>OW443294.2:3000000-3600000 GCA_937001585.2 Brachylomia viminalis
TAGTCGATTATATTGCTGTGTATGACTTAAAAATAAATAAATTAACATAGTACATTATATCGATTCTTACAGCTCGGCCATCCTAATAAATGTGGGTCCTCACACATTGATAAACATTATCAGCATAGCTACACAACAATCTAATACAATCTAGTACAATTAAAAATTATTATTTAAAACAAGGTTTTTTTTTTTTAACATCTGTCGAGATATCACTCAATGTAGAAACATAAACATTTTATATGCATACTTAGATTTACCTCTACTATAATTTACATCGATTGCTCATAATTAATATTATTATAATTAATTAAATTACTGTTGTTTATTCACTTCAAATTATAGCCAGACACGCTATAAGTTCTAGTTCTAGTAGTAGTTCTCATCACATTCAGGACCACCGTCCAAAATCTATATTATTATAATGAATCACTATATAAATCATTTGGCGCTCACGATTTATGCTAGTACGGTCTGTCGCGATCTGCGTCATCTGCGCAACGAGCGCTGACGCTCACAACCCGTACCAGGATAATCTCTCGTGATCTGCGTCGTATTTAATCGGACGCTCGCGACCTATACCAGTACAGTCTGCTGTGATCTGCGTCATCTGCACAACTTGTGCTGACGCTCACAGCCCATACAGCATAGTCTGTCACGATCTGCGTCATATCTAATCGTACGCTCGCGACCTATACCAGTACAGTCTGCCGTGATCTGCGTCATCTGCACAACTAGTGCTGACGCTCACAGCCCATACTAGTATAGTCTGTCACGATCTGCGTCATGTTTATCCTGGCGCTCGCTACCTATACCAGTATGGTCTGTCGTGATCTGCGTCATCTGCGCATATAGTGCTGGCGCTCACCACCCATACTAGTATAGTCTGTAGCGATCTGCGCTGTTTACATTTAACTCTAACACTCTTATAATGAATCTGCTTAACTAATGCAATATTTACACGTAAAGTACTGAATATTATTATTTCTGTATCTATTACATATTTTATATTCTTCTCTCGTTTTTATTTATTTACTCTTATCATTATTACAATCACTTTCATCTGTACTATCATTAACATCGCTATCGTTTTCGCTTTCAAACCCCTTAAAATTTAACCACGGATGTATTTTATCAATTGACACTATATTCTCATATTTTTTGGATCCTTTTCTTGTAAGAGGAGTATCCTCCACTAAAAATCTATCGTTAGGTAGTATTTTAACTATTCTGTAAGGACCATGAAATTTGGCTAGGAGCTTTTTTGATTTTCCTACTCTATTCATGTCAAAAGTTGTTCTTTCTAATCTAACAAGATCTCCCTCGTTATAATTTCTTGCCGGTTTTCTATGCTTGTCGTAATGATGTTTTGTCACTTTTTGCGCATCTTCAATTTTACGTATAGATTCATTTCTTAGGTCTACTAGGTCATTACCGCTGACTCGGTCTATCGTTGTATTAATTACATCACTTAGTAAATTTTCCGTGACACATTTAACTTTATATCCAAATAACAATTCCGAAGGACTTTTACCGGTTGTCTTATTAACCGACGTATTTAAACCTAACTGTATCTCGTTCACATACTCATCCCACGAGTTATCGCTTTTATCGTGACACTTAGTACTGAGAGCGTCCAAAACTGTTCGGTTAAACCGTTCGACCTGTCCATTTGCTCGCGGAGTTGCGACGGCATTTAAGATGTGCTTAATACCAGCATTTTCTATAAAGTTTTTAAATTTGACACTTGTGAAACATGAACCTCTGTCCGTTATCAACCGCGTAGGTGCTCCAAAGTAACTAAAATATTCTTTAAATATGCGAATAGCGGTAGCAGTTTTTGTGTCTCTAACGGGTTTTATGGCAATAAATTTAGTAAAAGCGTCTATAATTATCAATAAATACATGTTGCCTCTCCGCGAACGAACAAACGGGCCCAGATGATCGGCATGCAACGTGTGGAAGGGTATGTCTGGTTTAGGAATAGGATGAAGTAGTCCTTCTTTAGGTCCTCCGGGTGTTTTATGATAAGCGCATTCCAGACAAGCACTTACGTATTTTTTTGTAAATCGTCTCATTTTGGGAAACCAAAATGAATCTTTAAGTCTTTTTAACGTTTTATCGTGACCGAAATGACCGACGTCGTCATGATTCATTTTTAACAATTGCCACCGTACTGATTTTGGAACCACCCAACGTAGTCCATTATCAACTATTCTGTATACGTAATTACCCTTCAATTGATAGTTTTTATGAACATCTACAATAAACGTAGTATCTTTGCTCGATAGAATTTCTTTAATTCGTTTAACCTCATCATCGTCACTTTGAACGGTAGCAATCCAGTCTTGAGCATCCACAGTAAGTATGTCTATTATGTGAATTCCGTCTACATTAGTGGGTTCATCAACAGGAGCACGGCTGAGAGCATCGACGTGTGACATATTTGAGCCTGCTCTGTATTCTATCTCACAGTCGTACTCCTGCAGTTGCACCCACCATCGGCCTATTCTAGGTACTAAATCTCTTTTTGTCATTGTAGTCCGTAACGCATTACAGTCGGTTATTATTTTAAATTTTAGTCCTAGTAAATAAACGCGAAATCTATTTAACGATGCTATTACCGCAAGAGTTTCTAAATCAAAGGAATGTAATTTCTGTTCGTCATTTGTAGTTTTACGACTGTAATAAGCTACGGGTCTCATAAGTCCGTCCTGGCTACGTTGCATCAGAATACCTGCAATACCATACTTTGATGCATCGGTATGTAACTCCGTTTCTAATTTACCATCATACAACGCGAGTAAAGGTCTTTCTATTAATTTACTTTTCAGAGTTTCGAATGCTAATGTATGTTCATCTGTCCATTTCCATTGAAACTGCTTCTTTAATAAATCCGTTAATGGTCGAGCTATCAGTGAGAAGTCTTTTACAAAGCGCCTAAAAAAGCTAGCCAGCCCGATAAAGCGTCTAACATCGTGAACATTTTTAGGTACAGGGAAATTTGATACAGCGACTGTTTTACGAGAACCGGGCCGTATACCTGATCCACTAACTTCAAAGCCTAGGAAATCGATTTGTTTATAGAAGAAAAAACATTTTTCTAGCTTAAGAGTAAGATTCGCTTCGCGAAAAGTATTCAGAACTTCATCTAGTCTGCTTAAACCCTCGTCAAATGCGCGCGCTGGGATTAAAATATCATCCATAAAGACTAATGTGTAATCTATTTTCGACAAGATTCGATTCATTGCTCTTTGGAAGACTGACGGCGCGTTCGTTAATCCAAAGGGCATTCTTTTAAATTGGTATTGACCGTCAGGGGTCACGAAAGCCGTTTTGTCTTGGGAGTTTTCCCCTACTGGTAGTTGGTAGTATCCTGACGCTAAATCTAAACTTATAAATACTGAGTTACCAGATAATCGATCCAATTGATCATTGATCAATGGTAGGGGGAAATGCTCCTTTTTGGTTTTTCTATTTAATGCACGGTAATCAATACAAAGACGTTTATCCCCCGTTTTCTTCTTAACAAGAAGAACGGGGCTAGCATACGATGAATTTGATTCACATATGATATCTGCGTCGAGCATTTCTCGCACCATTGATTTAACGAGTTCTCTCTCCGGGTAAGACAGTCTATAGGGCCTATAAACTACCGGTTTCGTATCAATCAAATCTATTTCCATCTTTTCTACATTAGAGTAACCTAAATCCATCATATTACGTGAAAAACATTCATTATACTTCTGCAGGGTGTTTTTCAATTGTTGAATTTCACTACTAGACAAATGTTTACTGCAATTCAATGATAAATGTGTATTTGAATCGTTAAAGTCCAATATATTAATATTCAAAAATTTATCAGTATAAGAAGCACGTGTCATCAGTGTTCCTTGTTTAAGTTTTAATACATTATTTGATATGTTTTGTATTAATAGTGCGCCAGTACCGTTTAGTATGTTGTATTCACCTGGCATTAAATAATATTCCATTCCATTACAACCCCGCAAGGAACCGTTTACGTATACGACACCAGAAAAATCCTTATCAGTGTTTATTTTTATTACGCATGTGTCACGCGGTGAAACTGAGACATCATTGAGAAGTAGAAGTCTAAGTTTCGTTGATAAGGTTTGTCCAAATATAAGAGCATCACTAGTTTTAGTTATAGTTATACTCGGTATCTCAGTAAAGCTATGACCAATCAGAACATCATATTTAATCACGCTGTCTTCAACAATATAGCTATCGATTGTCTCCGTTATACCTTGAATTTCTATCGTAATTACCGCCCTGCCTATTGGTAGAACTATATTGTTTCCAATGCCACGCATTGTAGGTAGTTGTTCCGATGACCATTTAACGCCTAGCCTATTTGCGACACTATGACGTAATAACGTGCATTGGCTACCTAAATCAACATACCCTCGCAGAGGTTGATCGTTAATTTTCAAATCAATTAAATATTTATCATTACTTACATTAGTCGTTGTATTTAATGCCAAAATTGTCTTTTCTTGATTTATTTCAGGTTTAGACGTATCGTTACTAGGTAGTTTTGAACAGTTAATAGATAAGTGCCCTACTTTATTGCAAATATTACATTTCAAAATTTTCTTTGTGCAATTGAAACTGTAATGACCGGCTTCTTTACAATTGTAACAAGTAATAGTCTTATTGTTGTCATTTGACCTTATTGCTTTGGAGTTCGGCGTTTGCTTAGAAGAGTTACCAACATAAGTGTTTGTCCTTTTATCATAATATGCTTTTACCCTATTATCTGATTCACGTGGTTGTTGTTTAATGGATTGAAAGTATTTTAATACCTGTTCCGGTTCCTCACATTTTACCGCTTTTGCCCCCAATCTTAAGCTACGATCCTCTATCCCATATAATAAACAATCTACCGCCCGTTTACCTTTAATTTCACATCTTTGTAAGAGATTAATTTTTTCATAGAAATATAGTTCCAAAGAATCATTATATTTAGCCTTCTTAGACAACATCTCCGTCAACAGTTCTGCGTAATCGTCACTTGATGGAAATGACTCAATCAGCTTAGTTTTCCATTCGGGCCACGAAAACGACATCGATGGCAGAGTTTGATACCATGTTTTGGCCACACCGCTTAGCTTAGGTAACGTGTAATGAATTGTTTGGTCATCACCCCATTTATATAATCGAGCACAATCTTCCACTTTGCTAAGCCACATGTCAATAGTCTGACCTTTAATCATGGGATTAAACTCTGGTATAACATTACCAAGCATAGGAAACTTATTGCCTTCTGGCCGATTATTAGAAATGGATTTAATTAACTCAGTCAACAATAATTGAGTATTATCTTTAACATTAGAACGACTCACATGGTTATCTTCAGGCGACGTACTCGAACCGTGATGTTTACGACGTCTGGATCTCGAACGGCTTCTTGATCTCGAACGGCCTCTAGATCTCGAACAGCTTCTTGATCTCGGTCGGTGTCTTGAGCTTGAACTATCTCTTGAGCTCGTACGTCGGCGCTTCGAACCGGAACGACGCGGAGTTCTTGTTGTAGATCGTCTCGTGCCTTCTTTGTTCAGTTCACCAACGCTGTCTTCATTGGAATTTTCATGATTTTCTGACAAACTTCTATGACGTTTCTTCCTTGTACCTTTTTCGCGATATTCCGTCTTTGAGCTTCGAATGTGCAATTTCTTATGAGTTTTTCGAGGATGGCTTCGTTTACGCGTTGATTTTTCGCCTTCACGATGTGTATTTTCAATATCTTTGTCCATTGTGTAAGTTCACGAATCTTTTCATATGATGCACTTGGCGTGGAAATAACTCGTGGGTTTTGTTAATCCCACTTCTGAGCTGAAGGATCAACTCAGTTTCCAAATAAAATATGCAGGATTATTCGAATATAAGCAGATTTATTAATACAAATCAACTGTACAGTTCAACACGCGGTTAGCAAGTGAAGTAACCAAAAATAATATATGGCTGACTTGAGATGACCACCGACAAGTAACGTCAAGTGTCAATGTCGCATCGACGTTGACACATTACAATCGATTAATAAATAGTCGATTATATTGCTGTGTATGACTTAAAAATAAATAAATTAACATAGTACATTATATCGATTCTTACAATAAGCTGCTTTGATTTTGAGCTGTTTGCATCCAACAGATTAACATTCAGGTCACCCAACAGTACCAGATTATCATATGGGGCTAATGCACTAATACTGGTAGTTATGGCGTCAAGGAAAAGCTCCAAGTCCTGCCAAGGCGGGCGGTACGCAGTCCCAATAAGGAGCTTTTTTTTTGTTTATTGACAGCCCCAGCCAGAGCTGCTCCACATCAGGGTGTTCAGGATGAGCTCTTACACGCGCGTTGATGCCATTCTTTATATAAAAAGCAACTCCCCCGCCACGCCCACCTCTGGTAGTCACAGGTCGCGGTATGTGCCTAAATTTGTACCCAGGTAAACTAGGAGCGCGGTCTTCTTCCCCCTTGCGTAACCATGTCTCATTGATAGCCATAATGTCCACAGAGTGGTTACCCATGGCAATCAAGAACTCGTCCTGATTTGTCCCTAGAGAGCCTGCATTTAGTAGACCAAACTTAATATATTTACTGGGAGCCATCAGTGCTAATAGATGTGGAATGTATTAGATATGGAAGTTTGGTGGTATGATACAAATGAATGTATGAAGGTGTTGTGTGGGGGTTCAGTTGGGCACTATAGTAAGAGTATATGATTGAGAAAAATAATATGATCAGGAATACTTCGTGTACATAGTTTAGATTAAATAGATTAGGTGAAAATAGAAATTGTACATATAATAAGTAATAGTGTAATATAAGTAAATATAGTATAAGAGTAATATAATATAACAAGGGTACATACACTCCATACACCTCCAATCTATGGCTGAACGCTCTATGAAAACGGTTGCGACGCACATTTCCCCAAGCATAACAAATAACATCGTTCACATATTTACAGACACAAAAATAATTAAGCCGTGTCATTTTCAGTTCCGAAGACACGGGATAAATCCTCATTAGTGCGGATCCTCTGCGCCTTGTCTCCTGGCATCTTCCTAGCGAGGATGCGGCCCTGCTTGGTCCACACAAACTTCCAGTCGAGGAGACTGGCTGCATCCCGCGCCCTACGAAACAACTGACGGTTGGCTTTCGTCAGCCGCTCGTTGAGGAAGAACCGCTGCGCTGGAGCGGGCATATCAAGGTCGGCAGTGGTCGCTCCTCGCCGTACTCGCGCACTTGCCAGAAGCTGGTCGCGCAGGTCCCGACGAGCAAGGCGCACGACGATCGGCCGGGGACGAGATTCAGTCGGTCCTGCTGAGCTTGTCGCGTTGAGCTGCCTTCCACCAACTCGTTCCGCACTAACGATGTCGCGATCATCAAGGCTGACCCCCAGCTTGTGGCCAATGACCTTAATTATGTGAGCTGGGTTTTCCGCCTTTCCTTCCGGCAAATTCGACACCTCAATGTCGTTAGCAAGGAGATCCTGGTCCCTGTCATTGAGCTCTCGCCTCAATTCCTCCACAATCTTGTCCACGTTGGCCGAGTTCGTGGACCCCAAAGCAGCACGTCCCTCCAGCGCGTCCACCCTGGCCTCCAGACTGTCGATGCGCGTGCTGCAGGTATTTAAGGTGGTTTTGAGCTCGGCCATTTCCACCTCCATCTCCTTTCTAAACACCTGAATCTCTGCACGCACCATCCTCAGCTCCTGAATGACTACCTGCAAGTCGGTTCCGGCTACAGGCGATAATTCCCGAGTGGTGACGTCGGTGATTGAGATTTCAGGCGGCGGGGGAGTCGAGGCTGCATTAACGGGGCTGACGGTCTGCGTGAGTTCACATCTAGAACTTGCCTCAGGACTATTAGGCGTACTAGAGCCCGTTATAGTTGTAGTCCCTGGGTTATTAGTGGGGGGGCTTTGTGTGGGACCTCTAACAGGAGTTTCGGCTCTATTGTCTCGAACAACATTTTTCTTACATTCTGGACAACGCCAGTTACTTGTTATGTTGGCCTTCGTAGGGACGCCCACACACACTCTGTGATATAGCACCTGGCACATGCCACACCTAGCGCCCTCTAACGTAGATATAAAACGACCGCAACCTCCACATTTGATGCCCGGCATGGTTATCGACGTCGTGTGAACTTGCTCAGTAGGTGGTTACTAGGATGTTCGCTAGATGGCGGCAGTAATAGAACCCGTCACGGGTCGATGGGTCGTTTGCTGATACCAAGACAGATGGCTCTGTAGCTAAGGCGACGGCGACGTTACCGACTATTTTGTGTTGTTCAATTTAGAGGGTAACTTTTGGTCGCAAAAGACATTGCCCATCCTTCTATGGACCGCCGTTGCGCATAAAAATAAGTTGTATGATAGCATAAATTGGACATAAAAGAGGGGAGATGTCATATTTTCCAAGGAAATAAAAATGAACTATTTATTTTGTGGGGTTTTTATTGTTTTGTGATTTTCTGTTCAAGTTTTGAGGTTAGTTTGGAGCCAACCTTCTACTAAAAAAAGCAGTCCTTACAACATTTGAATACAGATTTGAATACTCACAAGACACCAGAAAATAGTTCCATCAAACTAGTGAATAATCCTGAGTAAATAATATTAGCTACAATGGTAGGTAGGTTACACTTACTTAGCATTGTATAATTGCATGGCACATGTTTGGGCACCATGTACCGACTATAAAGCTACCATTTAGGTACTGAGTATGTCTTTCATTGACTTGAATGTGCCCTGGCGGCTGAGAGTATGTCATGCTCACTCTAATGTCTCGCTGGCGGTGGCGCGTGTGTTGGATCATTTAGCTCCCTTCAAAATGGTTGAGCTGAATGGTGCTAATCCATGCGTCATGTTCGTGAACGGGCGCCGTCAGTAGGGACTGGTCATCTCTTAGCTGCCACGGCGATTTTAATTTAATTTATATTTTTATTTCTAACGGACGCTTTTAATGTTTTGCATCGTTCTCACATGTATAACTTCAACTTGAATGATGTAACCAATATTATGTAACCATTTTATTTTATTTAAAAGAGTGTCCGTGGAGTTTCTTGCCCGTTCTTCTCCATAGGTACCTACTACGCTTTGGAATGGGCGACTAGCTTCATATTTCTGACTGACCGACCCCTTGACTATTCAAAAGTGCCTGTAATTGGTTTATTTGAAATAAATGCTTTGAGTTTGAGTTTAAATGGGTTTATAGGTTAGTAGTATAGGGAATAGAAAATAACAATGCTTGTTTATAGGAATAAAATAGTTTTATTGGTCCATATGATCATCATATTCATAAAATATGTCGTCTAAAAACGGAGCCGGCGGCTCAACTGATCTAAATCGAGCCCAACCAAGATACCACAAAATGGTCATTACGTGTGCGCAGCATCCCACGGTTCGATTACCCACCAAACAATTGCAATAGTAACCAGCAATATTTGCTACTGAGTTACTTATAGCCCTATTAACTAAAATGTAAGCATAGTACACTTTTCTGCTAACGTGACGTGATTTAATTCGTCCCCTTACTAAATACTTGTCCGTTCCCAGTATCAGTGGCAAGTCATCCTCAATGTCGTTTGCTAACTCGATTTCGTATTTTCCGTTTCTACGGACATGCTCCCCATAGTACGACCGAGCCTGTTTTAACTGGTAGGAACCTAGAGCTACTGTCATCAGATCATGTAAGGTAAGTCTTGGAAATGTGTCCAAATGTGGATGATCAGCATCTATGGTTAGGAAAATGGCTCTCCTTCTATTAATATTTTTATTTTGTATGTACGCACCCAAATGATTTATTGTATTTAATCTAGCTTTAGCTAATTCTAAGAATTGTTGAGCATCAGGCCGGTCTACTATTGGCGCATGGAACTTATTTAAAAGTGCACATGCAATATTGAAGTCTAACATAAGGTGTGTCGATGCACGGTTGAAGTATTCTTGGCGAAATAATTTAAAATCTCGTTTTATACGTCCATTTACAACTTCAACCACCCATCGACACATTGTTACACATCTAGATCGATTTGCCTGTCCTGTGGTCAACTGATTATGGCCTTCCAAAAGTGACTCAGGCATATAAGCTTTATAACCATGGCTATGCAATTCACCAATTACATCTCTGAAGCCCCTATCTAAAATAAAAACATCCCCAGGCCTAAAATAATTTCGTATTACACTGGTTTCATTGCGAAATTCAGAGGACATAATGTCCGAATCACTTTTAGTTGCTGGGAATGGGCCAAGTGATTGTAAAATGAATCCATCACAGCAGACACACAAAAATGGTTTTACCAAATTAAGGTATTTATGTAAGCTGTATGTTTGTTTTTGGTATGAATAATTACTACTACTTTGCACGTAGACATAATTACCATCACATATAACAATTGCTGGCTTGGTAGAAACTGGCATATCTGGGTTTCCAAATAAACCCTCTGGAATGATTTTATTTCTAGCTGCCACATCTTGTATTGACATGTGACCAAGGCCTAAATATAAGGGTACAAATGTATTACCCAAACAATGTCTTGCTTTAGACATATATCTTTCTAAAGTGCTTCTAGGAAGTCGAAACAATGTTGATAAGCGTTCATTGCTGTCACCAGTTCTAAGTTTAACCAACATTATACTTAAAGCCACACTAGGACAAGGAGTTTCCAGTGCCAGCTGTGGTACATGTGATAACAACTGATAAAATTGTTCAGCATTGATCCCTAACCAATAATGACAGAGATGTGGATTCATTTCTCTAATATTAGAAAAGTCGTACTGTCTGCGAGTACCTCTATCCATAATTGACATCATGTCGTCCATTTGGCTCCCAGTAAAATCATTATAATGAAACTGTAATTCATCCCAAGAACCAATACTAAGATGATAACTGCATATTCGGGCACTAATTGGTGTATACAATTTATGCTCTGACAATAACATTTCCCTTATAACAGATGGTACCAGCAAACGTTCTGTATTCCTACAATCAACAAAAATACAATGCCGTGATGATGCGGCTGCTCTTTTATAAATACGTGAGATTATTTTAGGGCAATGTGCAACATTATGATCCTGATGCAATTGCTGAATAGGTTGTGGTGGTGGTGTAGGTATTGAGAAATCCCTTGAAGGCACAGAAGTTTCTGATGCACTTTCCACTTCACGACTTGATGTAGCAACATCCATGTTCTCTTGTGTTGCAATGGCTTCTTCACGAACAAACTGCGGTTGTCTATCTTGATCATGCTGAGTCTGTCTTCTCACACTTCTATAGGCATTCGTCCAACAACGTAAGCAAACTCTTTCTAGCCTGTGTACCTAAAAAAAGAAAATTGAAAGCTTTAACCTTACTAGAAAGGATTTCAAGCATAAGATTATACACCAAAAACAATTATGATATGTGGAATACAGGTCAAATACCAACTTGAAAATATCATGAGAAGTTTTTGTACATTCTGAGAATTATTTTAATGAGCAGTGTTATTATAATTATATTAAATACAAGTATAGATACCTGCTGAGTAGGTATGCACGACATTATGACATTTCCTTCAGGGCTATCAATTGATACTCTGTGTGTCTTAGCTCTTAATATGGAAGATCCACAGACAAAGCACACTTCTTGATGTCCATAAGCTCGTTCAATTGTTGATCCACCCGATAAGTTAGATGCTCTTTCAAGTATTGTATAACATTCTTGACAAACAACATCTTCCACTGACATCTAAAAATAAATATAAAAGATACATAAAACATTCTGTTTAGATATTGATCTTAGTACTAGTTTAATAAAAAACATAAATTTTTGTCACAAACAGGCAAAACAAATACAAAATCAAATCAAAGTAAGACTCCTTTTTTTGTGGTGGTATCTATCATGATGCAATTATTATTTATAATACTTAAAGTAGTTTCTATATTATATTTCGTGTACCAACCGAAGACGATTACAATATATTACTTGCAGCAGTACATGAGATGGTGCTATCCTTGTCACACATTTAGAGCTATAATATCTTAAAAAACAAAACCATACTTCCGTCTCCCTCCCACCGTATCCAGCCTACCCGCGCCGGCGGCGCTTTCCTGACCTCATTACATATTTGTGTGTTATCCGAGTCGCACGAAATTTTAACGTTACAGAATAGTGTAGTTTAAGTGTCATGGGAAAACGGAAGCGATCAAGGTCCAGGAATCGGGACTACGACTACATACTACGTAAATTAAAAAAACTAACTAAATCAAAAAAGCGACGGCGTTCCTTATCGTCATCGGAAAGTGAAACCGAGTATCATCACGAGGATTATCAAGGTAACTTGTATAACATTTTAAAGTAATGATCCTTATTAACGAATCGTTTAATTACGAAAACCAAAGGGTTATAAATGTATGTATAACTCCACGTAAATTGTGTTGAGGATTTAATGTATAATCATTCCCCGATACAAGAAGTGTTGACATTTGTATACTCCACGCGAGCCGTGTAGAGGATAATCTAGTAATGCTTACATTTACTTACTCCACTTTAACAGTGTCGAGGGTTGTATACTCCACGTAAATCGTGTAGAGGATTTAAAGTATAATCATTGATACAAGAAGAAGTGTTGACATTTGTATACTCCACGCGAGCCGTGTAGAGGATAATCTAGTAATGCTTACATTTACTTACTCCACTTTAACAGTGTCGAGGGTTGTAGACTCCACGTAAATCGTGTAGAGGATAGCTACATACGTTCTAATCAGATCATCTGCCCCACTTAAACAGTGTTGAGGGCCGCTTATGGATCATTACTGTGCTGGCAAAAACTTCACGCTAGTCGTGTTGACATTCAATGTTTCTTGAAAACCTATCATATGTTTAACATATCTGAGAGAATATAATTTTCTCGTAGGTAATCATAGTTCTGATACTTACGGGGACCTGGAGGCTGCGCAGCCTGAGTTGGTCGAGCTAGGCAACTCAACACCTGTGCCAGTAGTGCCGCCCGCGCTGAGCGCAACGCTCGCGCCGAGCGCTGCGACACAGGTAGGTCTAGGCCTACGGCTCGAAGCGCCCACGCCACCTGCAGAGGATGCACTGCCCGGCCCCACAACGGAAACCCTGGATGACGAGACTGTGCCGTCATTGGAACCGGAAATATTAGAACTTCTTGGCGAGGACCCAACCAGTAACATAAAATATGGCGAAAGCCTACATAAGGATATTGCAACAAGATGGGCACATATTTTGACAAATGGTTTATCCAAAGATATTCAACTGGAACTAGTCAAACGTTATTTACCTCCTGAAAACTGCCCAAATATGAGGGTGCCTATGTTAAACTTAGAATTAAAAGCAGCCCTTTTGGAAATCAATTTCAAAAAGGATCTGTATAGCCAAAGTAAGCAAAGCCAACTGTCCAGTAGTCTCGCTGCAATAGGACAAGTATTAAATTGGGCGCTGTCGTCTAAGAACGCAGTACCTCAAGATATATTAAAAACTTTGAGTGACGCCGGCAGGCTCATCTGCGACAGTCATTACAGAGAATCTCAGTCCCGTCGGTTCGCAGCCTTAAATACACTAAATAAAAATATTAGAGATACCGTCAAAAATACAAAAATTGATGTACATATTTTTGGCTCAGACTTCGCAGAGCATATAAAGTCTTCAAAGGCGATCATTAAGACCGGTTCAGAAATGAAAACAGTTGTGCGTCCTGCGTACAAACCGCCAGTAACAGTACAGCAACAACGGGGTACTTTAAACTCGAGGGGGGTGCCGCCACGAGTAGCAGCAGCGGCCGAGCCGCGGCCGCCCCCTGCACCCCGCCGGCCGCCGCGGGACCGTCGCACGGACGCGCCGCGGGGCCGCCGCTCGACCGGTTACACGCGGCCTCACGCGACCACGAGGAGGCGCTACTAGAAGAACCGCAGGTACCCATTGCAGGTCGCTTGTCTTACTTTTATAACCAGTGGTGTGAACTCACTAATGATCAGATTATTTTAAATTGGGTTAAAAGTTATAAAATACCCTTCATACATGAACCCATACAAACCACTGAACCCGAAAATAACGCATGTAATGTTCGATCCCAAGTAGATATTATTGACGGATGTGTATCGGACTTGTTGAGTTCTAATTTCATATCACCGTGTACACCTTGTGAAGGACAATTTGTATCACCGATTTTCACAGTACCTAAGCCTAACGGAACTCATCGTTTTATACTGAATTTAAAAGAATTGAACAAATTTATTAAAGTTCATCACTTTAAGATGGAGGACTATCGCACTGCGCTAAAATTACTCAATGATAATTATTTTATGGCAATTATAGACCTACAAGATGCCTATTTTCTGGTATCTATAGATAAAGCTGATCGCAAGCGATTACGTTTTAAGTGGCGATCACAATTATTTGAGTACAATGTTCTCCCGTTCGGTATCTGTACAGCACCTTTTGTTTATACGAAATTACTTAAACCAGTTTTGGAATACCTACGTTCATCGGGCCTATTGTCAGTTAACTACCTAGATGATTTTTTATGCATAGGTAGATCTTACGATGAATGCTTAACAAACGTAAATACTACAAAAGATTTTTTAGAGTCATTAGGGTTTGTCATCAATAAAAATAAAAGTGTTATGACGCCAAGTAAAATGTGCAAATTTTTAGGGTTCGTCTTTAATACCATGAATATGACTATCACCTTACCTGACGAAAAGAAACATCGTATTAAAAATCGAGCCATAAATCTCATGCGCAAGAACAAATGTACAATTCGATATCTTGCTGAATTTATTGGACTTTTGACCTCCGCATGTCCCGCCGTTAATTACGGGTGGATGTATACTAAATTGTTCGAACGGGAGAAGTTTTTAGCATTGGATTATTCGGAAAATTACAACAAACACATGAAACTAGATAAATATCTGAGTCAAGATTTCTCATGGTGGATCGATAACATAATGACGTCATTTTCCCGCATTCGCAAAAATAATTACTTATTGGAAATTTATAGTGATGCATCTATGACTGGTTGGGGCGTGGCATGCGGTGGTCAAAGTGCTAGTGGTAACTGGACAGCCAGCGAACTGACACTTCATATTAACATGCTGGAACTAATGGCCGCATTTTATGGACTAAAGATATTTACAGCGAACCTTAAAGATTGCAACATTTTATTGAGAATAGACAACACCACTGCCATATGTTATATCAACAGAATGGGCGGAGTGCAACATCCCCATTTAAATAAATATGCAAGAAAAATTTGGCAGTGGTGTGAGTCTAAAAACATTTATGTATTTGCCTCCTACATAAGATCTTGCGATAATGTAGTAGCAGATTGGGAGTCTAGGCAAATTAATATAGACACTGAATGGGAAATTTGTGGCCATGTATTTTCACAAATTGTTGATATATTAGGTACACCTGAATTTGACCTTTTTGCCAGTGCTCAAAACTATAAATGCAGTAGATATGCGTCTTGGAAATTAGACCCATATTCTGAAATAATTGATGCCTTTACTTTTAGTTGGAAAAATATTAAATTTTATGCCTTTCCCCCATTCAGTATGGTAAGCAAAGTATTAGAAAAAATCATTTCAGATAAAGCTAGAGGTATTATAGTAGTACCCTACTGGCCATCACAAGCATGGTATCCCTTGTGGTCCAGTCTGGTCATATCGGAAAAAATATTTTTTGGTCCTGACGAATCCTTATTACTCTCTCCTTTCAGAACCTGCCATCCGCTTCATGCGAGCCTTATCCTGGCGGCAGCCGAATTATCAGGGATTCGATGATAAAACGTGGTCTACCACAAGGATCCTTAGATATAGTGATGGCCTCTTTAGCAAAAAATACATTAAATCAGTATAATAGTTCCATCAAATCCTGGTGGCTTTTCTGTAAAACAAAAAGCCTTGATGTTTATGAGGCTAATGTTGCGGACGTATTAACTTTTTTGACAGTAAAATTTGAAGAAGGCGCAAGCTACAGTAGTTTGAACACACACAGGTCCGCCTTATCGTTAATTGTTGGTACGAATGTTACTTCAAATGATTGTGTAAATCGATTTCTTAAGGGCGCCTACAGACTTAAACCGCCAAATCCAAAATATAAATACACGTGGGATACAAATGTAGTGCTAAATCATCTCTCAAATATATATCCATACGATAATGTTTCATTAGTTGATTTATCGTATAAGACTTGTGTTCTTGTCGCCATTGCTTCTGCGCAAAGGATGCAGACTATTAGTCTGATAAAATTAGAGAATATTACGATAAATAATGATACGATTGTAATTAAGATTTCTGATTTAATTAAGACTTCAAAGCCTGGGGTTTGCCAACCAATCATCAGATTGCCCTATATCCGCGAAAATCCTAGTATCTGTCCTGCACTCGCAATTCAAACTTACGTCAGTAGAACAAAAGAGTTACGACGTCATCAGACTGAAGGACATCTCTTTATCGGAACTAGGAGACCATATAAAAAAGTTGGCTCTCAGACTTTAGCACACTGGGTAAAAAAGGTTTTGCGAGACAGTGGCATCGACATAAGCATTTTCGGCGCTCATAGTACACGGGCAGCATCAACATCTGCCGCGCACCGTGCCGGGGTTAATCTGGAGACGGTTCGCAAGGCCGCAGGCTGGAGTGATCGCTCCAATGTATTTCTTAAGTACTATTGTAGAGACATCTTGGAATCAAACGACAATGTTTTTACGGATGCCATATTTGACATTCGATAAATAGGATTAATTGCATTTATTCCATTAACATGAAAAGGTTAAGAATCTGATAAATGTAAAATTGAACCTTAAATTAGTTAATTAGTATAATTATTATGTGGTCAACTTCGTAGCTAATTACCATTACATAAGTGATTGAAATCACGGTTTTTCATTTATTTTTTATTTTTTACACTTGACTTACATAGCAATGCTCTGAACATCTGCAAGTAATATATTGTAATCGTCTTCGGTTGGTACACGAAATATAATTAAGAATCAAACGAACTTACCTTAGTGATGTTTGATTCCAATTATGTGAGTGTTCCAACCGAAGACGATTACATCGTCCCATCCCATCCCAACCCAAAAAGGTTAAAAAAAAAAAAAAAAAAAATAGCTTAAGAGCTAGTCTGGCTATAACACAAAATAAGTACTAACACTCTGAAAAATAATGAGGTCAGGAAAGCGCCGCCGGCGCGGGTAGGCTGGATACGGTGGGAGGGAGACGGAAGTATGGTTTTGTTTTTTAAGATATTATAGCTCTAAATGTGTGACAAGGATAGCACCATCTCATGTACTGCTGCAAGTAATATATTGTAATCGTCTTCGGTTGGAACACTCACATAATTGGAATCAAACATCACTAAGGTAAGTTCGTTTGATTCTTAAGTATCACCTGTGAAAGTTAAATGCACAACTAAATACAAATAGTGCTAAAAGACTTGGACCCCCATGTCTTGGGATAACTAGGATTTTTCTTGTATCTATAGTATCAATATTACTTGTTTAGCTTAGCACGTATGTCTAAAAGTGTGCGAGTCTTGAGAAAAGTGGTAAAAATACAATAAAACATAACTCAATGAATAAGATTATACTGACCGTTGCTGGTGCAATCCAAGATCGTAAAATTCTAACCATTGCATCCGTTGCTTCCCCGAGTTGACGACGGGGTAAAGGATGTACCAGAGAAAGGGCACAGTTCACACAGCGTGACATTTTTAATACAATCGTTTTGATTTTCTGCACAGAGTCTCGGACCGTAGTCGCAAACAAACGTTCTACACAATCCACAACCCTAGCACAGAAACAATACAATAGACTTCAATAAGATATCTTGTTCGTGCAGGAATCCAAAGACTACTGGACACGTACTCGACGTAATAATAAGTTATTTGTTGTCACAACAAACTCAACAACTTATCAAGAAAAACAAATTCGTTACCGCACACGATGCTGTTTGACTTGACAGTGACACTTTTGTCACCTTTTATTTGCCCGTGGTAGTGTTACCAACAGTTAATCTAAATCACCCTGACCATAACTGATGTTTTAACTATTAAAAGATTGTTAACTAGGAAAGAAATATTTTTTTATAATATTAATTACAAATAAAAATATGAATCACGCGGGAATATTCTATATTTGAAATATTTTTTAAAACAACGTCCGCCTCTACATATCAGTTAAAACCGATTACGGGGAAGTTCTTTAAGTTGTCAACACTGCTTTCACTTTATGAAAGCCATTTTGAAAATATAATGCAATAAAATCGAATTAGTAACTATTAAAACAAAAAAAATAAAACCACATACGATTTCGATCAAGATAAGTAAGAAAAGTTAAAAAAAGATTTCATAATTTATGACTATATTTTTGTTGCTATACTGTTTTCTTTTATAGCGATACTGGTTTTGGGCAATGTCTTTTTGGGTGTAATGGTTTTGTAATTTTACAGCCCTTAAACGCACTATTTATTGCTCACTATAATGTATGTTATGCTGATTGCCACTATGATCACTATTAAACGGATTCTAATGTACTTTGACTATGATTACTATTTTTATTTTTAACTTAAATTGACAGCGAGCCACACCGATAGAGACGTCAGATGTCGCTAATATCATCAAAGATGTCGATAATCATCATCTTCTTCCACAAGACCAGCATTAACAACCCATGTGTGAAACTTGTCATTTTCAGTTGAAGGGTTTGGGAAAGCATGTAATACTGCACCTATAAATAAAATAGGAAATTTAATTTAATTGTAATCTAAAACCTTAATTGCAGACATTAAAATGGAAAAATATTTTAACAAATAAATTTAACCCTCTGCTACTGATGTAAATTCATGCTGCATGTTTGTTACTTGTTACAATAAATTGTAATGTACGTAAATCTTGGTCCAGCCAACAAGTTGACTGGAGTGTTGATAATGAAAAAATCCAAATAATATTTATCTTTTAATAACTGAAACTATTAATGCTGTATGATAGTTCAAAGTGAATGAAGAATGTATTTTTCCTAATACTAAAAGATTATCGAGATTTATGTTATCTTTGTCTATTTAAAGAGTTCATTGCATTAAACATGCAGTTTCAAATGTCATCTTTGTTTTTGAATGGCAAAGGCATTATATTTTTTGTTTCTTATCTCTTGCGGAAAAGAGGATCATCCAACATTAGGTTGCTCAACTTGTGGCCAAGTGAGTGAGTCTTGCAAGAGCTTTATACATATTAGTAGAGCAGGTGATTTGGTTGCAGCCATCAAATTTTTTGGTTGAATAGGAGGACACCAGGTGAGGTACAGCTCTATACACTTTGTTGGTCGAGCAACTGATTTGACCTACCGTGGTGTCCTAGTGAGATAGGGCAATCTTTTTCCAACCTGCTACAACGTAAATACCATGTCATGTACAGACGTCAGCAGGTCAAGCTACCCGAAACTGTCAGATTTCCTCAACTAACCCTGCTTTATAGGTAAAGTTGAAAATCTATTAAAGAAATTGACAGATTGTAGTGACTTGATGTGCTGGCGTCTGTACTTAGCTATCACCGGCCGGCAAGCCCAGTATAGGCATCGGATTATGTTTAAGTTAATGGTAGGTACTAACCTGTCCCGAGTTACGGTACTTAGCTATCACCGGCCGGCAAGTCCAAGTATAGGGTATCGGATAATGTTTTGTGTTTATGGTACTAACCTGCAACGAGTGACGAAGCGCAGGTAGGAATACAACACGTCTTTTGAGGCATTTTATAGTGTCAATATCACAAAAACAGAGTCACAAGCTCACAAGTCACCAGCGAAATCTTTAATCTGCGAAGGCTAAGCCGGAGGAGGTTAACACACTCGACTCGACGTACTTAGTAGTCAGCAAATATAAATATCGCTTATACACTCGAAACTGAAGAAAAACAAGAAAATAGCGCGTACGCATCCACTTGGTCTCAAACAGTCTCGTAATGGCTGCCATGACAGAAAACTAACAGTGCATTTTTACGGATGCGTTCGTTTTATTCTAAATTATTATTGTTACTTGTTTTGTTTGTAAAAAGATTATGTTTATTAAATAAGAAAGAAAAAGTAATGATTACTGTTTTTTTTTGCAGTAATTTAAAACAACATGAATATAATTATATTAATTAGGAACGCATTTTTCATTCGAAAAAGTACGGGGTCTGGGAGCTAGATGGCAACGCGGACGTTAAAAATTGACCATACAAAGGAAGACAAACTAGCATGTATTCGCCGCTGCTACATGTGTTTCGTTACTTTCGTTCGCTGTTACCTGAGTTTCGTAACTTTCGTTCGCTTTTACATGATGCCGCGTTTAAGTGAATTTTCCCCGGCACACATTGCCGACATTCATTTTTATTATGGAGTGGGACGAGGAAGCGCCAGAGCTGCGCGCGCAGCTTACATAGCTGCGTTTCCTAACAGGCAACCAGTGCCATCTGCCCGCAACTTTCAGGAAGTTCACAGAAGGTTGTCGATCACTGGACTTGGATCAAGTAGAGATCGTCGCGAGCCGCCTCCAGTAATTATCGATGTAGCTACTGAACAAGCAGTTCTGAGTGATTTGTTTGCTGATCCATCCATAAGTACTAGACGACTGGCTCTTCGTCACGGAATAAGCCAAAAATCAGCGTGGCGCATTTTAAAGAAAGAAGGATTGCATCCTTATCAGTACCAAAGGGTGCAACATCTACATGAAGACGTAGACTGCCGTCCAAGGTGTGTAATGTCCACTTGGATACAAAGAAAAACTAGAGCAAACCCAAACTTTCCAAAAACCATACTATGGATGGACGAAGCGACATTCACTAGAGACGGTATTACTAACTGTCGAAATTTACACAGATGGTGCCGTGCACGTGAAAACCCGAGATTGAAACGTTCGTCAACTTTTCAAGTAAGATTTTCAGTAAATGTTTGGGCTGGTCTTATCGATGATATGTTGATTGGACCAGTCATTGCCGAGAACGTTGACCGGTGCAAGATTTTAAAGTCTATTGACTAATGATCTACCTGAATTATTGGAGGATGTACCACTGGCTTTGCGTCGAAGGATGTTTTTGCAGATGGACGGATGCCCAGCTCATTATGCTGCAAATGTTAGATCATTTTTAAACGATAATTATCGTGATAAATGGATCGGCCGGCAAGGACCTGTAGGGTGGCCTCCGCGTTCACCCGATTTGACGCCCCTTGATTACTTTCTATGGGGGACCATGAAACAACGCGTCTACAGTACCCCCATCAACAGTGAGGCCGATTTGCGTGACCGCATGATTAACTGTGTGAATGATATTCGCAATGATCCCGAAATGATAAGGAGAGCGACACAACAAATTTTAATACGCGCGGCTTTGTGCCTACAACAACGAGGTGGACATTTTGAGAACCTGATGCATTAAATTATGTGTCAAATAATAAATGGCTTTTAATTGAACTCTTTTGTATTAATTATCATCCCAAATAAACCATCCTTAAGAGAACAATAAATGGCGCGTTCGGAGTGCCAACTTTTAACATTTGATATAAAATGTTATGTTTGAGTTATAAACATGCCATTTTTACTATTGGGTAGCTAATACGATGAAAAATACGTTAAAGTAATAAAAAAGGTAGGTAATGGGGGCGTCTTATTGAAAAATTTTACAATTATTGTAAAAATTGATGACAAAAAAACAGATTTTTGCCAAAAAAAGATGTTTATTTTCAATTGAGGGTAGTGTTTTTCCAGAATTTTAATTTTATTAGGAAGGTTAATTACTTCCAATCATTATGGAGTTTGTTTCATCGCGATAGATAATTCAGTTTAAAAGTTACACCGTTTTGTTTACACTGGGGTCACAGTAGTGAACAAAATTTTTAAAAATTCCATAAAAAGTATTAAAAAAATATTTAGATTTTTTAAATATTTTTTCCATCGATAAAATTAAGCATAGATTCTCTCATTTCGGTATGTGCACATTATAAAGACTCACACTGTATAAGTGTAGTATTGTCGCGCTCTGACATGTCGCGACTGAATTCGTCCTCTTATCAATATTTTATTGTTTATTAAGCCTTGGTGCCGATAGAGCTCTATCAAGTAGACACCATTTGGTCTCGTGTGTTCATGGCAGTACGACCTGGCCAGTCTTAAATGATAGTTGCCCAATGTAAATAATATCAAGTCTTCATAATTATGTTAATTGTGGAAAATCTCTAAAATCTGGATTGTTTCCATCTAATGGCATGAATGCAACTCGTTGTCTATTTATATTGTTTTCAATTACGTATTGTGCCAGTTCGTTCTCTCTATTCATTCTGTCATTTATAATGTTAATAAACTGCTCGACGTATGGGTCATTCTAAATTAAGAGGTAATTTGTTGTATGAAGTGACGGCATGACATTTTATTTTATATTTTTACTTAAGTTTACATTTTTTTTATGGAAACTTTTAAGTTAAAAATGTATACGAAGTGGCCAGTCAATTTGTTGGTTTTATCTCGATTTATAAGTGACCAGGGTAAATACTCAGTACAGGGTAGAGACAAGATGCACAGGGAAGGATACTTTATGGACAGGGGAGAGAGATAGACATATTAAAAACAGGGTTATTTTTAAAAATCAACTTTATTTATTTACTTTTATTTTTATTATGAATTATGTAAGATCAGACTTTTCATTTCTTAGCAGTCTTTGTTTATAAAATTAAATGTTTCTTAAGTGCTACGTACAAAACATAAAAACGTTCTTACTTTTCTATTCCAACGAAACAAAAATAACTATACCTTTGCTATCAATAGATGGTGCTGTGTGCAATGTCAGACGATATTTATTTATTTATTTAATTAAATAAAAAGAAACAAACAAAGTTTAAGCACAAGAAAAGTTTATTACTGTTACTCAGAGAAGTGAGTAACAGTAATAAACTTTTCTTGTACTTAAAATTTAAAAAACATTTTAATTAAAAGGTAACTAAAAATAATCTTTTTCTAAAACCCGCGTTCAAAGACGAAACTGTAACGATTTACCAACAGTCGTTTGGTCCATGAACCGTTGGTCAACATTATCTTTGAACCATTAACTTTTCATCCAAAGGACTTTTCACCCACGAACGTTTCGCCAACATAACTCTCACCAACAATAGATGGGTATCTGGCGCTTGGCGGCCGCTGCCGCGACACACTCGCTTCGCTCGCTCGCCTTCGCGCGCTAATGGTCACTGTTCTAACCTAACCTAACCCAAATGATTCACCAACAATAGAGGATCTGACGCTTTGCAGCCGCTGCCGCGGCACGTTAAGCATTCACTGACTTAGAGTTATGTTGGCGAAACGTTCGTGGGTAAAAAGTCCTTTGGATGAAAAGTTAATGGTTCTAAGATAATGTTGACCAACGGTTCATGGACCAAACGACTGTTGGTAAATCGTTTCAGAGCCGGCATCTTTCCTCAATGCTGTTATAGTTGATACCGATATGTAATGTTTCCAGCTTTATTTTACTAATATAAGTAGTTAGTAGTATAGAGGACTGAGTCTAAATTTCCACTGCTGGTTTAAGTGCTTGACTTTTCCTATTTTCTAGGGGACTGTTCTACTCGTAGATAAAGTAAACGCCGTGAAGCACCGTGGTAGACTGATTTATTCAAACAAAAAAGGTATCAAAAATAACAAAAATAAATAACATTCCAAATATAAATAAACACTGTACAAAACACACCAAAAAGTATAAAACTGTAAAAAAGGTGCGTCGCGCACATTCCTTCCACCCAAAATTAAACCATCAGCTTGAGCAGCTTCTTCAAGGGCCTCCTCAGAATGCCCACTGCAGTCCTGACGTCCGCCACTCGGATCACCCAATCGCGGCCCGGGTAAGTCGCTGAGATGCGCCCTCTTGGCCAAGAGCCCCTCGGTAGATTGCCATCAGCCACCAGGACCAGATCGCCCACAGCCAACTCTGGAGCGTCGCCTTGCCCGGGTCTGGGAATAAGATTCGGCAAGTACTCTTTAACCCAGCGCTGCCAGAAGTGGTCCGCCAGTCTGACCGCTCTGCGCCAGCCACTTCTTGACACCAGATCTCGATCCGACAAGGTTGCTGGAAAAGGACGCCCCGATGAAGCTGCAAGTAGAAAGTGATTTGGAGTGAGCGCCTCTTCGCTGCCGGGCTCTACAGAGACGTGCGTCAGGGGGCGGGAGTTGATGAGCCCTTCTGCTTCTGCCAGTACGGTTCGAAGAACTTCTTCTGTCGGAGCACGTTCGGTGAGGGTGGCTCGGAGTGCTGTCTTTACACTTCTCACCAGTCGCTCCCATACTCCACCCATAAACGGAGCCGACGGAGGAATGAAGCGCCAACTGATTTTCTCCGTCGCAGCATATTCCATAGCTGTGTCCCCGTAGAGCGCACGGAGTTCTCTTCTTGCCCCGATGAAAGCGGTGCCATTGTCAGACCAGATCTCAGACGGCGTTCCTCTGCGAGCCACGAAGCGCCGAAGACTCATCACAGCAGAATCCGTCGACAAGCTTCCAACAACGTCCAAGTGGATGGCGCGGACGACTAGGCACGTGTACAAAGCGACCCATCTCTTCTCCCGTCTGCGTCCAATAGTTACCTGAACTGGCCCGAAGTAGTCTAGCCCCGTGAATGTAAAGGGGCGCTTGTGGTGAGCTAAACGTGCCTCCGGTAGATTCCCAGTGGGCGGCTGGAATTTCTCAGCTCGGCGAATACGGCATAGCTGGCAACGGAAGGCAACGGAGCGGACGACGTTTCTTAAGCCGAACAAGTAGAAGCTCTGACGAAGCTCGTTGACCACGGTCTCCGTGTTGGCATGGGCGGCTCGGCGGTGGTGGTAGTCCACCAGTAGCTGGACGGCAGGGTGCTTCCCGTCGAGGACGATGGGGTTCTTTGTGGCTTCAGGCACTCCCGAGGCTGCGGCGATACGGCTGGACAGGCGTAGGAGGCCCTCTTCATCCATAATCAGAGACAGTCAGAACAACCGACTGTTGCGAAGTATGGGCAGGGGTGGGAGTCTGCTCAGACGCATCACCTCGTCGGGAAATGAGTCCAGCTGTGCCTGGCGCAAAATATGCGTCTCGGCCAGGCGTATATCGGCAGCTGTCTCATGCGTTGTGTGTGGAGAGCCAAAAAAGCTTGACGGGTGAAAGGAAAACGTTAATAGCCCCCCTTGCTCACGCACTAGATTCTCTACATGAAACGCCCTACGTGATAAGGAACGGATTCTGATCTGAGTTAAATACTTATGAGCTCTATATGTTGCTCGTACCAATCTTAGCCAAGAGCTAAACCGCTTGGGATCAGCTGAGACAGGCACATGCCTCTCAACGCTACCGATGAGGTGAACTGCTGCAATGGTTTATGCCGGATTCCTACTCTCTTCATTTACGCTTGGGTATTCTGAGGAACTACACGGCTCACTAGGCCAGTCAGAAGACAGCAGGAATTCGGGACCAGTGATCCAGCGAGACTCTAGAGACAACGTAGTGCGTTTTAACCGGGTTGCATCGTCAGCGACGTTCAACTCGCTGGGCACCCACCGCCAATCACTGGCACTCGTTAACTCCATTATCTCGCCGACTCTGTGCGAAACAAAAGACTTGAATGAGCGGGCCTCGCTTCTTAACCAACTCAACACCGTCATTGAATCACACCAAAAAACTTACCTTACGGGTCTGAAACGATGAGAATCGCAGATTGTTGAAGCGAGGCGCGCGGCGATCAACGCTCCTTGCAGCTCCAACCGCGGAATCGACCCCGGCTTTAAGGGAGCTACACGGACCTTGCTGCAAATCAGTGCGAGCTTGACTTCTCCATCCTTAAGCACGAACCGCCAGTAAGCTACCGCAGCAAAGGCAGACTCGCTGGCGTCGGAAAAAACATGAAGCTCGCAGTGATTCACTTCACAGTCAGCTAGGCAGTAGCAGCGTGGGATCTGCAATTCGGCAACCCCAAACAAATCATGAAACCATATCCCCCACGCTGCGCTGTCCTGCTGAGAAAGTTCTTCATCCCACTCGAGACCCGTGCGCCACGCATTTTGGAACATGATGCGACCGGTCACTACTATAGGCGCAATAATTCCGAGAGGGTCAAAAACCCGCATCACGTGGGCCAAAACCACCCGCTTGGTAAGCTTTTTTGGCAGCCCACCCTTTTTTAATCCAATATTGAAACCGACACAGTCTGTAGTGGGCTGCCAAACAAGGCCAAGCGTCCTCACAGGAGTGGCTAGGTGACCCAGGTCTACAGCTGACGTCACTGGCGCCTCTAGTTGTTACCAATGTCTCCTTTGGTAACAACGCCAGGGCCGAGGCGCTGTTGGAGGCCCAGCCACGCATTTCAAAACCCCCGTTTTTATGGACAGCGTGAATATCAACTGCCAGTTTTGCTGCTTCATCCGCGCTGTCAAGGCTGCAGATGCAATCGTCCATATAATGGTCGCAAACGATTGCACGCGCTGCGTCCGGGTATCGTGTCTGATGCTCGGCCGCATTTTTATTTTTAATGTAAATTGCCGTAAAGGGACTAGAAGCGGCACCGAACATCATCGACGACATCCGGTAAACGCGTAGCGGTTCGCCCGGACTATCGCGCCACAAAAACCTCTGCGCGTTGCGGTCTTCAGCGCGAATTTTAATTTGCGGAAACATTTCCCGAATGTCCGCGGTCAACCCAATTTTGCCTTCCCTGAACCGAAAAAGAATGCCCAGTAGTGGCTGAAGCAGGTCAGGACCCGGTAACAACAACGAGTTTAGTGAAACGCCCTCTGATTTGGCAGCGGCATCATGCACAACCCGCAGCTTATTAGGCTTGTTTGGGTTGACTAAGCTAAAGTGAGGCAGGTACCAAATACGTGGACCTGTGGGTGCCTCTGGACAGAGCTCGGCGTAGTTCTTCCCAACCATGTCGAGA
The DNA here is from genome assembly GCA_937001585.2 of Brachylomia viminalis. Taxonomy (NCBI): domain Eukaryota; kingdom Metazoa; phylum Arthropoda; class Insecta; order Lepidoptera; family Noctuidae; genus Brachylomia; species Brachylomia viminalis. Next base: position 3,026,954 of record OW443294.2, read on the forward strand.
ATGTTGGCACGATACCGCTCTGCGTAGCCACCATCCCTACACAACTTCTTCTCCAAGCCTAAAAACCTAGATAAGGCGAGGTTTGTAACTATCAGGTACGGATAAAACGTCAGACTTCCAAATCAGACCTACTTCAAAACGACCACTGGGCAGGCGGCGTGCTGTGCGTTCAATAATCTGACCAGCACGTTCGTCATCAGCATTGCGCGCCTCACGTTTGGAAATACCTATAGACTCTAGTTTGTACTGCTCCTTAATAAGCTGCTCTAATTCAGAACGGTCGCTCTGGCCTACAGCCGCGGACTCGAACAGTGTGGCGTGGCTAACAACATCAACCTGATTAGTTGAACTACAACCGACACCAAACAGTACCCAACCAAGCGCAGTACGAATCGCGACAGGTTGTGACTTAGACCCTTTACGTGTGGCCCTAGATACGGTGAGATGCAAGTTGTCAATACCAATGATGAGCATCGGCTGAATTTTACCGTAACACAACTCATCTGCAAGATCCGCAAGATATGGGTATCTCGTGACGGCGTCCCTGTTGACCAACTGAGACGTTACCCCTAGACCGCCAATAGATCTAGCCCTACGAATAAGGTGACTATCTTTCGCGTGACGACCCTTGATATAGAAGTCGACGTAACGCACCAGTGCGTTCTTATTAAGACCCCTATGCAATCTACGTGAACGTGTCCTTCTGGCCCCTTAACACCTATCTTAGCAGCGACCTCCGCATCAATAAAAGTAGCGGTCGACCCGTCGTCCAACAAGGCATAAGTATCGACACTACCCGTCGGACCAGACACAGTCACAGCCACAACTTTCAGCAACGGGCGAAGACTCAGCGATCGCGCCGGACTTTCAGCTGAAAAAGAAGTTGACGCGTGGGACAGGATCTCTTTCCCTTCATCAAGAGAAACTATAGGTACGGAGCTCGACGTGCACGGGGCGGAGCTCGACGTGGACGGCGCAGGGTTGTCGTTCTCTTCTAAGTCTACGTGAGCCGCGGCTGCGCGCTCACTAGTACTGTGCAACAATCTATGATGGCGGAATTTACAATCGCCAATGTCGCACAAACTTTTTGCTGAACATAAACTTAGCCTATGCCAACCTTCTTTGAGGCACCTGTGACAAACACATTGCGTCAATGAATGCTGTTGTTGACATAGGGCACAATTAATAATTTTGCCTGCAGCAGTCGTGGATGAACTATTTTTAGATTTTGACCGAGATTTCTCTCCATCAACGACTGCGTGCACCTTATCCCTGACTCGGCTATTAGCAGCGGAACTCGAACTCGGCGCGCCAGCCGATTCAGGGAGGAGACCGAATCTAGACTGCATCTCGACTATGTCGGCCAGGAAGTCGGCGAACATGTCAAGCATGGGTAGATCACTGGCCGCGTGACTGCCGGCGTAGGCTACCCATTGTGCTCGTAACAGTGGGGGGACTTTAGAAATAACCGATTGAATCAGCTCTGGCGATGTTGGGTAGTGAGGCTGGTCGAGTAACCGAATCGCTACTACACATTATTATGAACACGACTAGCAAAAATAGCAAGATCTTTACGTTCACCGGAGACGCGCGGTAAAGCGCGCATTGCAGCTGCCTCCTGAGCCACTATAAGCTCGGGGCGGCCGAAGCGCGTATCGAGCGCGCGCAGCACGACATCAGGCTCGCGCGCCGTTGCCAACAGCATCATGACGGCTTCACGTGCGCATCCCTTCAATGCTTTGTTCAACCTAGCTAGATTTTCCACAGCAGAATACGAGTTCATCGTATCTAGAAAGGCTCTTTTAAAAGAAAGCTATTCTAGATGCGATTTACCGTCGAAAAACGGCAATGGAAAATCCCTATCGCCCCTACGGTGGCAAGCGCCTTTATTAACATTATCTATGAGAATGCCTAACGATTTCACAAGGCGGTCTGAATCGCTGGAACAAAGATGAATGTTAGCATTTGTAGGTGTGGTGGCTAGGTCAGCCGGTTTTATAGGCGATACTGGGGTTGGGTTAACTAGAGCCAGGCGAGAGGGGCCGACCGAGATAATCGACTTAAAATCATCGGGGTCAGTTAGGCCAACTGGATCAGATTTCAGAGCAGCTTGCGATTTCTGCAGCCAGTCATTGACCGAACGGCTGCTTCTCGAACTACGATGACTGGCATCGGCATCTATAGCTGCCAATTCTGCTCGGAGTTCCAACTCCGCTGCCTCGCGCTCTCGCGCGACGACCCTCTCTGCGGCGACCCTCTCTGCGGCCCCCGCGTTTTTTTTTTTTTTTTTATAAAGACTTATGGAAAAATTGGCACTTTGGTGATAACTATGATATCTTACAAGCTAGTAGTTGAGTATTCTTATATAAAGAACATAATTTTCCTTAAATCTAATAATATAAAATGGTTATGAAAGTACAAGGGATCTTTTGATGTCTTATCCTAGGTCTGGGGTCTAATTCGTTAAGGGATGTTGAACCCATTGTTCTCCTCTAAAGGGAAGGTCTCCAAAAGTTTCCCCCAATTTTGTTCTCTGGGTCTCTCTATCAGTTATTGCATTGAAGTCCCGAGCAAAGTTTGGGAAAGTGGTTAGCCTAGCCAGAAGTCTGTCCAGGTATCTATTTAGAATACCTATAATAGTTTCAGGCTTTATCAGAAGTGCCGCAACTTGTCCCAGGGGTCCGGCTCTCCCTGTGTTGGGTCGCACCGTGATTATCCCATCATGATCTACAATGACGGTTAAGTGGGTAGACTTGGAAATCGTCGTCGGAAGATATTCCATTCTCCCTGGAATATCTTGTTGTGCAGTACTGGATGATCCGGTGGTGGGTGGGATTATAGGCGTCAAGGGTTTTCGACAAGACGGCCTAGAGAGTTCCAATGTCTTGGTGTCCAGTTTTTCTGTTAATCCCGCCACACTTTGTGTGAAAGAGTTTAGTTGCCGGGCAAGCCCTTCCTGGAACTCTTTTTCCATATCGGCTTGACGCTTCATTTGACTGGCTTGAACTTTGAGTTGATCTGCCACTTGCCCTAGGGAGGCTATGTTATTTGTAAAAGCCTTGGCATGTTGGAGGTTGTAAACCTGGTTCATTCCCTTCAGCTGACACAGTAAGGCTTGGTAACTTGAGCGACATGCTTCAGTTACTGTATCTTTGAGTAGGGGCCAGTCAGTGATGGCTACTTGGGTAAATAAGAGGAACTGATTATATAGAATATTCTTTTCGGTCAAATTCTTGACTTTTCCTATTTTCTAGGGGACTGTTCTACTCGTAGATAAAGTAAACGCCGTGAAGCACCGTGGTAGACTGATTTATTCAAACAAAAAAGGTATCAAAAATAACAAAAATAAATAACATTCCAAATATAAATAAACACTGTACAAAATACACCAAAAAGTATAAAACTGTAAAAAAGGTGCGTCGCGCACAAGTAGTAAATTCTCATTTATAAAACTTGGAGTGAGATTACTGCTTTCCAAACGTGAATAGGGACAGGCGCCATGGTAGACGTTTTTCTGCATCAAAATGTCTATTCAATGATATATTAATGATGACTATTGGAGCGGGTACCACGTTCCATACATTTTTGCCCATTCTCCTTTAGGATGTGTTTGTGGATAATCCATAGTATCCAATTAAAAATGACGACATGACTTTGAATCACAGAAACAGCTCAAACTTTTCAATGTCAGGCGATTAGGTATAAATACGCAACCGCTAACTTGGTGAACCTTTAGCGTACCTGAAAAAGTCTTTATACCTTCTGCAGAACCTAATTTCGCTGTTTTTTCCAATATGTCTGCCTCATCTACTGTGAAAATTCTAATATTCGGGCAGCTTTTCTCAAGGGCTTTAGCTAAGTCATCTATAGATGAAATATCGGTACCAGTCGCAACTAATCTATCTGCAGTCCTCTTGCAAGTAGCACCCACTCCATCGGGAGCTCCCTTGCCGTGACCCGCTTCATGAAAATTCCATGTGAAATTTTGAAGGTTAGGGTAGAAATCTCCTAGAATTGTTGCCAAAACCTTGAACATCATTTTATTACGATATTGGGTGACTGGCCCATCGCTTAAGAAATGTAAAGTCGTAACAGTAGCCGGCAATCAGTCAAGTATGGGCTGTAAATGCGCCCAAATTGCAGGAGGTGAGTGCGATAAATTTTGTGACATAGTACAGTAACATTGGCTTTTTAGCTCTTGGTCGACATCTTTAGTATAGACTACAACAGTGTGCATACTTATTTGCTGCCTCGATCCCTCGAAATGAAAGGATTGTACTTCTTCAGCGTATTTTGTTAGGTAATTTTCACTGAAATCTACGTGTATAATTGCTCCCGACTCAGTAAGGGACTCTTTTTTTGATTTTATAGTTTGATGTTGGTGCACTATGTTTAGTTCGTGATTCAAAAACTTTTCCATCTTTGATTCCAAATCCAAAATCAAGTCCCTTGGTAGAATCTGTAGTGAGCTTTTAACGCATTTCGTTACAGTTCGTGGATTTTGAGTTTTCAAATCTACGATATCTTGGCGTACACTTTGCCACTTGCTGTAAAATAGTGGAATAGAGTTATCGAATTCTTTGTAATGTAGACTTTTGTGTAAACACGTCTTGCACTCGCGTGATAAACATTTTTCGTTGAATCTGCTGCAGCAAACTTGGTTTAGAAGGTCCACGTAATTCCACACAGATATTATCTTAGCGTTGTATAGTGATTTCAGCATTAAATCTAGCGTGCAATAAAACCGACCCACCCCGTACGCTTTCGTTCAGAACACGATAAATAAAAATCTAAAATTAATTAATGAATATTTTTCACACTGTTTGTTAAATGTTAGTCTAAGATTACAATACACCAGTTTTTAGTGTAACAGATTTTGATTTATTCATTTTACAGACAGAAAAACAAAGACGGTTAGAATTTCTCAATTGTTTATGAATAATTTTGACAGTAAAAATAAAAAAAAGCATTAAATTTCTAAAGAATACTTTGTTCAGTAGCTTCTATTCCCCCCACGTGCTCTTATTGCAGCTTCCATCCTGTTTTTCATTGACCTTATTAATGTTTTTATGAACTCTTGGGGTATACCTTCCCATTCCTCTTGAATAGCCACCTTTAGTTCCTGGAGGGTTTCTGGGGACTGATTTCTGGCCCTGACCCTTCTCTTCAGCTCATCCCATAGATGTTCAATGGGATTAAGGTCAGGGCTCCTTGCTGGCCACTCCATAACAGGAATTTCCACCTCACGTAGGTACTGGAATACTATCGTGGCTGTATGTGGTCGGGCGTTGTCCTGCATTAGCGTGAAACCCTCACCTACAAATCCGGCGTATGGCATAACATGTTGTTCTAGCACCTCCTGGATGTATCGCTGTGCATTCAGATTGCCTATACGAGGTCCGGATACGAACTGAAGGTTCGTTTTTCCTTCCAAAGAAATTCCGCCCCAAACAGTCCACGAACCTCCTCCAAAAGCCACTCGTTCTTCAATACATGCCTGTGCAAATCGTTCTCCCTCTCTTCGGTAAACTTTCCTGCGCCCATCATTTCCATGAAGACTAATTTTACACTCGTCCGAGAACAGCACGACCTTCCATTGTTCGAGTGTCCAATCAACGTGAGCACGAGCAAATCGAAGCCGCGCTTGGCGATGCGCGGGGGTTAATTTTGGACCATTAGCGGGTTTGTGAGGATGCAATCCGCTTTCTGCAAGTCTTCGTCGTACAGTCCATTCACTTATAGCTACACCGCGTACATTACGAAGTTGCTGTTGCACCTGAACACCAGTCAAATGTCGATTTCTTAAACTTGTAGACACCATATAACGATCATCTCGTTCTGAAGTAGCCCGATTTCTTCCCGAACCTGATCGTCTATTGAAGCTCCCAGTCTCTAAGAACCTTCGATACTCTCGTCTTACTGCTGATCGACTTAGGTGTAGACGTCTGGCCACGACGCGCTGACTCAATCCAGCCTGGATCAGTGCTACAACTTGAGCGCACTCAGACGGAGTAGTATCCATTTTCACAGAGAGTAAAAACAATTAAACTCAAGGTAAATGGTCACTAAATAAGTAAAATAACCAATTATTGAATAAACAAAATCAAAATCAAAAGTCATTTATTCAAATTAGGCTGAGAATCAGCACTTTTTGAACGTCAAAATCACATAAGACAGTCCCCCCAAAACGCCCACCCTTCACCACTTCCTAGTGCTTTAGCTGGGAAGAAGTGGCGGAACAAACTCCCCAGCAGCACTGCTGTCTGTTCAGTTAGAAGAACTGGATTCTATACATATAGTAATAAATAAATTAACATTACGAAACACAAAAATATTAAAATTATTTGCCATATGTCAGCTAGCACACGCCAATATTTAAAACTATACTCAAGCATAAATAAATAATAAAAACAAAAACGCAAACAGAACTTAATACATAATAAAAAGCCTCCTGGCATAAAGGGCGTGCCCGCTTACATATGCAATGCTGCATTATGTTTATATGTATATAGCTGTAACTAGTAGCCACAAATGATAAACTAGGACCTTCGAAGTAAAATAAAGAAACATTAATTTCTAATAACAATAACAAAACCATAGTCAGCAAGCTGACCTGTCACCACAAGCAGCACCCGTTCACGAGCATAACGCAAAGATCAGCCATTACCCCCCTCGCCATATTTGAGGGAAGGAGGCAACCCGACCCCCGACGCTACCGCAAGCATTGACATCTAAGGGAGCATGACGAACTTGCTGCCGGTTGCTCAAAAGAATAATATGATGAACTGTCGAGGTCGCTAGCTAACCATATATTGCAATACAACTCATTAAAAAACATTGAAATGAGTAGATTATGTCAATAATAAATAAAAATTAAATTAAACTAAGGTGACTAATAAATATAGTCAAATAAAATAAACAATTATATGAACTCGTATAACTTGTCAGTAGGTAAGCTAATTTTGGAGAAAGAACATAAACATTGTCTTGGGTTAATCACAGCGACCAACTATTTTTATCGTTTAAGTAATCGTTGATTGAATAGTATGCCTTTGAACAAAGGTTGGATTTTACCTTAGCTTTAAACGCATTAAAAGGCAATTCTAACAAAGAAGAGGGAAGCTTGTTATAAAAGTGTATACCAAGCCCAACAAATGAGTTATGGACCTTATGAAGCCGGTGAAAGGGAGCACGTAGTTTCTCCTTGTTTCTAGTGTTAATATTATGAATATCACTGTTTTTTGTGTATAAGTGTATATTTTGCCTAATATATAAGATGTTGGCGAAGATGAATTATGAGGCCACCGTGAGAATACCAATCTCTTTAAAAAAATCTCTCAGAGTAACTCTAGCACCTAGCTGGTAAATTGCTCGTACAGCTCGTTTTTGAAGAACAAATATATTTTGAATATCAGCGGCTTTGCCCCACAGCAGAATGCCGTAGGACATGACGCTATGAAAATAACTGAAATAGACTAGCCGAGCTGTATCAACGTCAGTGTATTGTCTTACTTTCCTGACGGCATAGGCGGCCGAACTGAGCCTTCCCGCTAGGCATGATATATGTGATCCCCACTGAAGCTTGGCATCAACTGTTATGCCCAGAAATACTGCCGAGTCTACAGTTTCAAGTACCTCTTTATCTAAGACGATGTTGGGTCCTAGATTTCTAACATTCGGTAAGGCGAACTTTACACATTTCGTATTCATGGCATTGAGAACTAGGTTATTTGTGGTAAACCAATCTGTAACCATTGATAGTGCACTGTTTACGTCGTCAAAATTTTGTCTATTCCTGTCTACTTTAAAGATAAGAGAGGTATCATCAGCAAATAGTACAACGTCACAGATGCCCTTTAAATAGAATGGTAAGTCATTTATATACACCAAGAATAAAAATGGGCCCAGTATAGAGCCTTGAGGTACACCTAACTGAACTGGTAGCCCGGAAGATTTCACACCATTAACATCTACACATTAGTGCCTATTATGTAAATATGAATCTAATACGTTAAGAGCTTCGTTTTGAATACCGTAATGAATTAGTTTACGCAAAAGCGTGTCATGGTGCACGCAATCAAAGGCTTTGGAGAGATCACAGAAAACTCCAATAGCATTTTGCGAGCTCTCCCATGCGCTAAATATGTGTTTCAGCAGAGCAACACCCGCATCTGTAGTCGAACGACCTTTTGTAAAGCCATATTGTTCATCATGAAGGAGGCTATTTAAATTAAAATGTCTTAGCAACTGCTTGAGTATTAATTTTTCAAATATTTTACTAAATGCAGGTAAGATAGAAATAGGCCTAAAATTGCCAACGTTATTTTTATTACCCGATTTAAATAATGGTATGACTTTACTACTCTTCATGAGGTCAGGAAAAGTTCCTAAATCAACACATTTATTAAAAGTAACAGCTAGATAGGGGGCTACGATGTCGATTATATTACTTACAAGTTTAATTGAGATGCCCCAGTAATCACCAGTGTTTTTTGACTTGAGTGTGTTAAAAACACTAATTACATCACGAGGTGTTACATGTTCGAAGCTAAATAAGCGACTACATTTAGGTACACTATTATGCAAAAGGTTTTCAGCTTCAGATGGGGACGAATTTAAGGAGCGAGTCGTAGTTATAGGTATGTTGGCAAAAAACTCATTAAATGCTTCAGCTACGTCAGCTGCTGTATTAACTAATTTGTTGTCGACCATAATCTCTAATTGTTTTTCTTGTTTAACCGACTTACCCGTTTCATTGTTAATAATTTTCCAGGTGGTTTTTACTTTGTTATTCGAATTTTTAATTGTATCGCTTAAAAATTTAGATTTAGCAAAAACACAAATCTTTTTAAATAATTTTGAATAATTTTTGACATACTCTAGGAAAGGAGTATCAAACCTGTAATTTTTCAAACCATATAACTCGTATAGTCTCGCTCTACTTTTATAAATACCTGGAGTAGCCCATTGGTTGAAGCCAGCGGAGGTGCCATTAATATTAATAGTTTTGGCCTTGAAAGTAGATTGGTATTCTTTTTGCACAACATCATAAAGGGCTCCATAGATTATATTAGGATTATCATGTTCTACAATCGACGGTTTAATTCTAAGGGCTATATTATTTTTAAACTTGTTGCAACGACTAGCTGTATAAGGCCTGCATTCTATTTTATGTGGCTTTTTATGTATTGGCATAGGGAAGCTAGCTAATAATCCACAGTGGTCAGACGGTAAGTCACTTAACACTAATTTATTTTTGGCATCGCAATCACTAAAAATATTATCAATACAAGTCGATGAAGATGCTGTTATCCTAGTAGGTTCAAAATACAAGTTAATTAAATTAAAGGACCTAAACAGATTAAGAAGTCTAATACTTAGTGGAGTAACCTCTAAAATATTAATATTAAAATCACCACATAAAATTATACTTTTATTACTTGATTTTAATTTATTCAGTGAATCCTCCATTACCGATTCGAAACGAATAAAATCCCCAGAGGGGGGTCGATAAACGCAAATTATAACGTATCGCTCGAGTTCAACACAAGACAACTCAATAGTGCGCTCGATGGAAAGATTAACTAAATCAGAACGTTGTTTACATTTCAACTTGTTTGAAACAAGAACTAAAGATCCGCCGCGAATAGCACTTTTCCTTACAAATGCACTTTGAATGGTAAAATTATCATCATTGATAAACACTACTTCATGTTCTTTCAACCAGTGTTCAGTCAAACATAGCACCTGAACATCATAGTTCTCCATAAATAAACTTAACTCGTAACTCTTTGCCGGACAGACCCTGCATATTTTGATGTACAACATTCAACATATGCGGCTGACCCGTTGTCGCACCTAATAGTTTAAACTACAAGGCGTATCAATAGTAGTGTTAGTACCACTACTAACAGTAATCGACGGTAACCTACAGGTACCGGTGTCACTGTGTATATTGTATGCTAATAGGTTAGCAATGTGTCTCCTACAACTAGGTGGCAAATACATTGTATTATTTGTCAGTTTGTAATCAGTAATAAATTGATTACAATCAAAATATAAAATAGTGTCATTGTGTCGACAAGTCCTATTATAAATGAACATATTTAAATTATAAATGTGCCTATTTTGCTCATCAGACAAATATCTAGAATAAGGCAGAGCACTTATTAAATTAAAATTTATTTTTTTCACCTTATTTTGACCTAATATCGAAAAAGCACCCTTATTTTCAATCGAAAATTCTCACGTGAAAATATCTGCTTTTTTAAAAAGATAATACAGGAATGTGCGATATTCTGAACCCTTCTAAAAGCTTAAATGGTCAAGACCTCTGACGGATCGGTGTATTTCCCTGGGCGTTTTACAAGCTGTTAAAAAATGTGTGACCATCGTAATATCTTGACTACTCCATTTAGTATATTTTTTCTAAATTTACCGTCTCTCCATCCATTAAGAAAACGTTTCATTATTCCTAGATCTAATAAATGTAGCGCATCTCCCACTACAAAATCGCCGACCTTATCTATAGGTAGTTCTAGAAGTGGAGAGTCAGTTTTATGGTGTTGTCCATATTTCTTCGCGCGAAAATCTTCATTGGTCCTTTTCGGACAATCAAAACTGGGAAATACGACGGTGTTTGGTTCGTGCGAGTACTCTCCTTCTACTGTACATTTTAAACAGCCATGTTTCCCGTTGTAATTGCACACACCTGCAAAATTAATCTCAGTTTCATGTTGGTGCTTATTTTATCTAGCTTCCGAGTTTAGTGTTCTACCTATTGCATCTGTTCAGCCATAGATAGCGTCAATTCAGACCAAAACGCAACAAGTTATATCGACTTATAAAATAAGTAAGTACAAAAATTATTTGAACAGTTTTGATAGTAAATTCTGATATTTTGAAATATATTACTTATCCAGGTTTTATCAATGTGATAGAATAAAATGTAATTTGTTGCAAACAAGAAAACATAGTAAAATTTAACTTATCTTTGATCATAGCACGAGCTGGAGAGTCACATATAAAAGCCCGTATTTTGATGCATATTTTTTTCTCCTTTTCATTGCTATTTATTGAAAGGCCATTTGTAAGTAGTTGTTTCATTTCATCTACAAACAATCTTAGGTAACTATCTAAATCCGATGGTTTGTCAGTGCCTGAATAAATTCCAATTACAATGGGTCGCAGCTTTGGTATTTCATGAACTTTGCACAAAATTGGCCATAACTGTAATTTTGAACTTTTAAAAGCAGGCAGCCCGTCTATATTTATATTGAGTGAAATTATAGATAAACTACTATCAATAATTTGTAGATAGCACTTCAAAGTTTTTGTCAAGCCGTTATGCCAATACCGTCCATTTCCCACGGGATGAGTAGTGACAGATTTTTCTGTGTTTAAAAGCGTCCTTGGATCCGATGGCAATATATTTGGTATTCGATCATTTATTAGAACAATTAAACTTTTAATCGCATCATGCGATATAATTATTATAATTAACGGCCCAATCTTTTAAACCATCTCGCAGTTGCCGATTTTTGTCATCTGTTGAAGAATCACTCCTAGAATCACTGTCCACATTCGAATGTTTCTCTAGTTCTTCGTAAGCAAAAATGTATTTGGTACGGAACTACTTTGTACAACTTGATCTCTAACTTGGTTTTGACTAGAAGGGATTTGAATACTGGATGAAGAAACTGTATCCTTGTATTGTCTTTTTACTTCTCGTCTATAAGTCCCACTGCGTTTAAATCTTTTCCAGGCTTCAAAATCCATGTTTATTTATTTATAAAAAACAAAGGTGTTTCATTAGTTACGCTAAATAAAAATGGCGATTAAGTATAAAAGAGTGATAGAAATGCCTTTACAAAACTGAATTATCGTTTAAAAGTAATTAACGTACCTTCATATACCGTATTTATGTTTTAAAACAGAAAGAGCTCCTTTTATAACACTGTGGTGTAAAAGAAGGACTATAACAGTAACGAAAAAACAACCCTGTTCTAAAAAAGTGTCTTTGTGACAATTTTAACACTAGAACTATAAAGGGCATTAGCAAACCTTTAAAGGACAATTTAAGCTACATAAGGGTAATTTGAAACTCGTCTGTATCACGAAATAGCTCTGTTGCAGAGTTTTTGTGCTCACTATCCACTGGCACGACGGCGCTCGCGAGCTGTCATGTGGGACTTACGTCACAGCGCAACTGATTACCAGCGCTACTAAAATGCCGTGGATCTTCCCCGATAAAAACGTTTGCCAAATGAAAAGTATTAAAGCAATTTCAAAATAAAAAATACCATTGATTACGTTAGCGTATAGAGAATAAACTTAAATAAAAACATGTGCTCCAAACTTACATGGATATACTTTAAAAAAATGTTAAACTTAAAAAAGTAAATATTTTTTACTGATTTCCCGGCAATTTTATTTTTCGTGATTTAAATATGCTATTTGTAACAGTTATAAAAATATATAAATAAAGTAGACTATATTTCCTTCATGATGATAGCAAAAGATTTGTATTACATTCATGAGAAGTAGATAAAATAAATAGTTCAAAACAAGATTCCCCGGTCCGACGTTCGGTACTCGCGAGAGTTGTTTTAACAAGCAATATGGCCGCCCGGGACTGTGCAGACGAGCGATTTATTTTTGACTATTTAGCACTGAATATAATTATTGTACTTTTCGTGGTGTTTTTGTTTTTACTATTTTTAAAATACATTTTTATTTATTATTCATTATTAATTCTAGAAGCAAAAATAAGATTTAAAATTTTTAGATGTTATAAACATAGTCGCTACCGTTGTCTGTTCGCTTAGATCTTTTAAACTACCCAACGGATTTTAATTCAGTTTTCAGCAATTGAAAGAGTATTCCAAGAGGAAGGTTTATAAATCTATAACATTACACCTGAGGAAGGGTTTGAGTTCGATTCCCGGTGGTATATTAAATTCGTATTACAATTTTCTACTGATGAAGATAAACTACATAATGAAGCATTTGTTTAATATAAAATCAAAATACAATAAAAATAAGCATTTGTTTAATATAAAATCAAAATATAATAAAATTTAGCATTTGTTTAATATAACATCAAAATATAATAAAATTTAGCATATGTTTAATATACATAATTATAATCAAAATACAATAGAAAATAGAACAAAAGCATATTATTATGAAAAGACTAAATTAAACATGTGACAAAATAAATTTAGGGTTTGTGGTAATCCCTAAAGCAGCCCAGGATGCACAAGTTCACGTCGCACTCCTTGCACTTCCAAATTGTGCGGCTGGTCACTTGCCGCGTATGTGCACACCACCAACAGCGGCCTCTTTTGACAGAGGCATGGACAGGGAAGTGGTCACTTTCGACGATCGGTCGGTCTTGGAGCTTCAGTGAGGAGTTACGTTGGCGTATAGTCGTCGTCGTCTGTCCGTAAGTCCGAGAGATCAGTCGCGTTTCGGTCGTCAAATCAATCTGTCGGTAAGTCTTCAGTAAACTTTCGGCCAACACTGTTCTGAACTGCCGATGCTGCAGCTTGTGTTTGGTACTAAATATTACAAAACAGTTAAATACCGCGCAGTTAAAAAACCGGCGGAATAACTTTTTGTACCAAACACGGCTCCTGGCCCTCTCGATTGGGTGTGCAGATAAATACTGGTCTTTGCGATCAATACCACCCATACTTTTATTATAATCAAGAACTACGCTTGGCTTGTACGCAGTTCTATTATATTTTTCTCGTGTTCCGACTTGAAGTGGATGGTATGTCGATATCATACTAACTAACTTCGAGTCTCGCCATACCATCAGCGACAAATCGGAACAGTAGGTCGCTACAATTTCGCCATGTCTGAGGTCAGACTTCGACATCGTCCTTATAGAACTGGGAACGAATTCCCGGTTCAGGCGTTGCGTTCCAAAACAGTCTGTCTGTCGACGCTTCAAGCACCGTGCTAGTAATGGGGAGTTGTAAAAATTGTCCATTATAACAGTATGACCTCGGTGGAGAAGAGGTTCAATAAGGTCAAAGACAATTTTTGCTGTCGCATTGGTTGGCCGAAAGTCAGTATCAGTCGTTCGTTCTGTCTGGTGTGGTCTGTTGTCGTTGTCATCGTCTTCGTTATTGTCATCATTCGTCGTTGTCGTCATGCTTTTGCCTGTGTACACCGAAAATCGCCAGAGATAACCGCTTGATGACTCACATAACTCATAGGTTTTAACACCTACTTGCGCTGCCTTGGAGTTTATTTTTTTAGCAAAATTTAACCTGCCGTGCCACTTCAAAAGTGACTCATCAATGGCTATTTCTTGGTGTGGGTAGTATAGGCTAGAAAATTTGTCGTTGAAGTAGTCAATGATCGGTGCTACTTTACACAATTTGGATTTTGTCCTTAGGTCAGTCGGTGGGTCATTGTCAACAAAGTGAAACATTGATTTTAAAAGAATATATCTGTTGTAGGTCATAATTTTGGAAATATAGGGCATAGTTCCGAATCCATTAAAAGTAAAGTAGGACTCATCAACAGGGAGTGGGTAGAGGCCCTGAATTATCATCAGGGCCAGAAACGAAATCATCTCCGGTCTGTCTGTCGGAGTCCAACTATGCAGACGGGACTTTGCACCTATTTGGTTAGAGTCTGTAAGTAATTTAATTTTTTGCTGTGCATACCTGTTCGTTTCTATACACAGCAAGTCTATGAATTCTACATCAAACATCTTGTCAAATATGTCTGTCGGTCTGGTGTCTTCATTCAGGTCAAAAGTCGGTCCAGGAACTCCCATAAAAGTTTCTCGTCGACTTGTAAAAGTTGTCCTGTCTCTAGTCCAGTCAAAAGTAAAACTGTCCTCAGGTAATAAATTTCGTATAGCCCTGTCGTTTGCCGAGTCTTCGGCCTCCAAAATTTCCAGTTGCTGTGGAGTCAAGTCATAGTCTGACGTATGGTCAACTTGTCGTGGATGTGGGCTAGGCTCGTCATTGTCGTCGTCCATGTTTACGTCACTGTCAGAGTCTATCGTCAACCAGTCTGTAACAACATCATCAAACTGAAGGGTGTTTGAGCCTGAGAAAAGGATGACAACAATTATTATGAGTACATCTTCAAAGATTTAGCCGGTAGCAACAGCTGCAGAATAATTAAGGCTTACCAATAACCGATCGTCGTCGTGGTTTGCTGGTACTTGCAACTGCAGTTAATTCCACCTCGCTCCCAACATCTGGTACTGTAATATTTAACTCTTATCAAATAAAGACAAACCAAGTAAATAAAAGTACTGTGATGCTGCAATCATAATTATTTTAATCATAGAAAACATATACACGAATAGAATAATTCAGGAAAGTCATTCACAGATTCTGACGATGATTATAGTTAAAATACCCTCTTTATTTTAACTATAATCATCGTCAGAATCTGTGAATGACTTTAAAATCCCCCTTTTCCGAGGAGTGCGGCACACAATTGCCCAGTTCTCTGTTGTTGGCAACCGAAACACCAGGGAGTCTAGAGAACTGGGCGAGTTAGGCACTGTGTCCGCATCTGACGTACCCACGGATAAACTCCCTTCTTCATCCACGTCTTCAAAAACTGTAACAACATAACATAAATTATTTCTTACATGTCATTTTTGATACCTCTTACTTCAAGACACAGAATGTAATAATATAATATTTACTGAATTCAACATTCGCCGGCACAACAATGAAGGGTGGTGTTGGCGGAGAAGTCGACACCGCATCCGCTTGAGCAGACGTGGAGGGAAGTGGCGCGGGAGATGTCTGCACCACATCTGCTTGAGCAGACGTGGAGGGAAGTGGCGCGGGAGATGTCTGCACCACATCTGCTTGAGCAGACGTGGAGGGAAGTGGCGCGGGAGATGTCTGCACCACATCTGCTTGAGCAGACGTGGAGGGAAGTGGCGCGGGAGATGTCTGCACCACATCTGCTTGAGCAGACGTGGAGGGAAGTGGCGCGGGAGATGTCTGCACCACATCTGCTTGAGCAGACGTGGAGGGAAGTGGCGCGGCCACCATTTCGTATGGCTCCCGCTCAGGCGATTGTTTTCTATAAAAAAACAGTGAAAGTGACTAAATTTTGTCTATCTGTAATTAAGTTACAATGAAAAATAATGATTGAATACATACTGCATCCGTCTCTTCCGGGGAGGCGCATCCGGAAGGAGGATGCGTTGGAGCTCCTTCACTCGCTTCCTCTCCAGCAACTCTTTCTTGTCACCTGCCGACAAGCCCGCCATATGTCTCTGCGTTACTTGTCGGGCGACCCTTATGTTCTGCAGCGTATCACTACAAAAATATAACAGTGCTACAACCCATCCACCTATATTACAAAAAAAAAACCGTAATAATATAATAAATTGCAAGGTAACAGTCGTTCTTTCTGTCAGTTTCGCTTTGGCGACTCAACCGATAAAATTGTTGTAAATAAAAAAACACTCACTCCTCCACAGACTGCCCTCTCCCTCTACCTCTCCCTCTTCCCCTTCCTCTACCACGGGTTCGGACGCGGCTGGGGCCTGACAGCGCATTTTCTTGCTCATTTGATCTAAAACATAGCCATATGTGTTTACTTATGTTCCTATTTTGTGCTTAAAAAAATAATGCAGATTTAAAGCAGAACGCAATCCACATTATGAAAAAAGCAGATTAAAACAAAAAAAAAAAACAGTCGCTAGTTTCACAATCCACCAGTTTAATGTTTGAATGCAGTGAAAATAAGGATAAGTTGAAATGGAAATAAACGACGCTATAATTATATTAGACAAGTCTTCGATTAACAATTACACTATTGTTGATCGAAGAGATAAGTAGTAGTTATTGCCGTGCAAATGGAAAGATATGCTAAAGTGCAGTGCAGAATAAATTAACCAAATGCGTAAATAAAAAGCTAAAATAATGTAAATTATAAACCAACACAAAAATATGCAAGCCAAACACGTCAGCTGAACTCAAAAATCCTACACCGAAATCTCGTCTGCACAAACCTTACATTTACAAACGTTATTGGTCACTCCAGTGCCAAGCACTTGAACGCTGCGTATCACATTTTTTATTTCGTTGAATCTGTTAAAAATATAAACGTAATTGATTTGTTGTATATAAATAATTATTCTAGATAGTTTATTTCATGAAATTAGGGAGTCATTACTCTTGTAAACAATTTCTACAGTCCGTAAACCAAACCAGAAACCGATCGTAAACAAACTCAAACGGCACTCGTCAACTTCTTTTGCAAAATGTATCACCTTTGGAGAATAAAAGAGTATGATAATTATACACCATTGTAACGTGTACATTGTCTAGAAAAAATTAATATATTACATTATTAGAAATATGCAATAAAACATAAGTACTTACGACATAATTACGGTGACACTTTCACGTTCTCACACACGAAAACACGGCTGACTTCAACTCGTTGTCACAACCACAGAGTAATGAAAAATGCACCGCACTTGGTTTCAGAGCCATCTATAATTCTTCTAGTATATTAAAAACCACAGATAACGCATGAAAGAGCCGTAGACTAACCAGAAATTTAATATTTCCGTACAGTCGGCATATTGGCACTGTAGTACCACTGACGTAAGTCCGTAAAAAAATTATTGGCACTACAGTACCAGACATCGTGCCATGTGTTGTAACGGCGTTCTACAAAACCACAATATCACAATATCGCCCTATTGTAGAGTTTTCATCTCTACTATAACGAAATACCTATTAAAGTACATTCAGAACCTTTATAGCGTAAAACAGCCACATTATGGCGACAGTAAACACTGGTATAGAGTTATTTCGTTGTATACTGGTCACATTGGAGGTTGCTATAACATCTGCCTATAACAGCTATACAACGTGTAACAGAATAAACGCAATTTCTGAAAGTAGTTTGTTCAGAATCGGCTTCTGAATCGATTTCCGTCATCAAAAATAGGTGTTAAATTTTGACGGAAAAATCTTTTAAATGACTTAAATTAGAAACACAGTATCATGACAAATTAATACAATCCTTAATTCAAGGAAATTGCACCTTAACTCAGAGCAATAAAGGCTACTTAAACGCACGACATTATTTGTATATCGCTTACAGGTCGTAATACACACACGTAAATAATATCAATGCATTTTACAATAAAAGTAGTGTGCGTCAAATTAAATAGGTAATTTAAAGGAATTTCAACTTTATCTCCAATGTGTAAGGCTTGTTTGAATGCACGACCAAACTTAGTGCGGTCATCAGAGTAGCCCTACACACACACAAACAGATTTTAGGCATTATTATAAAATAAAATTATTGAATTTGAAGAAATTTGAAACTTATTGCAAAGAAATAAAGCATTTGTCGGCAACCTCTTTGACGTTTTTGCGAAATGCCGACATACGCGCCGCCGCTATCGCCGAATAACATGAGTACCTAACATTAAAAGCTAGTCATCCGCCGGTAGCGACCTAGTGTAGTTGTTCTTCAGTTTACTTCCGTGACATTTTTGATTCCGTGCGCGATGGCTTTCCGGTACACCAACATACAATACACGGAGATGGTGAGAACCCTGGCTCGCTGTCTTGATAATGTCGCGTTAGCTTGTCGGGAGTTCAATGACCGTTTTGGCTGCAGTGTGAGCGCCAGGACGATGCTGGCTGCAACTCAGCGACTGAGGGACTCTGGGACGTTCCTTCCTAATACGGCTTTGGACAGAGGGACGAATGTGCGGACTACTCGTCTGCAACAGCGTATTCTCGACCATTTCGATGAACATCCAGAGGACAGCTCGAGAGAAACAGCACCCCAGTTCGACTGCAGCCACATGTACGTGTGGCGAACGTTGCGTGCTGATGGTGAACACCCATATCATCTTCGACGGTGTCAAGACC
The DNA here is from genome assembly GCA_937001585.2 of Brachylomia viminalis. Lineage (NCBI taxonomy): Eukaryota > Metazoa > Arthropoda > Insecta > Lepidoptera > Noctuidae > Brachylomia > Brachylomia viminalis. Next base: position 3,045,856 of record OW443294.2, read on the forward strand.
TAACGCCGGCCGACAACTTGCCACGACTGGAATTCAGTAGGTGGTTGTTGGAGAACTGGCAACAGAACATTCTTTGGACGGACGAGAGTACCTTCACGCGTGTTGGCATGTACAACCAGCACAACCAGCATTCGTGGCGGCATGAGAATCCACATGCTTGCCGTGTGGATTCGTTCCAGCATAGGTTCTCCGTCAACGTGTGGGCTGGTATACTCGGAACATTCATACTCGGCCCCATTTTCCTTCCACGGTTGACCGGAGATACCTACCTGCGGTTCTTGCAGGACTACCGGACTTACTGGATGGCGTCCCTGTCGGTCTTTCACGTGACATGTATTACCAGCAAGACGGTGCTCCCGCGCATTTCACGTGGACCGTTCGACGACATCTGGATGCGGAGTATGGCAGTCGGACCTGTGCCGTGGCCTCCCAGATCGCCAGACTTAACACCGCTAGACTTTTTTTTGTGGGGTCGCATAAAATCGCTCGTGTACGTCAGTCAATCTACTTAGTGTCGAGGAGCTAAAAACAAAAATTCAACAAGCATTTGTGACGGTGAAAAGTGATACTGAAGTGCTTACAAAATTGAAATACAATTTAAGAAAGCGTGCTAATAAGTGCATAGATCAAGGCGGCGGTCATTTTGAAACTTTAATGAAAGTGGATCGCAGAAATAGTGCAAATTAATAACCTAAGTGTTAAGTGTAAATAGTCCAGTTCTGTAAGTACCTACTTCTTCCTATCAATACGATTGTATTCTAATCACTGTAAACATTGTTATTATAATCTTTTAAACACTTTGCATATTTTTGTAGTACAAACAATAAACTGGACCTACCTAAACAAACGAACTTATCAGAGGGATCGCGGGATTCGCGGGGGTGCAATCTCGAAAGATAGGTAGGTAGATAAAAACGGCAAGCAGCGGCGCGCGGCGCGGTGCGTAGAGACTAAATTCAAAGCCTGTGAAAGTTTGATAGAAAAAATATAATTTTACGCGGTGATATCGCGTATCAATATCACATCTAGCTAATGTTCAGTAATTTAATTATCGTTCATACGGCCATAGGTAGGTATCTAATGCCTACATTAGAACTAGGCACTCAGCGTAGGCGCGCGCGCCGCTACAATTGAACAAACATACCTAATTTTTAGGTCCATGATACACACGTGCACATGAATAATATCAAAGCTTTTTACATTTGGATTCGAGCGCGTTTAATAAAACAGTTGATGTAAGAGAATTTAATCTTTCCGTCCAAATAATAAGGCTTATTGAAATGCACGACCGATTTGTATTCCGCATGTCTCAGTAATCGATCAAGTTGAAAAATGTCGAAATAGGTAGTAGACAATTTTCTGGTTCCTACGAGCTACGTCGGCGTCCTTTGCAAATGACCCTTTGAAATCGCGCGCGCGCGCTACCTCCGGGCTGCCGATGCCGGCCGGCCATCTTCAAAGTAAGTAGGTATTTTTTCTTGCGCAGCAAAGTTTGCTGTTTGTGATTAAAATCTTGTAAGCACTGATTTTTGTTTCACGTAATTAGCAGTAAACACGCTTATCAGAGGTAGCTAATAATATCGCGAAAGTTACGCATCTGAGATAAATATTTTTTACCCGCGTGTGCCGCACGGAGTCCGGGCGCTTCGCCCTTCGTTAGTTTCGAAGTTCGGGTAAAATGTCGCTGTTTTAAATGCATCCCCGTTACTAAGCGTAAAGTCTTAGATTCATGTTGATAATTTCACTTGCTAGAAAATTATCAATCTTTACACTGTAAACTCAATTAAGTATCAAAAGTTGTTCATTCATAATAACAGTCTGTGACATTTTAGGTACGTTTTTTTTTTTTTTACTATTGATAGGCGCGCGTTTGACCACAATCTCACCTGATGTAAGTAAAATTCGTTCATTGAACTAACGCACATCTAATGCCTACAGCTATGGTCAGCTGGCGGGCGCTCGAATGTGCGTGTCGCGTCGGCTGCTAACATTGCATTAGTGTGTGTGTAGGCATATTGCTGCACATACGTTTTGCGTTTAGTAAGGATAACTATTTTATAAAAAACGACCAGGTTTGGTTTAAATTTATTTAATTACGGGTGTTGTTTTAGACTTATAATTTTATATTCTAATTGGGGTGTCTGAGGTATTGCGCTTAATCCGTTACACGTTGTATAAAGTGGCGATGTAAGCCTTTACATCACTTGATAATAGGTCGTTTTGGCTGTATAAACTTATAGAGCTAAACGGTTTTATCCAACGCTATTATACAACCTTCGGTCACCGCTAAAACCTTTATACATCGCTTAACCAGCTTTTTTGAGGTATAAGGATTTGTTATAGGGCAAAATTGTTGGTTGGGATTTGCTATTTGGAGCAGACATTTATTCCCAAATCATGCTAGGAGGAATAATAAAAGGCGATGACGTCTCTCAACCTATCGCACAACAAGCCTACCTAAGTTGGCTTTTATGCGGAAATGTCAAAACTTTTCACTGCAATGTGATCATAAACAATCTATTTTATTTATTTATTTATTTAGGATCTCCAACAAAAGATGTACACAATACATGACACATAAATAAAGAGTTACATCAGGTAATAAGTAAGTGTACTCCTTCACTTATAGGAGACCACAACATGCACAAAGTTAAACAACTAAGCTAACAAAGTTAAAATTTGGAAAAGTTAATTAATAGACACAAAACGTAATAAAAAAAAATAAAAAAAAATTACAATAAGATAAAACCTTTAGATATTGGTACTCAAACTGAATCTATTAGTATTTTCTTATATTTAGACAGAGACTCGCAGATGTCTAAATTCGTAGTTTTAGATAACATGTTGTATTGCCTACAAAGTCTTGGCACAGCGGCGTAATGACCGAGGTTAGTTTTTGAGCCATGGATGTAAAATAAGTCAAAAGTGTTAGGCCTGGGAATTCGCGTCGGAATTTTAATATCTAATGAGCTCAAGAGTTCACTGCAATCTATGGTTCCACTTAATATTTTATGGAGGATGATGTAATCCAGTTTCTTCCTACGACTGGTTAGTGTCTCCATGTGATAGTGCTTCAACCTGTCAGCGTAGCTAGTGAGTTGTTTAGCCAAGTGATCTCCGTAGCTCAGATGGTAAAGGAATCGCTTTTGAACACTCTCTAGGCGCTTGGAGTAAACCTCATAATGCGGATTCCATACCACAGAACTATATTCTAGGATTGGACGGACTAAAGTGTTGAAAAGCTTTATTTTTGTAGCGGGTCTTTTAAATTCCTTACTATTTCGCAAAACAAATCCCAGTACCCTAAAGGATCTTGAGACAATATTCAGGATATGCACATCGAACTTTAGCGCTTGATCAAGTTGAACTCCCAGGTCGCGAATTATGCACAGTTTTTTTACTTCAACTCCCTCTATGTAATATTTGTTCTCAAGAACTTTTTTGTTGCGAGTGAACTGGATGTAGTGACATTTACTGATATTCAAAAGCATTTTGTTTACTTTACACCAGTCTACAAGTCTGTTAATGTCGTCTTGAAGCATTTTGGAGTCTAAGTTACACCGAATTGGCTTCATTAACTTTAAGTCGTCGGCAAACAAATAACAACGGGAGTGTTTGAAGCACTCGGTTATGTCATTAATAAAAACATTAAAAAGAATCGGCCCCAAATGCGAACCTTGCGGGATTCCAGAGGTTGCTAGATATCTTTCAGAGGAATGACCGTTCGCCACCACTTTTGATTCTCTCTTTTCTAGGTAAGATTTAAACCACCCTATCAACGTTCCACCCACACCCAGTTGAGCCAATTTTTGTTAGTAAGAATGCAATGATCCACTTTATCGAATGCCTTGCTAAAATCAGTATAGATTGCGTCTACTGGAATACGATTGTCAAGGCACTTAGACAAAGTCGACGTGAAACATAGTAAGTTAGTATTGGTTGATCTAGATTTAACGAAACCATGTTGATATTCAGTAATGTGTTCTTTAAGGTACCACATCAGATGTTTGCTAACAAGTTTTTCTAATATTTTCCCAAATGTAACTAGTAACGATATTGGTCTATAATTAGCTACTAAATGCCTTTTCCCCGATTTAAATATGGGTATGACGAGAGCTTCTTTCCAGGTGTCTGGAAAGATGCCATCGTGTAAAGATCTATTGAAGATGGTTTGTAAGGGCAATACTAAGGCCTTAGCACAGCGTTTCATAAATACAGGAGGAATACCATCGCTACCCGCGCCCTTAGTTTCGTCTAAACCAATTAATTCACGATATAGTTCTTTGCTATCTAATTCCAAGTTACACAGTGCTGCAGACATGAGAGAATAACCAGTGTTCGTAGGATTTGGAGTATCTGTAGGGGCGTTAAAGGTACTAGCAAAATGTTCACCAAACATGTTACAGATGTCACTCCCACCTGATGCGATTTTGTTATTATGAGACATTTGTGACGGATATGAACTGCTACCCTTTCTTTTACTTTTTATGAAGGACCAGAATGTTTTAGGGTTTTTAGTAATGTTGTTTTCAATATTGGAGATATATTTCTTGTAGCATGTTGCACTTAGAACATTGCATTCATCTCGTAATCTCTCAAAGAGCTCTCGGTCTAATGGGTTTTTGTACTTTTTGAAACGAACGTGGTAAACTCAAACTCAAACTCAAACTCAAAGCATTTATTTCAATTAAACCATTTACAGGCACTTTTGAATTGTCAAGTGGTCGGTCAGTCAGAAATATGAAGCTAGTTGCCCATTCCAAAGCGTAGTAGGTACCTATGGAGAAGAACGGGCAAGAAACTCCATGGACACTCTTTTAAATTATATTGTTACATAAATATTAGTTACATCATTAATCTTGTATATAGGTATAATTATATGTGAGAACGATGTAAATAAGACGTACACATTGAGTGTCCAGTGTACAGCAAATATAAATTCAAACAAAACAATCCATAATAAAATAATTAAAAATAAGCCGTGGTGGCTAAGAGATGATAGAGACTCGATAGGTATTTATACTTTTCTCTTAGAAGTCGTATAAGTTCCCGTGAGTACCATGGTGGATATTTATCACTGGCTGTTTTTTTCATGGGGATACATTCAGTAATAGTATTTCTTAGTAAATTATATAAAATGTCTACCATATCGTTAACAGTAGTACAGTTTTTGAACTCACTTTCCCATTCTATTTCTAACAAATGACGCAGAACGTTTTCATAATCTGCGCGAGAAAAGTTCGGTTTTTGCACATTTTAGCTTCTAAAAAAAGCTCTGCCAGCACTGGTACATTAAACTCAATTGGGGGATGTAAAGGGTCCTCTTTCGATAAGCTGTAGTTGGAACGGATGATGTTCGTAATGGAGGTGTTACAGAGTATTAAATCTAATATTTTAGACTTGTTGTTTAAGATGTTATTGTATTGGTTTAGGCCATTTAAAGTCAAGAACTCGGAGAGTATCGCATTTAAATCAGAGTTGCTGGGTTCTGGGTACAGATATATGACGTCATTATTAGCAAGCCATCTAATATTAGCGAGATTAAAGTCTCCTAAGATCAAAATTTGTTCATTGTTGTTAAATAAATTATGAACGTTTTTGGTAAACAACTCCAGTGTATCGGCTTGAATTGGTGGAGGTAGGTATACTCCGCTGACATAAATTTTATTGACACGGTTTTTGGAACTGATATCAACACTTATCCATAAATCTTCAACGTCGCTTTCATAGTGGGTTAGTCTACACGATTTTAAAGTTTTCAAAACAGCAATCAAAACCCCTCCACCGTCCTTACGAGTTTTATATCTACTTGACTCACGGTCGCGCCTATAAACTACATATCTATCGTCGAACAACTCAGAATCGTAGACACCGCCGTTCAACCAAGTCTCTGTAAGCACTACAATGTCATAATTATGTATGGTTATGTTATGGTAAAAGTTAATAGTTTTGGTTTTTAAGCCTCGTACATTTTGATAGTACACGTGAAGTGGACAATTGAATGTGATTAGATGATAACAATGGAAACCTGCAAATTATGACAATGGTTAATAAAATTATTCTAAGTATTTTATCTTATCTAGGTTATTGATAACTATTCTTTGCGAAGACTCGTCTTTTTTCATGAAGACCTTGCCATCCCGAACCCAAATAAACTTGAAACCCAGTTCTTTGCCGCGGATCCGGGCAGCGGCATGGATAGCTTTATTTAGAGTAGATAGATGCTCCGTGACGTAAATGGGTTGAGGTTTCTCCGCTGCGATACCCAGGTGACTAGTGTTCAGCTTCTCTTGGTTGTTGTGTCTATTATATTTCATTGAAGCGGCAAGGAAACTGTCACGCAGACGTGGACTAGGTACTGAATTTGACGAGAATAGAACGGGGCCTGGTGCTGTGTGTGTCTTTCTTAGCAATTCTTGTACAGTGTAGTATGTCCGGGTCTTTAATATCACAACTAATCACCTTACCCAATTGCAGCACGGTGGTAACCAGATTTTCAGCCTTGTTTTCTGGGACGCACTGAAGCTCGACGTTGGCGGACCTGGAATTTTGTTCTACCAAGTTCAGACGCTGACTAAGTTGTTGGATGTCATCCCGGAAGCCACAGTTCTCTTTTTCAAGCTTCTGTATCCTGTCAGATTTATCTTCCAGCGAGGCCTTCATCTCTTCATACTTTTCGTTATAGAAAGAAAGTGAATCGTTGAAACCTGCGACCAACTCGTTAATCTGTTTAAACTGGTCCGATACTAAATCCTTCAGCGCACTCTGTATTTCTTGCTTAATAATTTCCCGCAACGTGCCTCTCGAAAACTCCATTATAGTGTCATCATTCACTAGAACTGGCGAGTCGCTGACTGACTTTTTAGACTTATTGCGAACAGTGACGTTGGTGCCCGGGGGTGATAGCGATTGCGAAGACCGCTCCCTGGTGGGGCTTACAAATCTCGTCGGTCTGGCAGGTGTGTTTGTATTATCGTCCTTAGGTTGTTTACTTACGCAGCTAGGACACTTCCAGGTTGATCTTTGTTTGATGCTCATGTTTTTAAACACCGTTTCGCGAACATTAGCACACAATAATTCATACCATTGATGGCAAGTAGAGCATTTCAAGCATTCCTTGCAGTCAAAATCATTCAAACAACCAGCGCAGCTTTTTGTTGGTGACATTTTTGTCAGTACAGTTTAAAAAGTTGATTATGACAATAAAGCGCCTCCAGCGATTCACAGGGCATGCGGCGTCTAGCGGTGCCAAATATAATAAAGCGATGGTTTATACAAAGCGCTGAGCGGTGTCGGAGTGCGGCTCGCTTGAAAACTCGCGACCGAAAGGTCGTAAGCGCCGTGGAATAGGTGTCACTTACGCGTTTTAAGTCAACACCAGTTTGCAATCAAAGATTAATCACGGCTAGTATTAGAGTCTTGCTTTATGTTATTTATCCGAGTTATTTCACTGTGAAACTTAGTCACTGCACTTATTTAGTGTTTATTTACGGTTACCAGTAGAAATAAAGTTAATAATTACACTTTAGACTAAAAACAAACAAATTTTAAGCGGAACGAACGGTAACACTTGTTACTTGGTTGAATGCGTGGGTAGTTTTTTTTCTGAATTGAATCTGGAAGATATCAAACAGTTCTGGGAAACCGAAAACATCATGGATCAATCCAATCTATCGGTGGAGAATGAAACATGCATTGAATACTATACCAACACTACCCAACGCTTGGAGAGTGGGAAATATGAAGTCAGGCTGCCTATGAAGAATGAACTTGAGAGCAGACTGGGGTCGTCCAAGCCAATGGCTATCGCCCAATTCAAAACTTTATAAAGAAAGTTGGGAAAACATTTGTTTTCCAATTGGCACATTTGGCAAAGGCCTATAAAGACTTCATGGCTGAATATATTGATTTAGGTCATATGAAACAATCAACAGTCAGTAACAAAACACTCGAGTGTTACTTACCTCATCACGGCGTGCAACGCGCTGAATCAACAACAACAAAGTACAGAGTAGTGTTCAATGCGTCAGCAAAAACATCTACTGGATGCAGTTTGAACGAACTCATGTACAAAGGCCCCAATCTTCAACAGGACCTACAAACATTATTGATGAAATGGAGGCAATACAAATATGCGTTTACAGCGGACATGGAGAAGATGTTTCGTGCTATTTGGGTGGCCCCAGCAGACCAACAATTGCAACAAATTGTATGGCGGGAATCGCTCGAACAACCTATCCGCTCATATCAACTAACAACCGTAACATACTGTACCAAAGCAGCGCCGTTCCTAGCCATGATGACACTCAGGAGATTGGCGACAGATGAACGTGAACAGTTCCCGGAGGCTTCAAAGGTGCTGGAAGAATCATTCTACATGGATGACCTCGTTCATGGGACATTGATCGCTAATCTGAAACAATTATTAAAAAATGGAGGGTTTAACCTTCGAAAATGGTCAACAAACAATCAAGAAGTTTTGGAAGATATCTCCGAACAACACAACAACGATAAGATTGTCTTCAACTTCAGAACAGAAAATACACAAAAAACGTTAGGCTTGTGCTGGAACTTAAGAGAGGATAAATTCACTTTTCCATGCACAATTTCGGACGTGAACAAGAAACAGACCAAAAGCAGCCTACTAGCCGAAATATCAAAACTATTTGACCCACTCGGCTGGCTGGCTCCCGTGTCAACAAAATTGAAATTATTATTTCAAAAACTGTGGGATGGAAACTTACAATGGGACGACGAAGTGTCCGACAAAATACATGCGGAGTGGTGCAAGATACAAGCGGACGTAACGGCGATAAACTCTTGCGAGATACCTAGATGGCTTAAGTGTGGCGAAAAGCAGACAATGGAGCTACATGGGTTCAGTGACGCCTCCCTCGATGCCTATGCCTGTGTCATCTACGCACGGGTCGACTCATCAACAACACTTGTAGCCGCGAAGTCAAAGATTGTACCATACCGAAAAACAACAACACTGCCTAGACTGGAATTGAATGGTGCGCACCTTCTATCACAATTAATGCGAAAAGTCAAAAAGTCATTGAAATAATATGAAGTACATGTCTACGGCTGGACTGACTCCATGGTGGTCCTGGGTTGGTTACAAGGAGACCCTTACCGCTGGAAAGCATACGTGGGAAACAGAGTACAAAGTATTACTGACGTCATACCACGACCCTAACACCGCAGTTACAAAATACATTGACTGAATGGTTATTTATACAAGAGGTATGTACCCACGTAGTAATTATTTTCATATTTACCAACTTCACCTGCCATTCAAACAGTAGTTCCATAATACGAAAGTGTGTTGGCACAATGTAATACTCACATATTACTTTACCGAGTACAATATTTCACATTTTTCAGCTTCTTTCAGATGGATTGATTTGCAATGCATGTTATATATTGATAAACCAGAGCTCGGAAGAAGGTACACATAGCAGAGTACTGGGCTACCCAATGGTGTGTACTGTTTGTGGATGCTCTGTTATGCCGGCGCCACACATTGGATTCAAATTGGGTCCAAACTTGGCTACGAATTTATGGCTAATTATTGTATCCAAGTTAATGCGGCCACACATCAACGCCAATACCTTTTGGCAAACTTACTAGCCAAGAGCATTGGATGGTTGGACCGCAGCTCAACTCGTCATTCTCTTGCGAGTATGTACCAGCAGCAGTCATGTCGGACGAGAAACTACTTGCTCTGGCTACTTACGCCTATGCATTGAGCACATATTATTATTACTTGGTCAATCAATCTGCAGTTACAAAAAGGAAACCAAAGAAAAGACGATTCTGGATGATAAAAATGCACGCTGATCGAACAAAGTAAGTCCTTGATTTAGGTACTTAAACTTAAAACTAGCTGTTTCCCGCAACTTCGTCCGCGTTTCCGGGATAAAAACTATCATATTATTCCATTCAATTTGGTTATGTAAATTTGACTTCTCGATTTGTTTTTAGATTACTCAGGAAACTAACAAACCACAGATACGTGGATTAGTACGGTATGTACTTGTAGATCGACTTTTACACTATCGTAAATAAAAACAGTGTAACCTATTGTGTTTTTACATATACCTACTCTGATGTGATGTGACTGATTGGTATACTTACAGTCGATGGCACATCAAGAATTTTGTTATACCTACACTACGAATATGACTCGTATTGCATGCCTGATAAAGGCGGTCTAAAGGTTAACATATCACAATTGATGTGCAGTTGAGTGTATAATTAACTACTGAGATGAACACTTGTAATTTTGAAGTGTTGTTCTCGAAACTTCAAGTTTGAAATTAATTTAACCTCAAAGAAAGTGAGAAACTAGAGAATTAACTATAAAAAAACTTACCTTGATATAAGGCGAGGTTTTCCCGGACCGATAGGCAAAGAAAACACTACCTCAGCCCCCGCCAGTTGAACGCGGCGTATTTAACTACGATGCGCTGAGCGGGACCGCGCCACGTGACACGTTGTGACCGCGACTGACCTTTGTGCAATGAATGCGCGCCATGAAACAGACAAATACAGTATATCAACTTTGATGTTATATTTTATTTTTAAATAATAAAAATTTTATGTAGGAACTTATCATCTACGCTTGATAAATTCTCATGACAGTTTCCGGATAGTAAAAATTAGGTTAGTTTGCCAAAGAAACGCAATAAGTAAAAAATCTAAAGTAAGTTTGTACCTATATTTAAAATACACATACCATCAACTACATGTCAAAACATCTCACAAATAAGACTTTTTACAAAAAAAAATTAAACGAGAGGTGTCGCGGGACATCTGGATGGAACGACGTTCCTTTTGACTATACATATACTATGCGTTTCAGATGAGAAGATACGCTTGGGACAACTTCACTTACAACTTGTCAATAATGTAGTGTCAGCAACAAAAACAACAAAATCGATTAAACAATCTTTATTTTTGTGTTACAAACAGAAAAAATTAAGACAGTGAAAATTATACACAAAAAAAAATATAACTATCCGAATTGAGATTCCTCCTCCTTTTTTGAAGTCTGTTAAAAAACGTATTAAACAGTACAATGATTGACATTATAAGATGATCTTCAACATATATGTAGTGACTTCTATGTTATAGTAATATTTTTATATATCTAATGTTTACCAGATCTAAGGTATATAAACGTAAATTATAATGAAACACATGGGTATTAAAAAAAAATAGCTTTATTGCTTAAAAAGTAACATTAAACTCAATTCTATGTTATTGCACAATCATTGGCACGGAAGTATAATTATTGGCACTGCGAATTTGGTATAACGATTGGCACTACATATCTACTAATATAGGCACACCTTGCTGTCGCGAAAAAAGTCGAACCTACGTACATAAATAATGTATCCCATCCATGGTCCATTAATAAACTCGCCTACCTAATCATCTTCTAATACTTTTAATAGTTCTTCATTTGTCATTGGTCTCAATCTATTTTCTTTAACTTTTATCTTATCTTTTCTGGTTTCCCTTGAATCTCTGAAATTTACAGGTTCATCTAAAATAGGTCCTTTCTTTAATTCTTTTTTGACAATTACATGTTCCGATTCTTTTAATCATCTTTCATTTTCAGCTTCAACTGCATCTAAAATTGGTCTGTTTTTTATTTCCTTTAGGGTAGTAATATTTGCAGGTTTAACTTCGGTCATAGGTTCTATTTTTAATTCCCTTGTATATCCTCTTTCTTATTCAATATCTCTTGAGATTCTATCTGCAGGTTTAATCAAGATGTTTGATTGGATTACAATTTTTGGTTTGATACTATCAGAGTTTGGTTTAGTTTTCTTAATTAACTTTAAATTTTTGGCTTTGTTCTTTTTATTTAAAGTTGCAGCTTGTTTTTTTTCCTTGAGTAATTGTTTCTCTTTGGCTTTCTCTAGTCTTTCTATTCGTTTGTCCTCCTTTTCTTGTATCTCATTCATCTTTTTTTGTTGTTTTTCTAGTTCTACAGCTTCCCAATCTTTACTAGTCAAAACAAAAGAGCGATGTTCTGTACCAGCTCTTTGTGTTTTAATTGGAGTCTTCGGTAACTTTAAAAAATCTTTTATATTTTGTGTCTTTGTAGGGACTTCGATTGGCATATCATCCACTAGTACCCATTTTCCACCAATCAGCTCTACACTTTGACGACTGGTGGATGGAATAGGTATTAAATTTATTGGCGTTATTGACTGGTTTTCTCTTTGAAGCTCGGAAATAACCTCAAGCGTTTGTGCTGCTTCTGGTACTGAATCATTTATTGATGAATAGATTATACAGGATTCTAAAGGTAATTCTTCAACCACCTGATGCTGAAGTTCAGCATGCTCTCCGCCTATTTCGTGTCCTAAGGTTTCTGAATAATCGACAACCATCGTGTTTGCTTTAGATATGCCATTGCCAGTGTCTTCGGACTGAGGTTCATGGGACAGTTCTGGTTCATTTAGCAAAAGATCTACTTCTGTTGGCATTGTAGTTAATTCATTAAAGGCTGCCATTGTGTTCAAATCTTCTGAACTATCGTTGTTTTGTTCATTTAAAGGAGAATGACAACCAATGGGCCCCTAAATATCGGTGCCGTGTCAAGACTATTTACTTCTCAAAAAATAAGTCGTATTTTTACATGTTCAAGTTTTTTTTATCAATATTTCGTTTACCCTAGCATTGGAAAATATAATTAATATTTATTCTATTGAATTTATATCAGTTCCGCCATTAAAACTTAACCTGAATATTGCCAGACGACAGACTATGTCAATTAAATAATTGTAATCGATTGGAAATATCGATATTTTACTAATCCGCCGACTATAATGACCGGAGATAGACTACAGTAGCTTTTCACCCGTCGTAATCTAGCTAACACTTATGAAACTGAGTAGGCGCGTAGTAGACGACGGGCGGGCTCAAATAAAGAAAATAAAAGTAGTAACAATACACTAGTTTCTTTAAAAAATAAAAGTTGGTACCACAGACATTATTGTGGTTAGTACTCAGGTTAGTACCTCCCGTACCCTAAATAGCGTTTATAATTACCTATCTTTTTAATTATGAAAATAATATTATTTATAACCAATCGATTTGGTAAATCGATTACCAAAATATTAACATGGTCACACTTAGACCGATCTATCTCATATCCGTCAAATCATTGCGTCAATCAAATTGCTGCGTGCCGTTTATTTTGCGTCGAGGTGTATTAATTTCTCCGTATTTCCTTCAGTTCGTTACAATTTGAAGCTATCCAGTTGAGCGTTTACGTTACTCCAGTGGATTTGTTTTGAGATATTGGACTCTTGTTGTAATGACAAGATAGCACATTGACTCTTATTTGGTATAAGTGAGCCTTGGACACCTGTTTTACTCCTGCAAAATGTCTACACCTGGTAGACCTTCTTCTGAGATCCTGGGTAACATACAACCGCACCGGTTAGTTTATAATGTCATTGTGTCATTTACAAGACTTATAGGTACGAACATTTAGGATGTTTGGTCAATCAAGGGGTCAACTGTAAATCTCTATTATTTCCGCTATAACAGAAATTAACCTTTTTAGGCAGTGTAAGGTGATCTGTGAGAAAACCTTAACCATTGTAATGAGCACATGAATAATTAATGTACAGTCGCCAGCACATCAAGCTACCCCACATTGACCTTGAACGCGTTATGAGCAGAAACAGCGAGAATCGTGCGAAAGAGATAAATATCTTTTTGTCTGTTTTTGCTTGTAATGTTTCGTGCTGCAGTGCGTGCGTGAGGGTGTGTGCGTATGCGCGTCGTGGTGTAGAATAACTGTTCTATGCAAAAAAACTAGTTTAGCAGGTTGAATACCTACTTGAATCGAACCGAAAGAATGGCATGGTAATAAAAATAAGTTGGCCGTCACGGGACGCCCGGCAAATTTGAAACATCTATGTAATAGTAGAAAAGGGATGATTCCTGAGTAAAAAAAATATGGTTCAGTTAGATTATTATCGAAAAATATTAGACACGTATTTTTATTTTAACAAATCAATAAAAATATACGAAGATATAAAACGGCTTCACGGCTTCTACGGCGGGCTTTTGACGTCACTTTCCCGTAAAAAGTGTACCGAAATGTGACGTCACACGAGTTTTCGACGCGCTGTATCGTCTTCATTTTTTGTTTACCTACGTGAAAAAAGAAAAAATACGTGTCCAATATTTTGCACTTTCATGTGTATTCGGTAAAAAGCTGTATTTTGAAATTAAAAACAAACACTCAATTTTATTTATTTGAAGGTAAATAGAATATAAAATATGTTAGTATTTTTAATAGAGACTGTTTTTACAGTGGAACTACGGGATATTATTTGACGTATCTTCTGGTTTCTGTAATAGTGGCTGTGGTGTTAGTAAGTAGCAAGGTGTATTGGACTGTATTAAAGATTGACCAATGATAACTGAACTAGGATGTAAAATTGTAATCACCTTAACATTGTATCAACTGCAGCAGGAACGTTGATTATTTGTCCATCTAATTATATTCCAAATTGCGTATGAACATTCCTCAATCTACTTATTTGCTTGAAAGGAATACGATCAAAATGCACTTCAAATAAAAAAACCGTTTAAATGGTCGTTTTAATTTTAGTCACAACTAGCATAAGTCACAGATTCTACATTTTATTTTGCTAAAGGACAGAAAAAAATACGAAGTTTTGTAATCTGAAATCAAAAATCAAACTAAAACCGATTGACGAGTAAATTCCGCTACTTACACACGAAATGACTTGCTAGCCAATGCAACCTCTCAAACATTATTAAAATTATAAGAATTATGTAAAAAAAATATTCCATATTGGCTACAGGCAACTCTTAAAATAAATTTAGTGTATGAATGTTACGATCTTTGTATTGTAATGTTAAAAATTCTGCATCCGACCTAACTAGTTGAGTGGGGTCGTGGCGTGGTATTTTTCAAAAATGAAATACTTAGATCAACAATCGGTCCAAAACAAACTTCATTTTAATGGTAAAAGGTTGATTTGACTTAGCATAGAGGGGGCATCACGCCATGACAGCGTCATGCCATTTCCCGTCGGTTTTACTGCCTAGGCGCGCATGTAGGATCTTGGAGTCTTGCTAGATGATAAACTGCAACTTGACGCTCATATTAGTAAAATAGTGAACAATGCATTTAGGATGTATGGTTTTGTGATGAGGTCATCCACTGAATTTAAACGCCCATATACATATTTGTACCTTTATAAATCATTGATCAGGTCTCAGTTGGAGTACGCTGTTGCGGTGTGGAATCCCTTCTATACTAAGTATTCAGATGCGATTGAAAAGGTACAGCGTAAATTTTTGAAAGCCACGTTTTTCCGTTGTTTTCGTACCCAAGCATCTTACAGTGACCTTCTGGATAGGTATAAGCTACTAAACTTAAAGGCCAGACGAACTTTTTTAGAGAAAATGTTTTTATTTGACCTATGCAACCATTCATATGACTGTATTGATATTAGTAATAAGATTTGTTATGTAGTACCTAGAACTACCATGAGCCGAGGAGTGCGTGCGAGACCACTTTTTGCTATAACATCAACTCGTACGAATGCTGGCTTGCGCGCACCCTTACGTCGCATTACTACTCAATTTAATAAAATTTTCAACGATTTTGATATCTTCGCTTTACATGCTGATAAATTCCGAAGCCTAATCCGCCAAAAAATTTCAGAAATGTAAACCCAGTTATGTGTTTTTATCAACATAATGATGTTTCTTCGTTGTATTTGCATGCCTATTTAGCTTTAGTCATATATTTAAGCACATTATTTACAATAATATTATATAATTATTAATTGCAATCGCACTACGTAAGTGCATTAAAAATTACTCATTTTATAATCTGTGGAAAATGTCGTGGGTTATACACCTGCTCACTTTGTATGAATTGTTTGTATATTATTGTAGTGTGTAACTGTTTATTTTCCTAAATAAATAAAATAAAATGTAGATGTTTCACATCAAAAACAGGCAGCCCGCGTAATGGCTAACCTATAAAAACTTGCAATCGATTTAATATATCAGAAAAGGACATAGGATAGGTTCCTACGAGAACACGTGTGAAATCGCGGGAAAAATCTATACCATTATTATAAAGCTGAAGAAATTGTTTGGTTGAACGCGCTAATGCCAGGAACTGCTGGTTCGAATTGAATAATTATTTTAGTGTTGGATAGCCCATTTATCGAGGAAGGCTATAGGCTATAATATAACATCACGCTACGACCAGAAGGTGCGGAGCATCAATGACAAATGTTCTAAAAACGGGGAAAATGTATTCCTTTTGAGAGCTTTCTTTGCGTAAACGGTTAAAGTTAAGCAACAATCATTTTGGCGGATTTGTTTCTTTCATTAAGTTTAAAAAAAAACTCCGCGATAGCATGTCTATCTTTTGGGGGGACTCACTATAACCTTTTCTATGGTAATCTAATTTCTTCTCAAATAATGCATTTTAAACAACAAGCGCGTGTCCTTTACGCCAAACGACACAAATATGTGACAAAATGGAAGGTGAAATTGTGGCTTGCCGTGGAGGGCACGCGTGTGCGTTTATACTCTGGCAGCCAAAAGGTAAAAAAATGGTATAAACAAAACAAACAAATACAAATAAAACAAACAAAACAAATAAATACGTTTTTCATCACAACTACTTAATTTTGAACAAAATCTCGCTTACCTATATCATTTGATTTTAATGATTATCTTAAGAGATGTCACAGAAGCGGTTCGTGGATAAAACAAAGAAAGTTCAGTTACCTTTAGAATTGTATTATAAGTAAGTGCCTAAGAGCCTCTGTCTCTTATGTAAGTGACGCAACGAAGTTGCGCGGGTCAGCTAGTATCAAAATAAAATGCGGAACAACAATCTTTATCTTTATATTTTTTAACATTAAAATTATTATAATAAGAAACTTAAAACAAATACAATACTCTAAATTAAAATATATATAAAACTAAACTACACAAACAATAGAAAATATGAAACTTAACTATACCATACATTAAAAACAACAAGATTATATTAATTTTTACAAACTTTTTTTTATTTATATTTGTAATAGATACAGTTAAATGGGCGCCAAGCAGAGTTAAATGCTGCCGCCAAGCAAAAGTAAGCTTTTACCTAGATTAGTATAACTTGACTGGGCCGTCTACGGCCGCGCGCCCACTGGAGGCACGGCACGACAAGGCATTTTTATAATACTTACAGATGATTTCGAATCTTATCTAACACTGTTAGACATTCACATTTCATTATACAGCACAGCCTGCTGTGTGTGAAATGTGACCGCTAAGCATGATAAAATAAGATTTCAAATCATTAAAATTTGCGTTTACTAAAATAACTTGTCGGCCATATGTAGGATATGGAGGAAGCCAGTTTATTATGACACAACATCAACAAACGACATGTCTGGCGTCTTTCCCAAATCGAGCAATGGAAGAATTTATAAGCGTTTGAGAAACAGTGGTTGGAAATACCGAAATACCTTTATTTTGATAAATAAAATAATAACAATTTTAGATGAATTGATTATTGTAAAACTGTGCTACTATTTAATGTGAAGGTTTGTAAAAATGGATGGATAAACACAAAGGATAGGTTTCTACGGAAACCCGGGCGAATGAAGTGCATTATTTACTATTGCCATCGGAGTTCGTCATCTGAAGTTAAATTCAGGCTACGACACTATACGCCGCCGCCGCCGTGCAGTTAGTGTCCGACACCGAGTGTCTTTGTGTGTGAATGAATACACGTTGTCAGACATTGACTGTACGGCCTATAGTATTGTAGAATAAACTTAAGACTAAGTTCACTCGGGTGTTATTAGCGATAAAGAATATGCCATGACCTAAAAGAGCCCTAGCTTGACCTCAGAAATACGCAACAAGATCGGCCTTTTAGTTGGTAATAAATGTAAACTATAAAGGAGCGTAAAGCGTTGCCAAGACAATATATTATTAAATGATAAATAAAATGTCACTTACATAAATAAAACTCTAATAGCTATAGATACTGTAAAATTTTAATAACAGACAAATAGAAGCCAATTTAGGTATTTTATTTTAAATATTATTATAAAAAGATTGTTTGATATTAATTTGAAATAAAAAATTATATTCTAATCAATATAATTATGTGTTACAGATTGTCCGACAATGGACTTGCCCGAATATTTAATATTTGGTCGGACCACCTTGCGCATCTAGAACAGCGTCCAGCCTGTATTTCATGCCGGCCACCATGTTCCAGCAGGTGTCCGTGCCTCGGAAATGCTCCCATGTAGTATGGGCTTCTTGCCGCAAGTTTTCGTTGTTGCGGATTTCTGAGGCATCCTAATCGAGAACCATGAGACCCCATAGATTCTCGATTGGATTTAGGCCAGGGCTCATTGCAGGCCATGGCAGGCAGATGACGTCATCCTGTGCCGCAAACCACTCCTGCACCACTCTGCAGGTGTGCACGCGGCAGTTATCTTGGCACAAGTAAATAATGCCCTCTGGATAGTGCAGGCGCACGGTGGGGATCATCACGTCACGTAAAATTTCGACGTACTGATCCCCAGTCATGCGCCCGCTAACCTCCACCAGTTCACCCGGTCCCATTGAGCTCACCCACCCCCAAAAATTGAGAGATATTCTTCCACTTGCTCGATTTGGTAAAGTATTCACCTCCACATAGCGCTCATTGCTGTTGCGCCATAATATGTTTCTTCCGTCCGTATCCGACCGGAAGCTTTTCTCGTCCACAAAAAAGACGATATTGTTTGCCCAGTCAAAATTATAATATTCCAGGCAAAAACTTACTCTTGCCTCCTTATGCGCCTGGTTCATTAGAATCTTCTTAGCAGGGCGGCAGCATTTCTTTCCGGCGTCCGGCGTCGTCCCTTAGGCGCCTTCTAACGGTGTCCATTGAAATCTAAAACAAACAAAAAAATACTTACATAATATTCTTAATTATGACAAAATAATGGTACGGGCCAACTTAACTATATGAGTATGGGTCAGTTAAAAATTATTCCTCAAAATATAAACATATAAATAATCCGCCGAATTGAAAATTCCACCTTTGTTAAGATCTGGAGGAATTATTAGGTATCGCTAGAACGTCCTAGCTAGGCCGCGCGGTGCGCTTGACGCGACTATGACTAAGTATAAGAATTGATGAATAAGATAGAGTGATATGTGTGATAACAAGGTATACATGGACTCACACTGTATGAAGTAGAGGTCACTCGTGTGCTCAAAAACGGGTCGGCAGAGTGTGCAGCGACCATAGCCGCATCGTCTGCCGCCGTCTGGCTCTCGCGTAGAGTTGGCGGTGGTGCGCTTCGAGAGTTCCGCTTTCATGCCACCGCCGAAGCCAGAAGTAAACTGTTTTTTCTGGAACGAAACAAATAGCTATAAGTAGTTTATTTGCACATGATTACTCAATAGGCTACTTATATGATTCCTTACAATAATTGCTAGCTTATTAATTTTAAATTACTTATTATTTACACACAAACATCACTAAAAGGCCTATCTCTACATTGTTTCAACAGACAAAATTTGACCTTAATAGTTCATGTCAAAACAATTATCTAGTTAGGGCCATAATTAAATCGAGACATGTAAGTAACAGGATTTATTACACATATTTATTGATAAGTAGAGAGCAACATAGGGCAAATTCTTTAGTGATTATTATTGCTTATTATTGTAGTTGCTTAGTTGCAAATCGTACAGTAGGGTGCTGCGCATGAGCGCATAGGTATGAACCTATGACCGTATTGTGGTAATTAAGCTGGGGTCGTTTTAATGATATAAGCACCCCAGCGCAATTTCTAGACCATATATTCCTTGAAGAATAAATATTTTACCCACTATTTATTGTTGTTTTTTTTTTAATTAAGTAAGCAGCCTTAGAGCAGCTTAACTTAACTTGGGACTGATCCGTGCGTTTGTTGTAACTTAGCCATGAGCTCCTCTAACCTAAGGCTTTAGTCGTAGGTAAATCAATGTTAATACTTAAACAAAATTATTATTTTAATTTCAAATATGTTTAGAACAAAAAAAATACTTGTTTTGTCACCTCAATTCCAGAATCCAAAAACATACGATTTCTCTTAAACTAGGGTGAAAAATTTTAAATCGATTTCAGGATATGAAAAGGTTATTCTAAGTCTACAAAATAAAGTTCAAATCACCGTGACACACGAAGTTTTTTAGGGGCCCAAAAGTCTTAACAAAATGGGCATTGTCCTTTGTTGTTTCTATTATTTGCGACAATGGCTCTTGTGTTGAAATTTTTGGTACGAGATATTTATACAAGTCATAAAGCTTTTTAGCTTCTATTGATTTACCTACCATCTGATCCTTCATCTTTCGGACTAGCTGTGGTCCAACAATTTCTTCAAATGTCTGATAGTTAAGACTTGTAGAACAGTTGTCATCCAAAATTTCTTGTACTGGTTTAGAGGGCATTAAACGTTTTGTATAGTCCACTTGATCTGGATTAAATGGGCATAAACCACAAGCTTCAAAACCGTTCTTTAACGTTGTCTTGTTTAATTTGGGTAAAAGCTTCTCCAATATAGGAGCAACATCTGTTTTTAGTAAGGATTTCGTTAAATTATCTGTACGCCGTTAGGACTGCTTTACGCCACATTACTTTTATTGGGCGAAACGCCGCTACGTCTGCTGGTTGCAAAATCCGTGTCGCGTTAGGGTATAGAGCTATAAGTATTATACCAAGATTTTGACAAAGTTGAGTAAGCTGAAGTGTTGTGTGGCTTTTATGCCCATCCACAAAAAGTACTGTACTGGATGAAAAGCTCGGCCTTCATCCATCCATTATCTGACAAGCCAATGCCCCACTGGCTAGGCACAGACCTTTGGATATCAGGTCGCATTCTCTTTAAGGGGTAAATAATCATAGGAGGTGTTGTTACACCATCCGCCGAAAATGTAAACATTACGGTAACACATGATTTAGACTGAGCGTGATCTACCTCATACACATTTTTGGTTCCCCTTAAAGCGATAACTTAAGTATTCTTTGGGCATAAAATAAAACTCGTAAACTCTAGATGGATCACTCAAAATATTAAAAAGATCATTTTCTTTCAGATATTCTTCTACTTGTTTAAACCAATTTCTAATTTGCTTCTCTGACAACTTTGAGCTTGCTGAAGTTACAGCCTCTGATGTTCGTATAGAAAGCTCAGGGTTCCTCATCAAAAATAATTTATACCATCCATCGCCTGGTGTATTATATTATCTATAAAACTGTTTGGTCTGGGATGTTCGTCCAAATACAGTTTGACACTCTTTATGACATCCTCTTTACGCCGTGGAAATCCTTTTCTACAAGCTGAAATTATCCATTTAACTATCTCTTTTTCTTCTGCATCAGTCAGAACTGTATCTGGACCAGGTCGACTTTTAACAAATAAGTTGGATAAGCGAAACTGCAAAGTTGCCCGTGGGATATTAAATTTATTTGCAGCAGTTTTCTTACCCATTCCATTTTTTATGGCTTGCAAGGCTTTTTCTAGATCTTCTTCTGTATATGCTTTTGAATATTTTTTTCCAACCGTAACCTTCGGCATCTTAAAGCCGTCTACATACCTGAAAGCGATGAAAAGAAGAGGAAACCTTAGGTGGGTATAGTCATTGGCACAACAAAAAATATATAACGATTGGCAGTGCCAAGAATTCGAATAGAAGCGAAATCAACCTTATTTAGCAACCCAATATGGTCTATTTTGATGAAAATGTAATTTAACTTAGAAATATAACACAAGCCACCAAAAAAAAAGTACAATCATTGGCATCCGAGCCAATCGCTGTACCACTATTCAAAAGAAAATACAGTGATTGGCACCAATGAAATGACCGGTACGCTTATTTTTCAACGCTGAAAACAATATAAATAGCAAGATATACCCTAATTTAACAATATCAAATATTTATTGGCGTAGAAACTTACACAAAAATCACCTTTTCACGTGCACTTCTATCCTCCAGTACTACACTTTTTGCTATAAATTCAACACGATCACGACATCTTGATTTCCGTTAATACTTACAAACAGCTGTGAAATAAAAACGGCTGACAACAGTGTTGCCACTATAGAAGATTAGATATTCTACCCAATAAGGTATTGCAACCGTAAATAAACAGAAATTGTCTCTTATTATCTGGATTTTTATATCAGAGTGCCAATCATTGGGGGGGTGCCAACAATAGTATGGTTTACCCTAATAATTATTAAAATAAACTATTTGTGACATAGAAGTAGACGCCACATTCTCAAAATTAACTCGTTGTGGTGCAGAAGTGGAAACAATAGCAGGTGTTGCAATATTTTCTTTATCTTCTCGCATTTTTATTTTTCTTATATTCATTCCTCTAATATTTCGGGGATCTATAATTTCAGGCAATAGACACTGCATATATTATGTAAGTTTTTAAATTCCACTCGAGCCACCAATGTTTCTAGAATGTTTTGTTTCTTTGTTTTATTTTTTAGGTTGTCAGTGTACAAGAACATGACAAAGTAAAATGTATTATTTTGTAAAAGGGCGGAGACCTGGTGTCCTGAAATACAGGCCTAGAGCTTAGTTTAGGCACCAGTCTCCCACAATATTAAAATGTTATCCGACTTTGATATCATGAAATAATTGTATTTTTGTAATATTGTGGTGAGAAATAAATCTTATATATTATATAAAAATTTATAAGTTTTTTTTCCATTTTTTCTTCCCAAAATTGACTATCTTTCACTATCTTGATTACATGTACGGGTATTGTTTCACCTGACCATATGCCGAATAAGCAATATTGCCTCCCGGTAACATGGAGTTGGCCCTGAAATTATATTGCATTCTTTTTTCATTTGGATATAATATTTTGATAAGAAGAAGTAAAATGGGGGTCTAATTTGTATAATCAGATAATAGATCTTGTTGAATCTGGCAGGAATTTATTACCGAGATTCATACGGTAGTAGATTCTTGCTAGTTTCTGTGCTAATGGGCCGGATCAACCGGTGAAATACTACCCTACATAACATAACATCACGCCTGTATACCCAGAAAGGTTAGGCAGAAGTGTACCTGTAGTACACCCATATTTCGCCGCCCTCACACAGAATATCGACGTAAAGTAGCAGTACCCGTACTGTTGCATTTCGTTTGGTGAATGAGAGTAGGTATACCGGATGCCAAACTACACCCTCGGTCTGCTTCCTTTCCCTTCTCTTCTCCCTTACGGTAGGCAACAGCTTGGTTGTGTTGTAGATCTCGTAGGTGGTGTGATAGGTAGTAATTAATAAGTCCCAAGAACACAAGAAGAAGAATGAAAGTTTATTAGTTCATAGTCACAGGTTTCAGTTCACACACACAAGAGTTCCACTTAGTTAAGAAGGAGTGGTTGAAATACAGATAGCAGAGAACAGCACGGATAAACAATTAAACATAAACAAGAAGGTTTTAAAGGAATATTAGTTAGCGCGGCGAAGCTAGGATCGCGAGATTAGGATAGACAACATTGCACGCAGTGATCGTACTAATTCGCAAGTCATTGTGGCCGGGCGCATGAGTGCACCCGCACGATGATGCCGTCCCGCTCATGCGCACGGCTCGCGTGACGTAGCGCGAGCGGTCGTCGCTAGAACAATAGACGCGTCATAGCCGCGCCGGCCCACTGATAAGTAATTATCTACTAATACAATATTTTGTACTTGTCTGTTTGTTTGTTGAACATTAAGTTAATTATTATTGTAAACAGTTTTATTTTAAATGTTGATCATAAATAAGTCTAGTTTTATGTTCTGTTGTAAATATGTGTATATAAATTATATTTAATTTTATGTAAGAAATACTTATATAATTTATATTTTATTTTGTTTTACTTTCACTTTAATGATTTAATTAGAATTAGATTTTAATTTTACTTAAGTGTGTAGGTCACTACATCACCCCCTTCCAAAGACCGTCAAGGGCGATAATAGTCGAGAAATCTCACGCGACGTCCAGACCGCGTCGTTCTGACAACGTCATCGTCAGCCGAAGGTAAGTTTCGGTTATCCGCGTTGGGTGAGTAGTGATGAGCGTTAGTGTTGAGTGGTGGCTGTGGTGTGTTATGATGCATGTCAGTGGTATGTGGTGGGAATGGTGTGTTTCCAGGGTCACGTAGTATGAAGGCCGGCTTAATGCGGTCTATCGATACAGTAACCTGTTTACCATTTACATCTACTCTGAACACCTTGTCACCTCTTTCAATGACCTTATGTGGACCAGAATATGCCGGTTTCAGACCACCACCAGCGGTGCAGTCCCTAAGGAAAACGTGGGTTGAGGAAGCTAATTCCTTGTAAATGAATGTTTTTAAATTGCTTTTGTGCCTGGTTGCTGGTGATGGTTGCAGATTCCGGATAATATTCCGAAGCCTTGACAGGTAGACGGTCATGTCAACGGTCTCGTCAGCCTGAGGGTCGAAAAATTCACCAGGTAGCCGCATTGGCTGGCCGTAAACTAATTCGGCGGCCGAAGCCTGAGCGTCTTCTTTGAAGGCGCTGCGCACACCTAACAGGACTAGTGGAAGAGATTCCACCCAACTGTTATTTGCGTGGCAGGTGATCGCAGCCTTGAGTTGACGGTGGAATCTTTCCACCAGTCCGTTACAGGCAGGATGGTAGGCAGTTGTTCTGCGATGTTGGAATCCAGCGATGGCAGACAAGCATTAGAACAGTGCTGATTCGAACTGCCCGCCTCTATCGGTTACGATATCCGATGGGCAGCCGAAACGAGCAATCCAGCCACTAATTAAGGCCTTTGCCACTGTTTCAGCCGTTATGTCTGGTAACGGTATTGCCTCAGGCCATCGCGTAAAGCGATCGACGGCTGTGAGACAATAGCGGAAACCTTGGCACAATGGCAAAGGTCCCACGAGGTCGATGTGGATGTATGCGAACCTTGATTTTGGCAATTTGAAGGTTCCTATCGGAGCAAAGACGTGCCGCGTGGTTTTTGAGCGCTGGCAAGCCAGGCAAGAACGAACCCACTCTCGACAGTCTTTTCTAATGCCAGGCCACACATATCGGTCAGCAACCAACCTTGCTGATGCCTTGGTGCCTGGGTGACTCAAGGAGTGGAGGCTAAGGAAAACTGTCCTGCGCAACTCCTTGGGTACAAAAGGTCTTGGCGTAGGGGTGCTGACGTCACAGTACAGCTGTGTCTGCGATCCTGGTACGCTAACTTGTTGAAGGCGTAACGCGTTATCCCCGGTAAGCAGTTGTTTCAGCTCTTGGTCCTCCAGTTGTGCTGCAGCGATCCTTTCAGCGGGCACAGGTTGAGTAATCTCCTCGACGCGTGAAAGGGTGTCTGCCACGACATTGTTCTTCCCAGAAATATGTCGGATGTCCGTTGTAAACTGGGCTATTAGATCCAGGTGACGACGGAACTGTCGTGGAGAACAATTCTCTTTTCGAGAGTGGAAGGCGAATGTGAGTGGCTTGTGGTCTGTGTAAATCACAAAGTCGCGAGCCTCCAACATGTGCCGAAAATACTTCACACTCTCGTAAATGGCGAGCAACTCGCGGTCGTACGGTGAGTACTTAACCTGTGCCGAGCTAAGCTTCCGTGAAAAGAAGGCAAGGGGCTCCCAAGCTCCCGCGTTCAGTTGCTGCAAGACCGCGCCCATGGCTTTGTCAGACGCATCCGTGACCAACGCCAACTTAGCGTCGCAGTCAGGATGAGCCAACAGTGCTGCCTGACAAAGGCTATTCTTGCAGTCCTGGAATGCAGTCCTCGGGTGACAAATTGACTGGGTGTGAACCCTTCACAGAGCCGGTAAGCAGAGCGTTCAAGGGTGCTTGGAAGTTTGCTGCGCCTGGGATGAACCTGCGGTAAAAATTGAGCATCCCAAGAAATCTCCGTAGCTCTCTTACGGTTTTGGGAGCGGGAAAAGTTTGAACGGCTTCGACCTTGGAAGGCAATGGTGTGGTGCCCTTGGTTGAGATGTGGTAGCCCAAAAACTGTACCTCAGACACTCCGAAGACGCACTTAGAGCTGTTGATGACCATCCCGTAGTCTCGGAGCCTGGAAAAAAGCTGGCGCAAGTGGTGCTCGTGGGTCTTCTGGTCTTTCGAGTATACCAAGAAATCGTCCAAATATGCATACGTAAAGTCCAGACCCCTGAGCATTTCGTCCACGAAACGCTGAAACGTCTGTCCGGCATTCCGTAGACCGAACGTCATGTACGGGAATTCGAAAAGGCCGAACGGCGTTGTGATCGCGGTCGTCGGGATGTCGTCTGGATGCACAGGAATCTGATTACACGCTTTCACCAGGTCTATTTTGGAGAACACGGTACATCCAGACAGGCTATGAGCGAAGTCCTGGATGTGCCGGATGGGATATTGGTCAGGGATGGTTCGTGCGTTCAACATCATGTAATCGCCGCAGGGGCGCCAACCATCGTCTTTCTTAGGTGCTAGGTGGAGAGGCGTCGACCACGACGACTCTGACAAGCGACAGGTGCCACACTGCAACATTGCCTCGAATTCCTCCCTGGCGATTTTTAATTTGTCAGGGGCCAATCTGCGAGGTGAACAGGATACTGGCGGCCCTGGTGTAGTGCGGATGTGATGTACTGTATTGTGTTTCGGAGTGCGGTGTATACCATGTGGGCGGGTGATGTCAGGGAATTCCCGTAGTAAGTGAATGTATGCGGAATCACCAAGACTTACTTTCACCGAAGAGACGACATCAGAACGACGGACACGCGACGCCGGGGCGTGGAGCGTTGTATGATTGTCGATGAGGCGTTGGTTCCTGCAATCAACAATCAGATCATAAAAAGATAAAAAATCCACGCCTATTATCGCCCTTGTAACATCGGCGACGATAAATCGCCAAGCGAAGTCGCGGCGCAACCCTAGGTTCAGAGTTACGCTAATGAACCCATACGTGGTAATCGATGTCCCGTTTGCCGCACATAGCTGGTAATTTGTTTTTTCTAGCCGTCTTGTAATTGCCGATCGGGGGTAGACGCAGAGGTCGCTACCGGTGTCGACCAAAAACTGCACCTTCGACCTTTGATCGGTAACGAATAAGCGACCAGCACTCGGACAATCATCGGTCGCCATTACTGATTGCCCCGCACATTTCCCGATGTAGGGTAGTCGCACGGCTTCACGCACTTTTTAGCCCGTTCCCCGAAATTCTGATGGTACCAGCACTGTGGGAACTTTCTATAGCTGGACTGTGACCTGTTGGAACTAGACCGACGGCGCGTACGACTATGGGAACGTCCTCTATGACGAGACAGCCGCTCCACCTTCTCCGCCAGGTTCTCCATCTGCTTGGTCAGGGCGGCGATCTCGGAGTCCCTGCTATTGCCAGGGGTGCCCGACGACGCAGTTGTAGTGATGGCAGATGTTGATGCCACCTGGTTGCCGACGACGTCGTGGATCCGGTCCGCCAGCTCAGCCAGCTCACCCAGGTCAGCCTTGGACTGGGAAGCTATGATCGCCTGTATACTTGCGGGTAAGCGGCTCGTCCAAATGGTCCTCAGGAACTCCTCCGGTACACCTGGACCAGCTAGGTTGAGGAGGTGCCGGTAAAACTGTGAAGGCTTCCGGTCGCCCAGCTCTTCATGCATTAGAAGTTGCTTAATCTTCTTCTCACGCGATGCCGATAGCCGCTTAATGAGCTCACATTTGAGTTTTTCATACTTTTCGGTGGGTGGAGGGTTGCCGATAATATCCTCGACTTCGGCAGCGTACTGCGGGTCTAGGTTGCCGATCACATGGTAGAATTTAGTTTCGTCCGCCTTGATGCTAGCCAGGATGAACTGCGCCTCCATTTGGTTAAACCAGAGACTTGGCTTCTCCGGGTAGAACGGCGGTATGCGCACACCCACGCGAAATGCTTCTGCTCCCGACACAACTTGGCTCGTACGCGCTTTGTCCTCAGCCATCTTCGTGCTCTTTGACGGGGTCACCAATGTAGATCTCGTAGGTGGTGTGATAGGTAGTAATTAATAAGTCCCAAGTACACAAGAAGAAGAATGAAAGTTTATTAGTTCACAGTCACAGGTTTCAGTTCACACACACAAGAGTTCCACTTAGTTAAGAAGGAGTGGTTGAAATACAGATAGCAGAGAACAGCACGGATAAACAATTAAACATAAACAAGAAGGTTTTAAAGGAATATTAGTTAGCGCGGCGAAGCTAGGATCGCGAGATTAGGATAGACAACATTGCACGCAGTGATCGTACTAATTCGCAAGTCATTGTGGCCGGGCGCATGAGTGCACCGCACGATTATGCCGTCCCGCTCATGCGCACGGCTCGCGTGACGTAGCGCGAGCGGTCGTCGCTAGAACAATAGACGCGTCATAGCCGCGCCGGCCCACTGATAAGTAATTATCTACTAATACAATATTTTGTACTTGTCTGTTTGTTTGTTGAACATTAAGTTAATTATTATTGTAAACAGTTTTATTTTAAATGTTGATCATAAATAAGTCTAGTTTTATGTTCTGTTGTAAATATGTGTATATAAATTATATTTAATTTTATGTAAGAAATACTTATATAATTTATATTTTATTATGTTTTACTTTTACTTTAATGATTTAATTAGAATTAGATTTTAATTTTACTTAAGTGTGTAGGTCACTACAGTGTTTCCTCAGTATTGTTTCGGCAACGCTTAGATAACACAGCTATGTCGATCAGTACGTAGGCTATGGTAACTGCTTACTATCAGACGGGCCGTTTGCTTATTTGCCACCTTAGATGGATAAAAAAAAAATACTGAAAAATATTACCTGCACTTGATAGTACCAATTGCTCGTTTTTTTCTTATTAGTTCGCAACAATGATATTATCCAAAGATATTGTACCTGCATGACGGGACGACGTATTGTAGGGACCTGTGCGCATCTCGTTTCAATCGTTTGGTACCTAGGGCATGCCAGGCATGAGGGATTTGTAGCCCAGCCTTATTTTTAAATAACGTCATTGTAGACAACGATGATTAAATAAATGTATAGGTTTAAAATACGCTATCGTGTTTTATTTGTAAAAAAAAAGCATTTTGTCAATGTTGACATCTGTTTAACTTTTTGTCATAAGGTTTGCGACTCAGTGACGCAATTGATAACCGTAGGTTAGTATCTACACTACGTGTATAAAGCACAAATGTAATTATTACGTAAAAATAGCATTACTTGGCTACTGATAAAACTACCATGTTTAATAAAGAATAACTCTGAACGGACTAAGATTTCGAACTTGGCGCCATAGTAACTTTTATTCAACTCAAAATTACCTATCCAACGATGTAACACACATAGCTATTGGAAGGTGGGACCAGATTTCATAGAAACTCGGGCATCATCCTTTATTGGTGCCAGTTTTTTTATCGTAGTGCAGTATCTGGATTTTATTTTCTTTTATTGCATTTTCTAGTCCCTTTTTGAATGCTGTAATCGGACACTTTATCTCGACTAGTGCATCCTTGCCAACAAGACCATCTGGCGTAGCACCAATAAAAGGATACAATTTATCTATAAAAAGGCCACAAGGCTCAATAATTATGGATTCTTGATCTTGCATTTGTTGTAATGCCTGCTTTTCTTTCTCAATTCCGTGCTTTACAGACGTAATAAGAGATTTTTTTTATATATAAAATATTTTTGACTAAAGGAGAAGAGTCTGTCAATGCTTTTCTTTTGCAAATCGAGCCAAAATTGGATGCTGTTATGTTTTTTTTTCTTATTTCCAACCATTCACTTGAATCTCTTTGCAATATGGTGGATCTTTGAATGAGGTCTCTATCTTCAACTAATAATTTTAAATTGTTTAAAAAGTGATGCTTTTCTTTCTCTATTTCTTCTGGGGGCCTACCATAAATTTTAAAAATATTTGCCAAGTGCAGGGCAGTTCAACTCAGCATGTTAACCTGACAGGTTTCGTGTTTGTACCATGAGCATTTCCCGCTGACCTGCATCATGTCAACTTTTGACCTGCTACATAGTCTCTGATCCGCTCTGGTCAGTAAGCTGGCAGCACAGATTAAATAAGATTATTAAAAACAGACGTTCTAAAATACTTTAGCGGTTTTACGGTTTTTATAGAAATTAAATATGTTTTTATGATAATAGTTTAAACTAAAAAGAATGATGAAAGAAACATAGTTCCGTGGCAAAAAAGGAATTTAACAATATCTATGTGAGCGAATACTATTTAAAAACTTGAAACAAAAAAGGTTAACCAATTTGACACTTCACATTTATTTTCGAACGCATATCAAATGACAAAATGAAGAATATAAGTAAGTACGCGGTGATTTTGAAATTCAAGTGGATTCATTTTTGTAAAGCTTAAAGATTATCATTAGACGACTCTCTGACCAAAGTATTAACTGAAAGCAATTTAAACAATAGTTTTGTGGCCGTGTCTGTGAGTGGTAGGCAAGTGCAATTTAGAAAGAGACTGACTTTTGTGACTAATGGCTTCAAGACGAGTTTTCTTACGAACAATTAGAAACTTTGTGGGATTTTTTGAATAATAAATAATAATAATAAATATCGTCTGACATTGCACACAGCACCATATAGTTCCAAGTTAAGCACTTAATTAAGTTGTGTTGTGTTATGGATACCAGATGGTTGATACACTACTTAAATACATTTTTTTTTTCGTAAATACATACATATTATAAATATACATCCATGACTCGGGTACAAATGTCCATATTCATCATACAAACATTTGCCCCTACCGGGATTCGAACGCAGGACCATTTGGTTTCGCTGACTACACTTAGCCACTGTAGCCACTACACCAAACGTGTCGTCGTACTATACGTCGTAACGAATACTCACAGAGATATCGCTATGGGCTACAATAAAAGTGCTCAAGCTCGGGAAATGTCCCGAAGAATGTGGACTGAGGTGGCTGAAAATTTAAATTCTGTTGTTGGTGGTGCTAACAAGGATTGGAGAACTTGGGCAGCCGTAAGCTTTATAATTAAATAAATTATAAACTTTATTACCTGAATTACCTAATTATGTTAATTACTAACCAACCATAGGCATACTATTTAAATAGGTATTTATAATTTTCAGTATTGGGTAGATTACAAGGGGAAATTGAAAAGAAAATGTGCCACAATCCGAACATCACAATCACGCACAGGTGGGGGACCATGTGAAACACCTGCCTTAACAGATATTGAAAAAAAATATCTGTCAATTCTTGGTGAGGATTATGGTGTGGGTCTACCAGGAATTCAAGTGATCCCATTTGACACAGAAAGCACTCATGTAAGTAAGATTTTTGTAAATTAAAATTGATTTGAATTTCCAATTTTATTATCATAGCAATGTTGTCAGTAGGTACTCCAATTTGTTATTAAAATAGATGTTATTCACAAATGTCTCATAAAAACAATAAAAAGCACTTCACAATTCTGACATATTTAATGAAAATATTTAAAAATATAACACAAGGTAACAGGTAGCATAGGTACCTTTTGTAATAAAAAGCAAGAAATTTGTGACCCTAAACTTTTTGTTTTGTTACACAATATCTAAGAGAATTAACAATAATACCCTACCCTACCCTAATTAGACCTAGAGTTAAAAGCATAATACCATAACTAAAACCTTTCTTGATCAACTTATCATGCAATACAACAATTATTACGCAAGATAGTACTATTATTATAATTAAAATTACTCTTAATTCTTTTAAGACTTAATTTTCAGTCTATCAACTTAATTATTTATTATTTAGAATGAGATACCTACTTCATACTCTTGTTGCTTAATAGTCACTAAGTTTTGTATTACATATTTTCAGGAATCGACATCGAGTGCTCTTCAAGACCCGTCTCCATCTATTTTATTAATGCCTGAGGGAGGTGTGGGTGAAATCATTAATGTTGGACCATCCCTGCAAGTATTTTCAATACCAGACCCAGAAGATCTTGTGCATCAACCATCAACTACACAACCCATTCAGCCAGCAGAACCAATGACATCTACTCAGTATCGGAGACGGCGGCGTCGGTCAGCCCCTATGTCTCAAGAGATGGCAAGAAGATATCTCGCCGAATCAAGCCGCTTACGAGCAGAGGCAACACAAGAAATAAGCACAGACTTAGAAAACATTGAAAATGTTCTTTCTCGTATAGCAGCAACGTTAGACAGCATAAACAATAGGTAATTAGTTCCCAACTAACATTATACTTTAAAAAATAAATTTACTAATGACAATATCAAATATAAAATTAAAAAAATATATATATCAACAAATATCTCGTAAACTATAGATTTTTGGCCATACATATATACATACAGCATATATGCATACATATGGCTTGGGAGGTTCAATTTGTTGCATTTTGCCCCCCTATCAGCTCCTGACGGATATACGTCGAAGTACAAGTAACCCTGCATAACTATGTTACTTAAATTATGCACTTACATTCTAGGTTACTTGTCAACGTGCCCACAAATGAGCAATTAGATGCCTTCTAGTAGAAAGGCCGTGTTGCAGTTCAAGATTTTGGGCCCTCCTAGAAGAATGCGCCTCTAAAGTGCCGTCTGCCATATTTTGATTAGAAGGTTGCAATTGTGCTTCTAGCCAAACTTCTTCAGAATCCAACTCCTGCACAGGGACATTGGCTCTATTGCAAATGTTGTGCAGTACAACACAAGCATTTACAATAGATGCCGCTATTTGAGGTTCATAATGTAGAACCCTGTGCACGAGTAGGCATCTAAAACGTGCTTTAAGAAGCCCAATTGTTCGTTCTATTACATTACGAGTTCTCACATGCAATCCAGTGTAGTAAGCCTCAGGTGAATTTGGAGGAGCATCTATAATAGGAGTCATCATGGTCTTCCTTAATGGATATCTAGAATCACCTACAAAAATTAAGCAATTGATAATAATTTGACGTGTAAAAGTGTTTGTACAAATCTACTTACAGAAATAAAATCATTTATCATTTATCAATTGAATGAAGATGTTATTTGAAAATCTTTGTACATGTATTTAGAATAACTTTTTTTTGGTTTTCCATACCTAAAAGCCACATGTTATTTAGCACCTCCATATGAGCTTTTAATGCACTGCGTGCACTGTCTGGACAGGTCCACTCAATCTGTGTGGTTCTTTTCTCAAAAGTCCATTTCAGACACCAATCTGCATGGTCCTCAATGATTATGCCCGGATTTTATATACACAATGACATTAATGAATTTTATATACATATACTATGACAAGAGTATTTACTTTGTAAAGTATTATGCTATTATTTTAACTATTGTGAATGTGAGAACTATGTTGGTCATTGCTTTCTTTTTGTATTTTTACTCTTAGTGTAATCATGATCTGGCAGTTTGAGTAACTTGTGCGGCCTACTCAAATGTCCTTTCTTTGGTATTGTTCGTCGAATCGTTGAGCTCCTTAAGTTCTGAGTTGAGCTGCACGATTGCTGACAATTGCGTGCACTGACTGGACAGGTCCACTCAATCTGTGTGGTTCTTTCCTCAAAAGACCATTTCAGACACCGATCTACATAGCCTTCACATGATCTGACCAAGATTCTGTCTGGACTTTAAAAGAGACTGTGACCTCTGAGTTTGTTTCGGCCTTTCTTCTCAGAGTAGTCAGATAGGAAACGCCGACCTCATCTAGTTAAAAAAAAATATGATTGACGTGTAAAAGTGTTTGTAAAAACCTACTTACAGAAAAAAAAAAAAAAAAATGGATGGTTGGTCCATATAAATGAATCGTGAGTTGCTCCTCCATTGCTGGCATCCACGCTAATAATTTCCATGTTTGAGTTGCATATCTAGAATTATAGGTAGTTTTTTGTTAATTTACACAATATCCCTAACTAGGATACATGTTTCATGGATCACAGAGGATATTCATCTGTGGTAGGTACATAAAAAAATTACTTTATCTTCTAATAATCGTTTGTTTGATGGCATTTCATTTGTGTACATATATTATGTGTATTATTATTATTACTTAGTAGTAGTCCAATTCTAGTAATAGTAGTTCAGATTCTCTGCTGCGAGCTTTGGTCGAGTGCGGACGTGTGCTGTGCTAAACCCCTATCTTTGCTGTGATTGGTTAATGAGTGTAAATTTGAATTCCTTGTTACTCTCTAAGTGTTTAAATAGACAGTACACTTGGGCGTTCCTAAAGTGAGATAAATAGTTGTCGCGTTGCTACATTTAAAACTACTGACCTCTAACTTGTCGTGATTGGGTGAGATTCGAACCTCCGACCACAAGTGCACGTCAGTGGGGAGAGCGCGCTAACCGTTGCGCCACCGAAACATTACGCTAGCTACGAGTTACGCTACGAGTGCTACGACACCGACTACGTCACAGCGCACTAGTCACCTGTGCTACGAGACGAGCTACCAGTGCTACGTGAAGTTGGTGTAGAAACAAACTGACAGCGTCGACCGAACAGAGTAAGAACACATAATTATTACTACCATGTCATTTCGAATGCAGCGTTCTCCACCATCTACACCTGGAACCCAAATGGAACAAACACAATCGGAACCCGACATCACACAGGCAGTGAACGACCCGGAGTTTGTTAACAAAAATTCACGCAACAAACGTCCACGATTAAATGAATCACCGCGTGAGCAAAACCAGTTAGAACGTTTTGAATTTCTTAATTCAAAACGTTAATTTTGAATTTAAACAAGAATTTAAGTCAGAAATCAAGGAAATGCTTCTTGCTTGGAAGATCGACCAAGATGTGAATGCAGCAAAGCAATCTGCGGCGCAAACAGAGTTGATAACAAAGCTGGTTTCTGATATGTCAGAACTAAAGACACAAAACATGCTTATGCAAAAGACTAACACAGAAATTCATGGAACTAACATGGAGATCATGAAAGCAGTTGAATTCCTCAGCTCTCAGTATGATGACCTACAGAATGAAATCAAGCGCCTGCAACAAGAAAACATAGATAACAAGAAGCACTCCGAGTTACTGGAGATGGCTGTCAGAGACCTACAATATAAGTCCAGGTCGTCTAGTATTGAAGTGCGCAACATACCTACCAAAGAAAAGGAAACGGCGGCAGCCCTATCAAAAATTATAACAGACATAGCAAACTTAGTAAACCTACCTCTAACTGCCACCCACTTCCGAGATATAATATATCGTACACCAGGGAACCGAGGTACCAGTAAACCTATCATTGCCGAATTCACTAACGTACAAACGAAGTTCGACCTCATCTCACGCGTACGAACCTATAACAACAAAAAGACGAATAAAGAAGACAAATTGAATACGGAGTTAATCGGAATATTGGGACAAAAACAAGCAGTCTATGTTGAAGAACATCTATCGAATACAAACAAAAAGCTCTTTTACCAGGCAAGAGAATTTGCACGCCTGATGAAATATTCATTCTGCTGGACCTCTAACGGCAACATTTTCCTTCGGAAAAAAGCCGGAGATAAACAAATTCTTGTCAAATCTGAAACAACACTGAAGGAGCTACAGGAATGACTATTGCACAGCTCATCGTTAGTAAGCAGTACTTCTCTAATCATTTTTGTTTTAATGTCTGCTATACATAAGTTATACTACATTATTTTTACTAATAACCTGCTTTACATTTATGTTTATTTTGTTCTGTCAGAAAACTTAAGTAAAATTAATCACAACACCCAATATTCAAACCCAAACATTACACATAAAAACACACATTTTGTTACAAATTCAATCACACCTATAACCACCACCACCATAACCATAACCACCCATACAAACACACATTTTGTTACATATTTAACCACACCTTACCTAATTTTCTCACATCAAAATTGGTGTCATAAATCACAATACACTAGTTTCTATCACCTAACAATACAACACATTCCAAACACTCCAGAGCAATGTATCGTACCACACTATCGTAAATCGTCTCTCACAAATGGCTAATATCCTACAATCAATTATTACAGCTGACTTAGATGAATTTGAAGTAGCAAAATCATATAAATGTCCACCGTCGGATTGCTCTAACTATTTGGTAGGGGCTAACCAACAAATCAAAATCTTCCATATAAATATTCGCAGTCTAAATAAAAATTTTGATGAACTATTAGTATTGATAAACTTACTCAATGTTAGCTGTGATGTATTGGTGCTAACTGAGTGCTGGCTAAGTAAAGTGGTGAATCTCCCTGTGTTGAACGGCTATAACTCGTATTATACAAAACGGACGGCTAACCAGAACGACGGTATTGTTATTTATATAAAAGAAAACATAAATTGCATCATAAAATAACCCAATTTTATAAACGGAAATTGCCTAACATGTGAAATCACAAATAAGCTTGCATTTGCGGCTATATACCGCTCACCGTCATATAATACCAGAGTTGAGTTCGATAACTTTTTGGATAGCGTAGATAACATCCTCTTGTCCTTAAAAAACTACAATAATATTTGCCTAATCGGGGACACAAACATAGACATCCGACCAATAGCTTTAGAGGTACGCGCTACCGAATACTTAACACTAAATGCGACACACGGCTTGTTACCCGCCCACCGGATACCTACTAGAATTGATAGCTGCTTAGACCATGTGATGCTTAAAACTGACAAAACAGCCACATTGCTTGTGATTGAGTCACATGTTACTGACCACCTCCCAATTCTACTTACTATTAATAACGAACAGCTCTCAGGACGCTCGGTGCCGGCTTGCAAAATACCTAAAATTGACTACGCTAATCTAACAAATCACATCGAAGCCCTAGATTTCTCGGAAGTACTGAAAACAAATGATCCTAACCTAGCATCTGACACACTTACGGAAATATTAAACACCGCTTTAATTAGCTACACAAAAATAATAAGTATCCCAAAAAAAGACAGAAATATTCGACCTTGGATTACACCCGGTTTACTACGGTGCATTCGACACCGTGATAAACTTCACAAAAAAGCAAGGAAATCACCTGATAATTTAATAATCCAAACCTCCTACAAAAGGTATAGAAACTACTGTAATAGCCTACTCAGAAAACTTAAAAGGTTACACGAACAAAATGAACTACAAAAAGCAAAACACGATCCTAAAAGACTGGAATAAAATCAAAGAAATTACATACACCAAAAAGCAAAGCAACCCTCCTCATGAGTTATTAAGTACAGCCAATGATAAACGCGATGCAGCTGACTTCGTTTGTAACTACTTTGCGAATATTGGCCAAAAGTTAGCATCTGTGATAAAGACTACAGCCCAACCTACCCCATCACTTCTCTCTCAAAGTACATCTCCTTCTAGCTCCTTTGTCCTTCTCGAAGTTGATAATGCTGAAGTGGACTCCATTATCTCAAGCCTAAGACAGGACTGTGCCACTGGCTGGGTAGGTATTCCCGTCAAACTCATAAAACTTTGTCGACATATCCTCGTACCACTTATTACACATATAGTAAATTGTTCAATGACCACAGGTACATTCCCTAACACGTGCAAAAAAGCCGTAATCCACCCAATACATAAGAGTGGGAACAGAGATTGTGTTAATAACTATAGACCCATTGCTGTACTACCTGTTCTGTCGAAGATAATGGAGAAAATTATTAACAAACAACTAGTAAAATACCTACAAAAGTATAATCTATTAGCTAATAATCAGTATGGATTCAAAAAAGGAGTATCTACTGAAGATGCAGTGCTAGATCTAACTGAACTTGTGGCAAGGAAATTAGATAGTCAACATAAATGCTTGGGTCTGTTCCTCGACTTAACAAAAGCATTTGACACAGTCTCTGTTCCCACCTTGCTATCCAAGTTGCATAGCATCGGCATACGAGGCATTGTTCATGATCTCTTTAAGAGTTACTTGATAGACCGAAAAATCTGTGTAAAAATAGGATCACATATTAGTGCTGATGAGACAATGTCATACGGAGCTCCGCAGGGTAGCGTTCTCGGCCCAACGCTCTTCCTAATCTACATCAATGACTTGTGCACGCTTTTTTTTTTTTTTTTGAGGATGGGAATTCATCAAATGACCCCTCCCGCTCTGGGTGGAGCGGAAGGGAGTGTCAGACTCTTACTGACTAAAACCCACCCGTGTTCCTTCCTTGGCCCTTTATGTTCCGGGTCAGCGGTACCCCTTTTGGATGATCCCGCTTTCCCGGCAGGCTTGGGCCCTAGTGGGCCCCCTCTTCGATGCTGACATCTCTTTGAGGCGCGCGTGGAACACGTACGCGCCGTCCAGCACGGGCCTGGTCCTGATCGGACGGTGAGCTACCCATTACTCAGCGCCCGCAGGCCCGCGCCTACGGTGGCCGGGAGTCGTCACGCGGCTCCCGACGCCCGGAGCGTCCACCGCGGCGGCTTGGACGGGAGACTCTCTCCCTCTCCCGTCCCGCCACCTTCTTAGCTAGCATGACTGCTTCGCAGAAGGAGGCGACTGCCTCCCACTCCCCCTCGCCCCGGACCATGGCTTGAACCAGGGCCGGGCGTGAGAGGTCGCCGCCGCTGCCGATCGCCTCTACGAGGACACGGCGGTGCTCCGCCCATGCAGGGCAGGCCCCCACCGTATGCTCCACCGTGTCCTCGGGGCGATCATCGCAGTGGTGACACCCGGGCGTTTCCTCCCGCCTGATGATGTGCAGGAACCTCCCGAAACATCCGTGTCCGGTGAGGACCTGCGTCAGGCGGTAGGTGAGGACGCCGTGACGCCTCTCTAGCCACTCCTCAAAGAGGGGTCTTACCGCCGCTATCGTGGCGTGCCCTGCGCTGGGTTGCGACAGTCGCTCCTTCCATGCCGCCATGAGATCGCGCCGGAGGTCCGTCCGCTCCGCCGCAATTTGCCGCGGAAGCGGGGTTTCCCCCCGGCGTAGTGCCTCCGCACGCCACTCATACAGGCGCGCGGGGACTATCGCCTCCAGATCCCACGGCGGCAGTCCGGCAAGGAGGCTTGCCGCCTCGCCCGAGATCGTGCGGTAGCCCCGGATCAGCCTTACGGCTACCACCTTTTGGGGCGCGTTCAGATAGTGGGCGGCTCTCCGCCGCAGTGAACGCGCCCACACCGGGGCCCCATATGTAGCCATGGACCGCACGACCCCCGCGTAAAGCCTCCGGCAGGAGGCGTTTGGACCCCTCAGGTTGGGCAGGAGCCGCTTGAGGGCGGCCCCAGTCCGTTCCAGTTTAGGGGCCAAACGTCGGAAGTGCTCCACGAAGTTCCACCGGCTATCGAGCACGAGTCCTAAGTATTTCATCGTGGACTCGACGCCGATGTGAACCCCTCCTGCCGTTAGTTGGGATCCCGATGGTGGCCTGTTCCGGGGCCCATGGAAAGACATGGCCTCGGACTTGTGCAAAGCCACCTCGAGACCCAACTGCCGGATCCTCTCCACGACTATCGCAACCCCGCGTGTCATCGCGTCGGCCGCCGCCTGATGCGACCTCCCCTGCGCGTCGTCAGCGTGCACACCACGACCAGCGTGTCGTCAGCGTAGCACACCACGCTGACGCCATCAGGGAGGTCGGCCCGCAGCACCCAGTCGTAACCGATGTCCCACAGGAGCGGCCCTAGAACCGATCCCTGTGGGACACCGCACGACATCTCTCGCCGGTTCCACTCCCCATCGCGACCGGGGTAGATGACGGCTCTGTCCGTCAGATATGCCTCGACTATTCGACGGAGGTAGGTTGGCACCCGGTGATACCGGAGTGCCTCCCCAATGCAACTCCAGGGCAGGGTGTTAAATGCGTTGGCGATGTCGAGTGACACCGCCACGACAACCCCGCCCCGAGACACCGCGTCCCCCGTCGTGAGGGCTCTAACGCGCATGATGGCGTCCACCGTCGAGCGCCCCTTGCGGAAGCCGAACTGACTATCCGCAAGATCCGGCCCCGTCCTTACCAGGTGCCCGACGAGGCGGCCTGCAATTACTCTCTCAAAGAGCTTGCCGACCTCGTCGAGCAGCACAATGGGCCGGTATGCGGACGGAGAGTCCGCAGGGCGCCCTGGCTTCCGAATGAGGACCAGCTTCCCCGTCTTCCAACGGAGTGGAAACTGGCCTCTCTCCATACATGCGCTTAAGAGCGCCTCCAGTCGAGGCCCAAAAGCCGTCGAGGCCAGGACCCAGGCTTTCCCTGGCAGGCCGTCGGGTCCTGGGGCGGTATTTTTGGCCTTCAGCCTACCTACCGCCACTCTCAGATCTACCCCGGTCACTTCAGGGGTGTCGTCGTCGTCCGCGTGGTCCGCTTCAGGCACCGCGAGCGGCGGAGCCATGGGCGGGGGAGTATGCTCCCCCCGTGAAGGGAACAGAGCGCTCACCACCTCCTCCACCAGCTGGGGGCGGAGACTCTGCGTCAGCGGGGGGGCCCAGGTGCGGAGTTTATTCCGCACCATTTTGTAAGGGCGCCCCCATGGATCTCCGTTCAGAGTCTCCACCAACTCCTCGCGGGCCGTATATTTGGCCCGCTGGACAGCCTCTTGGAGGGCGGTCTTCGCCGCTCTGTATCCCTTGTACAGCTCCGCCTCCGTCGCTTCCGCATCCGGAGGGCGGATGCGGAGCCTACGGTGCCTGGAGTACAGGTGTCGCACTGCGACGCACGCCTTGCGTAGCCTCTCCAGCTCCTGCGACCACCAGTACACCTGACGTCGGGCGCTTCCTGGACGGACTCGGGGCATTGCCACGTCGCAAATCTCGGACATGGCCTCCCGGAACCACTCCGCCTCATCGTCAATATCGGCAGGCCTGTCCGGTGATGACACCCAGGCCTGCACGATCGAGGCTTCCAGGAAGAGCTCCCGGTCCATCTGCTTCAGCGCCCACCGCGGACCACTCGGGGCCTGTTAGACCGGCGCGCTAGAGGTCTGGGCGGAGACGTCGAACCGGATATACCGGTGGTCGGAGTAGGTCTCCACCTCCTCCATGACGCGCCAGTCAATGACACGCTGTGACAGAGCGGGGCTGGCAAACGAGATGTCCACCACAGACTCACCCCGCATCCGCACACACGTGGGGACAGAACCCCGGTTTAGGACGACCAGGCCCGTCTCCAGAGCCCAGTCCTCCACCATCCTGCCCCGCACATCAGTGTAACGGGAACCCCAAGCCGGATTTTTGGCGTTGAAGTCCCCGAGCACTAGCACGGGGAAGCGATGGTACCCGGCGACGACGACACTTAACTCTGTTAAAGAGTTCTGGAACTCGGCGAGAGTTCGCCTCGGAGAGAAGTACACTCCCACTACTACTATCTCCCCGAAACGTGCTGCTACGCACCCCTGTCCCTTCGTGACACCTTCGAGGGATGGGGTGCCGGCGGCGGCCGACGAAATTATGGTCACTGAGCCGCTCAGGTCCTCAACCCAGTCATCCCTGGGCAGGACAAAATACGGCTCAGCGACCACGGCAATGTTAATCGACCACTGCGCCATGCTCTGGAGCAACAGGTCCTGAGCGCAGGCGCAGTGGTTGATGTTCGCCTGGAGGAGTCTCAATGGAGCCGTTACTCCTCCATTTCAGTCTCCTCCCGGGTGGCGGCAGTGGCGGCGGTGGCAACAGTGGCAGTGGCACTGGCCGCGGTGACGGTGGTAATGACTTGTGCACGCTTACTCTAACATCTGCTAATATATTTACATATGCCGATGATACAGCCATTGTAGTACACGGGAAGAACTGGGCCCAGGTGAAAAATAATGCTGAGGAATCCTTGAAAATAGTCATGGAATGGCTTCACAAAAATCTCCTTACCCTGAACCTACAAAAAACAAACATTATCCCGTTTTCTATTCATGAAAGCACGAAACCCCCAAGCATATACTCAATTAGAGCCCACACCTGCCTGGACGCTGCAACTTGCTCTTGTATAGCGCTCCCTTTAGTAACAGTAGTTAAATATTTGGGCGTAGTAATCGATGATGGGTTGAAATGGAACAAGCATATTGAGTCTACTGCAAGCAAACTCAGGAAAACAATCCATTTA
This sequence comes from Brachylomia viminalis, assembly GCA_937001585.2. NCBI lineage: Eukaryota > Metazoa > Arthropoda > Insecta > Lepidoptera > Noctuidae > Brachylomia > Brachylomia viminalis. The sequence continues at coordinate 3,087,949 of OW443294.2, forward strand.
TTCAAGTTATTAAGGCATTCTAGTGACTTAGAGACCCTAAAAATGGTTTATACTGCACTTTGCCAGTCCATCATCGGTTATTGTATTCTAGCTTGGGGTGGATCGGCCAAAACAAAGTTCCTTGAGCTGGAGCGTGCGCAAAGGGCGGTACTTAAGGTTATGTTGCAAAAGCCTTTTCGCTATCCGACTCATGAGCTTTACACTGAGCTCAAACTTTTAACCGTGAGACAGTTATTTGTACTCAGAACCACTCTTTGGAAACATGGCCAAGTCCCTCTCCCAGACTCAAACAAACGTGGTCATAGAATAGTTTGCCCAATTCCTGGTCATAGAACTGCCTTCGCCAGAAGACAGCAGTATGTGCTGAGCTCTCTCGTCTTCAGAAATATTAATAAGACTACCCAAATAGCAAGTTTAAGCAAACACGAAGCAAAAACTAAGCTGAAAGACAGGTTGTACCTCTTAGACTACGGCCAAACTGAGGAACTATTAACTACTCACACTTAACTCACAACATTCCATATAAAACGCGTAACTCAGTCATACACCCGACACCACCATATTCACATACTCTTATCATACTCACATAGCACAAAAATACACCCATCTCCCAGTCACACACATACACACACAAACACACACACAAACACACACTCACACACAAAACACAAAAACACACTCACACGCAATTGCAAATAAATCATACGACTTCCAGACACACGTACAGAATCCACCACGCAGTGATTTTATATTTTTTCTAATTAACCTCTTAAATGTAAGAACATTTTAATTTTAATTTAGGTTTTGTTTTTTAAACTCAATTTTCAACTTTTATTTCTAGTTTATTAATAAATTTTTCTTTTTATAACACTTTATAATAATATACTCTTACGAATAATATCAGCTTACCAGCTCTCAATTTCCTTAGGGTAAATAGTGTCAAGTGGCAGTAGAACACTGACTCCTAAGTCACAGGTTTCCCTAGTTTAGGAGTCAGGGTTTCAGCTTTTGTACGCCTTAACTATTGTGAACTTTGCTAGATATTAAGCATTTATATTGTAAGGTTTTTGTATCAATAAAGTATTATTATTAATAGGATTATTGTTTTTATATTGACACCTAATAATTTATGTTTACCTACACAACTCAAAATAAAAATCCAAAACAATACTTGGAACTGGATTTGGTGAAGTAATCAAGTATGAAGTAATCAAGAATAATAAATCAAGTATGAAATGCTATAATAAAAAAATGAATCATTTTTGTGTAAATGGGCTGCAATTTTACTGTCGTTTCAAACAATATTTTTTTGTCTACTGTGTATGCGTTACATTAACATATATTATGATCGCAATGTAATTACATAATAAGGATACCTACAACTTGTACATTTAAAGAATGATATTGTTTTCTACAATAAAAACGTTCTTCATGATTCGTTGGCCGTTTTATGGCTACATGGGTTCCATCAATGAGACCTAAGCCCCAGGCATACCAAACTTGTTCAAAAATCTGTAATAAGTAAAACAAAGTTGTGTGTACATTCAGAGTAAAATTAAAAACTGAAGTCAAAAGAATTTCACTGCACTTACCCAATCACATTTACTCGCCGTTCGCTAGGACTTGCTGGGAATTTTATATATTTTCGCTGAAAATGTGGTAGATTTAGGCATTCTGTTACCTGTGCGATAGCAGTTGATACTGTTTGCTGTGCAACAGAATGTGCAGCGATATCACCCGTTGCTCATTGGTATGAACCATTCGCGTAAAAAGATAATGCTATTTGTTAGGTATGTGAGACAAGTGAAACACAAGGAAGTCGTTTACGCACTGACGCTTTATTTTAAAACTTTTAGGAAAAGGGCGGGGCCTATATAATGCCAACATAACATTAAGATGCGTTCAGAAATACACAACAATTCTCCCCTTTTCGTATGACATAATATGAAAAATATAGCTAATTAATCTATTCAAAAGAATGGCTTATAATTAATGTTCCTACGAGACGGACGCAACACTCTGGCTGCAAGCGCAAGCTAACCCGAATACTAACCGCGTATACATAAACAAACCTTTATGTGTGTTGATACATGTTATTTTCTGTGATTCATCGTCTAAAATACACTGTGCATAGGCCTGCGACAAATCTAATTTGCTAAATTGTTGACCTCCGTGCAACTTCGTAAATAAATCGTGAGCTGTAGGCAACGGATATTGATCTACTAACAGCTGTTTATTTATCGTGACCGAATAATCCGCACATAAACGTATGGAGCCGTCGCGTTTTAATACTGGAACTATCGGCGATGCATACTCTGAGTATTCAACGGGTTTTAAAATACCTATGCTAACAAGTCGATCCAACTCTTTATCTATTTTATTGCGTAAAGCAAAAGCTATCGGTCGCGGTTTAAAAAATATTGGTTTGGCATCTTGTCGTAAGTTTAATTTTATTTTATATTTCTTAAAAGTTCCAAGCTCATCAGAAAATACGTTTGGGAATTCAGTTTGTAGCTGCGCTTTCACACTTGACGAATTTTCACAAAAATTTACAGTCATCATTTCTAATTTAAAGAAGGAAATAAAATCCCTGCCTAAAAGCGGTGGACCGCCATCACGAATAACATACACATCTAAATTTTGCGTTCTACCTACGTATGTAAAAGGTAATCGCACTACTCCTATGCATTCGATATTATTGCCAGTGTATGACACCAGCCAGTGCCAGTTGCCAGTTGCCAGTGTATCTTTTATTCGTTTCGATCAGTGACACCTCTTTGAAATGTTTATAGAATGTTTTTTCGGAAATCGCAGTAACAGCTGACCCACTATCAATTTGAAACTTCATTTGTACCCCGCGAACATTAATTGTTTCAGTCATAGGTTCTCCGTTCGACGTACGAATATTAAAACACTCACCGTCATCGCCGCCATCATCAACACTCTCGCTCACTACGTAATTAACTTTATTACACATACGGCGCAAGTGGCCCTTTTCGTTGCACTTTTTGCACTTGTAATTAGCGAATCGACACTGCACTGAAGTGTGGTTTTTATAACCACATACCGAACACGACCGGACACTGACACTTGCATTGCCTTTGCCATTTTTTCCCATTTGAAATAGATGATCGCCGTGTGCCGCCTCGCCGCCGGTCGCGGCCGGCGCCGACGACGCCGCAGCGCCGCTGCGCGCGCACCTGACGCTCTCCGCCAACTTGACCGCCTTTACTAATGTCATCGAATCGGGATCTCGAGCAAATAATTTTTCTCGTTCAACTCCCGGCAGCATGCCCATCACAAAGCGGTCTCGTAACGCTTCCTCCACGTTGGGAAACTTGCAAATCGCTGTCAACCCGCGCAGTCGGGCAGCCCATTTTTGATAAGTTTCCCCTTCCATTTGTACAGCAGAGTAAAACTTATAGCGCTCACTGAATCCGCATGTCTTTGGCGTGAAGTGGTCGTCCAAAAGCACCAAAACGTCTTCAAATGGCACTGACTGCAACTCCTTCGGCCGCGCGAGGTCCGCGGCCAGCTTGTAGGTCGGCTCGCTGAGTGCGCTAAGCAAAATGGCGCGCCGCTTTACACCCGCGGCATCGCTAGTTGCGTTGATATCATTCGCAATGAACCATTGCAACAATCTACCCTTGTATTCTTGCCACGTTTGCGAATTATGATCGAAGCTCGATAAAACTCCGAACAGGGACATATTAAAATTCACAACTTTTTCTTCACCTACTAACGAAAAAAATAAAAAACGCGGGAACTTGGTTCGTCGCCACTGTTAGGTATGTGAGACCAGTGAAACACAAGGAAGTCGTTTACGCACTGACGCTTTATTTTAAAACTTTTAGGAAAAGGGCGGGGCCTACATAATGCCAACATAACATTAAGATGCGTTCAGAAATACACAACACTATTAAAACCTGAAATCAAGTATAGCATATCATCAAGTATATTATTATGATAATTAGCCGGATAAATAGAAGTATAAATTAGTACTAACCTTGACCTCCATCGGCAAATCTGTTGATTTCGTAGGGCGTGGCATGAAAGCTTGTAGCTCATTACAGAGCTCAAGTGCAAGCTCTTTAGTGAGCCTATAACGTTTAACAAAAGCATTGTCCGGCATGTCAAACAGTTTAATTGAATTTCTCAAAAGATTTCTTTGTATCTTAGCGTTTTGTTTAACGCTGTTCGAATGACTATCTTCCTCGAGAAACTCAAAATTTTCATCTTCATCACACATCTAAAATAAATGGTAAACACAATGCTGAGAGAGGATTTTCTATATTTTACAATACTTAGAAATAACGTCAGAATGATATTTTATGCACATTTTTACAATAACTTACGTTTTTGTATTTTAATTAAAACAGGTCAATAAAAGTTTGTTTCACAAGGTTGCAAATGATGACGGCAGGGCAGTTCAATTGTTGAAAGTTTAAATGTCAAAAATGATGGTAAGGATAAGTTGCAGGTCAGCCTGCTGAAATGCTGTGACATAGTCACTCACCGGCTTAGGTCACGTGATCGCTGGCTTGCCTGCTACTTGGCGCGCTCATGATACAAACTAACAAGGCAGGTTATTTTTCGTCTAAAATTGACCTGCTATAAGAGTTTATGGTAAGCCCCCTGGTGTCATATCTGGAGCTGAACTGTTTAGTCCATAATCATGTTCCCAGTTCCCTCTTCCTTGGAATTTTCCGTTTTTTTTTTTGGGGGGCTCTTTATTAAGTTTCCTTTTAACTGATCGTCGTCGTTTTTCTATTTCCACCTGTTTGCCTTTTGGACTTGCACCTAAAAAAGCTTTTTGTAGACGAGATACTGTGGACTCATTATTAAATGACACTACGGGAGCAGAACACCTGGCTTGGTACCCTCTTCGCTGAGAAAAATTTATTCGTTTTCCTCCTACGAATTTTGCCACAACGCTATTGAAGCGCTCTACCGTATTTGTGTCCACATTTTCTATGAGGCTGCGCGCCTTTGCTGCGACAGTACCAATGATAGCATTTAATCTAAATAAAAATGTAGAATTTTGAATCATTGTCATTTAATTTTTTCATTTTTGTCTTTAGAACAGTTGTAGTCATTGCAAAGTCTGTGATTACCATACGCATGTGCTAGTGAATATTTATGATAAAAATAAATGATAAATGATTTTATTTCTGTAAGTAGGTTTGAACAAACACTTTTACACGTCAATCATATTTTTTTTTAACTAGATGGGGTCGGCGTTTCCTATCTGACTACTATGAGAAGAAAGGCCGAAACAAACTCAGAGGTCACAGTCTCTTTTAAAGTCCAGACAAAATCTTGGTCAGGTCATGTGAAAGCTATGTAGATCGGTGTCTGCAATGGTCTTTGGAGGAAAGAACCACACAGATTGAGTGGACCTGTCCAGTCAGTGCACGCAATTGTCAGTAATCGTGCAGCTCAACTTAGACTCAAGGAGCTCAACGATTCGACGAACAATACCAAAGAAAGGACATTTGAGTAGGCCGCATAAATTACTCAAACTGCCAGATCATGATTACGTTGAGAAAAATACAAAAATAAATATAAATAAATCAATGACCGACATAGTTCTCACATTCACAATAATTAGAATAATATTATAATAATCTTTGAGGACCATGTAGATTTGTGTCTGAAATGGTCTTTTGAGGAAAGAACCACACAGATTGAGTGGACCTGTCCAGTCAGTGCACGCATTTGTCAGTACCCGTGTAGCTCAACTCAGAACTTAAGGAGCTCAACGATTCGACGAACAATACCAAAGAAAGGACATTTGGGTAGGCCGCATCAGCTACTCAAACTGCCAGAACATGATTAAAACTGCAACAAAAACACACATAGTCCTCACATTCACAATAATTTAAAATAATATAATACTTTATACAGTAAATATTAGTGTCATTGTATATGTAAATAAGTATAGATACTTATAGCAAAGATTAAAAGTAAAAATAATTAGCGAAATAAAATAAATTAACATTGCCTGTGCTTTATTGGAGCAACTCAATCCCAAGCCTTTTTGTCCTCAATATAGTCTTTGACAGTATAATAGGCATTCTGGCATAGTTTCCTTTTTATATGTCATCATGTAACAAAAAAATGGATGTAATTTTAGGTTTGTCAGCTTTATTATGGTATTCTATTAATTTCACAATTGCTCTTGTTATATTCATGATTCTAGTGTTTGTCAAAGTTTTTCTGTGAACAAGGGAATATTTAGTCTCCTTGGGCAAACTTCGAAATTTTTTACATAAGTTACGTAAAATATGGTTTTTCTGCATTCAACTTTCTCTACTGTGACCTTATGGCTTTCATATGGATTCGCATTTAGGATTTTAGAATATGTCGAAGAATCTCCATCCGCAATAAGCCGCGAGTAAATCATACCATACATTGTCAAGGAAGTCTGAAAACCCTCTACTATTATGTCAGATTCCAAAGCACTTGAGGCACCGCTATAATTTTTAAAACAATTGTGCTCCTTGGGAACAAGTTTATTTTTTTCGGCGCGTGCACAAACGAGACAATATTTATTTTTAACTCCAATATAAAGCACCTCGCCGAATTTTTTACCAATAATGGCTGCAGCTCCAGACAAAGCTTTAAAATTTGTACCATATGACCTTGCAGACCAACACCCATCGACATATTCATCAATCAATGGTACACCATTTTTAGTTTTATCTTCAGCAATCGCTGCTTTTTTTTCTCGAAATGCCGAAGCCTCCATCGACTCGGCTGCAATTTTTTCCCATTTCTCATAGACCTGACTTTGAAGATGGTTATAGAATTTAGTTGAAAAAATGGGGACGTCCAGAGCAGATAAAATTTCCTCGAATGGTGAGTATCCAATACCTGCAGCTATAATTCCACTAGTAGCGGCTATGTTCACGTTTACGTACTCTGTACCAGCGGTGTCTTCAGACTCAATCACTACCACTTCTTGACACATATTGCACCTCAATTTAAATTTTGATATTAGACCAATTCTCTGCTCGCCCACCAATTTAAAATTTTGAGTCTTACAATCAAACAAACCATGATGACGTGTCTTATTTTGAAATTGTGAAATAAAATAATTTATATCAATCAATCTTCTTCCACGGGTAAGTTGAAAATTATCTTCTTTAATTTCTTTTTCATATTTTAATTCTTCAAAATTTTCTATATCACTAAAACAAAGTTTATTTGAATTTTTTTTTTTTAGGATGGGAAATCATTAAATGACTCCTCCCGCTCTGCGTGGAGCGGAAGGGAGTGTCAGACTCTTACTGACTAAAACCCACCCGTGTTCCTTCCTTGGCCCTTTATGTTCCGGGTCAGCGGTACCCCTTTCGGATGATCCCGCTTTCCCGGCAGGCTTGGGCCCTAGTGGGCCTCCTCTTCGATGCTGACATCTCTTTGAGGCGCGCGTGGAACACGTACGCGCCGTGCAGCACGGGCCTGGTCCTGATCGGACGGTGAGCTACCCATTGCTCACCGCCCGCAGGCCCGCGCCTGCGGTGGCCGGGAGTCGTCACGCGGCTCCCGACGCCTGGAGCGTCCACCGCGGCGGCTTGGACGGGAGACTCTCTCCCTCTCCCATCCCGCCACCTCCTTTGCTAGCATGACTGCTTCACAGAAGGTGGCGACTGCCTCCCACTCCCCCTCGCCCCGGACCATGGCTAGAACCAGGGCCGGGCGTGAGAGGTCGCCGGCGCTGCCGATCGCCTCTACGAGGACACGGTGGTGCTCCGCCCATGCAGGGCAGGCTCCCACCGTATGCTCCACCGTGTCCTCGGGGCGATCATCGCAGTGGTGACACCCGTGCGTTTCCTCCCGCCTGATGATGTGCAGGAACCTCCCGAAACATCCGCGATTTGCCGCGGAAGCGGGGTTTCCCCCCGGCGTAGTGCCTCCGCGCGCCACTCATACAGGCGCGCGGGGACTATCGCCTCCAGATCCCACGGCGGCAGTCCGGCAAGGAGGCTTGCCGCCTCGCCCGAGATCGTGCGGTAGCCCCGGATCAGCCTTACGGCTACCACCTTTTGGGGCGCGTTCAGATAGTGGGCGGCTCTCCGCCGCAGTGAACGCGCCCACACCGGGGCCCCATATGTAGCCATGGACCGCACGACCCCCGCGTAAAGCCTCCGGCAGGAGGCGTTTGGACCCCTCAGGTTGGGCAGGAGCCGCTTGAGGGCGGCCCCAGTCCGTTCCAGTTTGGGGGCCAAACGTCGGAAGTGCTCCACGAAGTTCCACCGGCTATCGAGCACGAGTCCTAAGTACTTCATCGTGGACTCGAAGCCGATGTGAACCCCTCCTACCGTTAGTTGGGATCCCGATGGTGGCCTGTTCCGAGGCCCATGGAAAGACATGGCCTCGGACTTGTGCAAAGCCACCTCGAGACCCAACTGCCGGATCCTCTCCACGACTATCGCAACCCCGCGTGTCATCGCATCGGCCGCCGCCTGATGCGACCTCCCCTGCGCCAGGACCAGCGTGTCGTTAGCGTAGCACACCACGCCGACGCCATCAGGGAGGTCAGCCCGCAGCACCCAGTCGTAAGCGATGTCCCACAGGAGCGGCCCTAGAACCGATCCCTGTGGGACACCGCACGACATCTCTCGCCGGTTCCACTCCCCGTCGCGCTGAAGGCCTCAGTCTCATCTCAGCGACAAACAAATTTCAAAAACTTGTCAAAATGTAGGGAAATTAGAAGTATTTTTTGACAGATAGAGACTGAGATCAGACTGTGAACGTTCCTAAAATTACGAAAATTGCCCCTCTGGTGTGCAATCGACGTTTAAAACATAGCTTACTATAATAAAATGTGTATAAATTTTTTTAATTTTTTTTTAAACACTGATATCATTTTCGTTTTTATACGTCGTACTCCGTACTAGTGCTGATCAACAAAGTTAACGTATGTATTTATGCAATCGGTATAAAAACATGTAAGATTAATTTCTTCTCTACTTGATAATATATAGTTTAGTAAGACTTACTTATTTGCTGTTTCGACTTCTGGATTATCGGCAGTTAAAAAGTTGTCTAAAATCTTGTCTCTTAATTTCTCTGTTTGACTTACTTACTCTTAATTACTCTGGTTAACTAATAGTGTTTAAGGTTGTTCTGTAACAGTGTTATAAACATTATGAGTCATGAATCGCAATCTATATTCAATTTATTGACGACACGTTTGGTGTAGTGGCTACAGTGGCTAAGTGTAGTCAGCGAAACCAAATGGTCCTGGGTTCGAATCCCGGTAGGGGCAAATGTTTGTATGATGAATATGGACATTTGTACCCGAGTCATGGATGTATATTTATAATATGTATGTATTTACGAAAAAAAAATGTATTTAAGTAGTGTATCAACCATCTGGTATCCATAACACAAGCCTTAAGTGCTTAACTTGGAACTAGATGGTGCTGTGTGCAATGTCAGACGATATTTATTTATTTATTTATAACTTAACACTATTATCTCCATGATCATGATGGTGATTATTATATTAGTAGGATATTATTGGGCATTCTACTCCACCTTCCGTTCCTTCGGCTCACTCCGTTCGCCTCCGTCACTCTCGGTGGAGTAGAATGCCCAATAATATAAATGAAATCCACTGGTTCGGCGCCTATTCCACCCGATGGAATGATCATCTCCGTCACTCTCGGTGCAGTAAAATGTCTAATACTGGTTCGGCGCCTATTCCACCCGATGAAACGGAAGGTGGAGTATGAATTCCTACATAGTGCAGTAAAATACTAGTTCGGCGCCTATTCCACTAGGTTGCAACATTTGTTTGAGTTAACGACAATGAGTTATAAATGTCAATATTGATGGTTGACCTCAACTTCATTTAATTATACTCACCAGCTTAAAACAACTGTTCTATAAAACTTACTATACCTTGATTCAAACATAATAACATAGGTACTTTCCGTTAACATAATTAGGTCTGTATCTGAACGAACCAGTAACCTAAAATTCAGGACAGATTGTCTCATGTCTCTCCACATACTTAAGAATGGTGCATTGCCGCTTAGGATTACACACATACCCGTTTTCGTGACCAGATTGGCTCGAGGACATCTGAACTTTAGGATACCGCATACATTAAACTAAAATTTAGGACAGATTGTCTCATGTCTCTCCACAAAAGTAAAGTAGCGCACACCTTTAGGCCCACACACATTTTTTCTGTGACCAGATTGGCTCGAGGACATCTAAATTTTAATTTAACACATTACAGACGATACATCCTTTACGTCTCGGATTCATTTAATTATACTCACCAGCTTAAAACAACTATAAAACTTACTATACATTGATTTAAACATACAACACACATACTTTCCGTTAACATAATTAGATCTGTATCTGAACGAACCAGTAACCTAAAATTCAGGACAGATTGTCTCATGTCTCTCCACATACTTATTAGGATGGTGCATTGCCGCTTAGGATAACACACATACCCGTTTTCGTGACCAGATTGGCTCGAGGACATCTGAACTTTAGGATACCGCGTACATTAAACTAAAATTTAGGACAGATTGTCTCATGTCTCTCCACAAAAGTAAAGTAGCGCACACCTTTAGGCCCACACACATTTTTTCTGTGACCAGATTGGCTCGAGGACATCTAAATTTTAATTTAACACATTACAGACGATACATCCTTTTACATCAACACGTAACAATCAAGTGGTAAGCGTGGTCACACGGATAGTCGATCCTTGTCTTGCATGCATAAAGCTAAGGTGCAGATACACTTGACAACGACAACCGGATCAGAACCGTATTGCAGATTATTCAATCAAGCGTACAAACTGTGTGTGTGAATCCGCTGCTGTAGACTGTTCCGTTGACGGTAACCGTACCCGGTGGTTGCTACATAGATGTAAATTAGCTTTATGTATATTTTCGAATCAGCAAAGTTCAATGTCAATGCAATGCTCGCTTCCCACGGTCACATCAATTGCATTCCATATTTATTTATTTAAATAACATGGGAGACTTACAGCTAAAACAAACAGATTAAGGACAGTACATTAGTCTGAAAGCCAATTACAGGTCTCCACTTATAAAATACAGAGAAGAAAAAATAAATTCTAAGGACATTCACACCAAACTACTATACTCGCGTATACTACAGCATTATATTATGTTGCTCGAACTGCTTAGCAATCATCATAACAAGATAAATTCATGAAAAAGTTACGGCTTAAGCACTTCCTGGCTGACGACACACTAGTTAGGAACGGATCTATATCGTAACATGATCACGTTCTAAGTAACATGATCGACTATCATGTTGTAAACACTGAATTCGTCTTTTATAGAACTTCCTAAATATTGTTTTCGTATTTATATTTGAAGTTTGTAATCGCTTCTAATTTATTGTGTTTCATTCTTCTAGGTACTAAGATTATATAATCTTATTAATATGAATATTTATATGATATATTTTTTATCAAGTACAACATGTATTATTGGTTGAACCATTAGCCACTTCGATCGAGTGCGATTTTAACTTAGATAAAAGAGAACCCTGTGCACAACAAGATTATTTGGGAGCATTGTAATAGTACCTATACTAAAGTTAAACTAAAGTTATTATCGATAAATTAGACAACCATAAAACCATAACTCAGACATGTGTGTTCGATTCCCACACGATACAGTTTCTTGGATTCTTTAATTGTGGGTTTAAGTGATTATTTAATAATACGAATTAAAATTTTATTTGTGAGTATTTTTATATGAACTTATTCCACAGTAGTATTTTTATGTGATTATAATATTAGTCCCGAGTTTAACTGCAACTTAACATTAACAACCACACGGATTGGTTTGTGCGTATTACAAAATGGTTTATTATCAAAATAGTTACGATTATTTTCAACTACCTACTTACTTCTTGAGTCAACTATGCTCACAAAATTTACTTTCAACGACGCGATCTACCTACGAGTTTCACCTCTCGCATAAACGTAATTGTGATGATAAAAATTCTCAACAAACATACATCAATTATTCAATTAATTATACATATTAATTTAGTATTGAGTCATAAAGAATCTGTTATTCTTTATGACTCAATACTAAATTAATATGTTGGATCGGGTTCACTTTGTCGGCTTTATTTTGCGGTTCTCATGAACAAATTGCAATTTAGCGAAATTGGTATGCGATCAATATGGTTCAATATGACATAAACGACAAATTTTTTTTTATACAACTGTAACACATGTACTTAGAGTTTAAAATTGAAACGATCTATTTTATGCTGAAATTGTATTTTTTGTGAATATAAACGAATTAATTTCAATCAATAAATTACATTCGCTCCAGAATCTTCAAAGTGACAAGTAGTACTAGCAGTACTTTAAAATCAACTTTAAAACATGTAAGTGAGTACTTCTTAATTTTAAATTTGTAGTCATAATGCACAGCTACGGACCTGGTTTTTGCCTGCCGGCTGTTGTAATTATCATGTTCTATCTATCCATCGTGATTGCTACTCAGCTACGGACCTGGTTTTTGCCTGCCGGCTGTTGTAATTATCATGTTCTATCTATCCATCGTGACTGTTACTTAGCTACGGACCTGGTTTCTGCCTGCCGGCTGATGTAACTGTTCTCATCCTGTCATAAATTGATTATTGTATCTCAAAAAAAGACCTTAAACGGTTATTTGTTTTGTTATATAAAATATTAAGTACTTTTTATCTTGTGTATTAGGTCTGACTCCGACGTTTCCCGTGTGTCCGACTACATAAAGAGCCCGCCGACTGCTACAAAGGTCGTGCCGAGCAAGAGCCAGCCTACGAAAAAAACAACAAAGCGCAAAGCTTCCTCGGTCGTGGAATTAGAATCAAGGTAGTTTATGACTATTTTTATTTTCTAAGTTATTACTTTCACATATTCTAATATAAAGTAGATTTCAATAGAGAACTTTGATTTGCAAAAATAATTTTAAGTACATACTTATTTTTCTCTCAACATAAGTTTGAATCTAGAAAAGTGTTTCTTCTAGATTATTAAAATAAAATTTAATTTGTTTACAGTAACAAGAAACCAGGGAGCACCGATCTTTTCGGTTTGGAAGACTTAGATGGCCTTCCTCCGCAGTCGGAGTTAGGTTCATCCTTGCTGTCCCGCGTCGCCAACGGGAAGGTACGACGGACAGCGGATCTAAGGGGTGCCTTCTTTGTGGAACTGCAGGTGTACCATAAAGAAGACATCATCTCCACTGCTCCTGAGGAGCGTTGGAAGAAGTCCCAAGTTGCATTAAAACTGCAATTGGATAAAGGTAGCTCGCAGTGGAACTCACTACAAAAATTCATGCATAAGGCTCACGAGTTGTTCAATGACTCAGAGCCGGTATATTATAGCGATAAGATACATTTTAAATAAGTTACACTATTAATTTAAAATTTTAATTTGAGGCATCCAAAATAAAGATTAAAACTGCAACTGGATAAAGGTAACTCGCAGTGGAACTCACTACAAAAATTCATGCATAAGGCTCACTAGTTGTTCGATGACTCAGAGCCCGTATTTATATTTATTTATTTATTATTTATGTACACACAATAAAATACATGAGATAAGACATAATTATAAATTGAGTACAAAGGTACTGCTTATTTCTTAAGAAATTTCTTCCAGCAGACCTGCGAAAGGAGAAGTAAAAAAGAAACGTAGACAATAGTGCGTGAGAACAAGAAGAGAAAAATATGAATGTGTGAAGTCTAAAGCTAAAATATTAAATATACCTAAATAAAAATAATTAACATGTATACTTAAATAAATACATAATGCTAAAATATATAAGCATATATATATATATATATATATACATACTCACAGTATAGAGGAAAGGTAATGCTCTTTTAATCAAAATTTAAATAGAGAAATAGTATTCAAATCACGAATGCTAGGCGGGAGTGCATTCCACAGTCTTACAGCATGGACAGAGAAGGAATAAGAATAGTAGCTGGTTTTGTGAGGCTGAGATTTAAGGAGGGATCTCTGGTGTGATCTACATGGTGCCGCGCTAGAGCGAGCGTAAGAAAAACGCTCACGCAGGTAGGAAGGATAAGACGGGTTGTGTAAGATGTTGAAGAGGAGACATAAAATCCGAGTGTTCCTGCGAAGGCGGATTGGGAGCCACTTGAGTTCCTTGCGAAGGTGAGAAACATGGTCATACTTTCGAAGACCGAAAACAAAGCGAATGCACAGGTTTTGCAACCGCTCAAGCTTGTTTAATAGCTCCTCAGTAGCATCCAGGTAGCAGGCGTCGGCATAATCTATAATCGGCTGAATAAGTGTTTGTGCCAAAGAAATTTTAGTCTTCAAGGGCAGAAGACTTTGAAGGCATTTCAGCGAATGAAAAGAGAAATGCACCTTTCGGCTGACCTCATTAACCTGAGCACGCCACGAAAGATTGGAGTCAATAACTACACCCAGATCTTTAGCGGTTTCAGTGTAGTCAATGCGGACACCATCGAGATATAAAGGCATCAGTGATTTTACATCAACCGCATTGCGAACGAATTTGCTGCCTATGATCATGGCCTGGGATTTAGTTGGGTTAATTTGCAAACCAAATGACTTAGCCCAATCGCTGATGCAAGCCAGGTCATGATTCATTGCAGCAATTGCAGAACCCGCGTTAGCTACAGTAAAATGTCGATAAAGCTGCAAGTCATCTGCATAGAGATGAAAACTAGAGGAGATTACTCTGGTAACAGAGTTTATGAAAATTGAAAAAAGAAGAGGAGAGAGAACGCTACCCTGAGGAACACCCTCAGTGAGACTACACCAATCAGAGAACGAATCCTCCAGGCGAACACACTGAGAGCGTCCCCGAAGATAAGAACTGAACCAGGCTAAAGTGGAAGTAGAGAAATTTATAGATTTAAGGAAACCTAGTAAAATGTCGAAATCTACTGAGTTGAAGGCGCTACTAAAGTCAAGCAGTACAAGAACGGTAAGGGATTTATTCTCCATTGCCCAGCGGATGTCGTCAGTCACCTTCAAAAGCGCGGTTACAGTACTGTGACCCGAGCGAAAACCGGATTGAAAAGGGGATATTATCGAGTTTGACGTCAAGAAAAATGTTAATTGTCTATGAACTATGTGCTCAAAAACTTTAGAGAGAAATGGGAGAATAGAAATAGGTCTAAATTAAATTAATAAAGTAGGATTCTTAGTTTTATGTAAAGGTATTATGTGAGCCTGTTTCCAAACTGACGGAAAGGAGCAAGAGGAAAATGAGTGATTGAAGATGTGAGTGAGAACAGGAAGTAATGAAGAAAGGATAAGAGTAATCATTCTTGAACACAACTTATCATTACCGACTGCTGAGGAAGTGATCGCGAGTATAGACTTCTTAACATCATCCTCAGTAACATCATTAAGCTTAAAGAGAGAATATTGTGGTAACGGCAAATAAGCAAGACTCTCTAGTGTCGCAGCCTTGACAGACGGATCAAGAGAAAAGGGAAGGAGAGAGAAATGCTTATTGAGAGCGTTGAGGTTCACATCCTTACACTGATTGGCAGGTGACTTGCCTATGCCTACAGTCTTGAGAAACTTCCATACATCGGAAGAACCGCTGTTCCCTTTTTTTTATTGAGTTGGTCGTGGAAATAGCGTCTCTTAGCATCCCGACACAGATGACTGCAGCGATTACGTAGAGATTTGTAATAAGAGAGATTCAAATCTGAAGGTCTGCGCTTATATCTGCTCTTAGCTTTATCCCTGCGAGCCATAAGCTCTTTAATTTGTAGCGTTATCCATGGTGCAGGGTTATGTCTAACTTTGACACGTCGGATAGGAGCATGCTGATCATATAAATCGAGAACGGTTGCGTTAAAACAATTCACCTTATCGTCGATGTCATCGATCTCAACCAGAGGGGTCCAATCGAGATCGCCGGCATCACGCTGCAAAGCTTCCATATCTATACCCTTGTAGTTACGGAGATATAAGAGCGGGGACTTACGCTTGGGAACACGTATGCGATACGAAAGATAAATGAGATCGTGATAAGAAAAAGTAGCCGTAAGTTGACCATGGTAAGAAACATTACTAGGAGAGGAGACAATCATAAGATCTAGAAATGAGGGTGTACAATTAGGAGAGTAGTGAGTTGCAGAAAGAGGCAAAACTTGAAGATTGAAAGAGGACGATAGTGAAAGCAGTTTAAGGGAGCGAGTGTCATTTTTAATCAAGCAGGTATTAAAATCCCCCATTAAAATAATGTGCTCATACATGGGGCAAAGATCACTGAGCGTGGAGTCGAGAGAATTGAAGTAGTCAATGTGTAGATTAGGACTGTAGAGCACTGCAAGCAAAACTTTTGTGTGATTGACAGTAATTTCAAGAAACAAGTATTCAGCCGACTCAGAATACCGCGAGGGAGACGAACTGACCACCCTGTAGGGTAAATCAGCACGCAGGTACATAGCGACACCTCCTCCACCTTTTCCGGTTCTATCGTTGCGGATCAAGACGAAGCCAGGGAGTGAGCACTGAGTAGAGAGGAGTGATGGCTTCAAAAAGGATTCCGATATTAAGAGCGCATCCAGATGAGCACTGCTAAAGGATGCCAGAAGGTCAGAATAATGACAAGGAACACTCTGAGCGTTTATGTGAGCTATATGAAGATTCCTAGGGTCATTGGAGAAAAGAGAAGACATTTTATCATGTAAAGTAAGTGGTATGGAAGAGTCACTGTCCGCACTAACAAAACTAGTTGAAGAAGAGCACGAGAAGAAGCTGTCGTTAAGATCAGCTACATCATCCATGAGCATAGATAGATTAAAATAAAATATAAAAATATTATAAATATCTAAAATAAAAGAGTAATATTTAAAATAA
This sequence comes from Brachylomia viminalis, assembly GCA_937001585.2. Classification (NCBI taxonomy): domain Eukaryota; kingdom Metazoa; phylum Arthropoda; class Insecta; order Lepidoptera; family Noctuidae; genus Brachylomia; species Brachylomia viminalis. Next base: position 3,104,846 of record OW443294.2, read on the forward strand.
CGTAACAACTAAAACACTAAAATTTAAAGATTTTCCTTTGAGAAAAACCTCCCCCACTCGCTGGAATATTGCCAGGAATTTCACAATAATTAATTATCAAAGATGTACAAAAGAAACAAAACGAATACATCGAACTGTACGTAGAATGGAACGCGACGCATTGACGGCGGCAGTGACATGACACTGACATCTGTAGTCTACAATAAAATTCATCCGTCACATTGACACAATGTCAAAACAAGTTTTACTTAGTTTATGTAATGTTACATACCGGCATTATAATCTAAATAAAAGTAAAATGAAAAGCAGTGATACAAATAAAAATAATTAATTAACTACCGGCCCAAGATAAATATGATTATGCAAAGCGGCCAAATTGAGAAGTACTGAATTTTAAGGAGAAAAATGGAATTTTTTTTTTTTTTTTTTTTTTTATTTTTTTATTCAAGTGGAACAGCAAACAGCTACAGTATATAAGTATAAAAAAGAGATACACGAAACATGAACAATACCGTAGCCCACGACGCTGTTCACAGATTAACTGTGGAATATAAACTTACAAATAATAATTATACGCTAGGATAAAAACAATAACTAATACATTACAAAATTGAAAACAAAACCTACTTGACTATCATGCTTATAATCTATAATTTTACATATTGTACATAAATCAAAAGAGCTCCCTGAGTACAAGATCTTTGAACTTACTAGGAGAACATGCAAAAATATCGATATGTTCAAAGGTCTCATTGTATGTATCTATCATTCTGCGAACAGGTGAGCGCAAACCAGTGTTAGAATGGCAAGTACGCGTAGAAAATAGTCTGCCAGCGCGCACCTTTCGCTTGTACACTGTCCTAGGGACAACATAGCATAACATATTGGTTAATTCAATACAGTTAAATTTATTACTGACAATACCGTAAAGATTCATGGCTTCCAAGTACTTACGTCTATTTTCAAGTGTTGTGAGTTTATATTTATTAAGTAGATCCTGATATGGCAAGTAGTATCCAAAACATCTAAAATGCATAGCACGTAGGAATTTTTGTTGAACACTCTCAATCGCCTCAATGTATTTTTTATAATATGGACTCCAGACGGACACGGCATACTCCAGTTGGGAGCGTACGAGAGATTTATATAGATGAATAAATGAAGAGGGTTTCTTAAAATCTAATGTCGAGCGCATAACAAATCCATAAAGTTGGTACGCTTTATTGACTATTTTGCTGATGTGCAAGTCTAAGCAAAGCTTGGAGTCTAGGATAATGCCGAGATCACGGACAAAGTTCACTTTTGTTAGGGGAACATCGCACAAAGTGTATCTATGTGTTACAATATTTTTGTTCTTAGTAAAGTTTAGAAAATTACATTTAGGTAAACTGAGCTGCAACTTATTTCTACGACAATAGTCTGACAATCTATCCAAATCTTGTTGAAGCAGAAGGCAGTCATTTGCATCGCGTATTGTTCTGTATACCTTAAGGTCGTCGGCGTATAAAAGAAATTTGGTATTAAGAAAGCACCGGCTGATATCGTTAATATACAAGACAAACAAAAGGGGCCCAATAATAGAACCTTGTGGTACACCAGAGGTGACCTGCGCGATGCAAGATGAATGACCATTCACTACAACTTTCTGACTACGGTTAGTAATGTAGGAAGCAAACCACCTCAGTAAGTTTCCACGGATTCCATTAAACGCTAGTTTATTGAGTAATATTTCATGGTCTACCTTGTCGAAAGCCTTGCAGAAGTCTGTATACACAGCGTCCACCTGTACACGGCTGTCAATGTTATCAAATAGATAACTTGTGAACAGCAAGAGATTAGTGATAGTTGACCGTTGTTTGACAAATCCGTGCTGTTGTTGAACAATGATATTATGCAGAATAGGATAAATTTCATTATGCACCAACCTCTCAAAGAGCTTCGACAAGGCAGACAACATAGAAATAGGACGATAGTGTTCAACATTACGCCTCGAACCGCCTTTGTGGACTGGCACAATGAAGGCGTCCTTCCACTGTTTGGGCATCACACCTTCCGACATGCATTTATTGTAGATAATGAAGAGAGGCTTGCAAATAGAGTCTGCGGTGTTTTTTAAGAAATAAGGAGAAAGTCCGTCTGGTCCAGGTCCCTTCGAAGCATCTAGTGATTTTAGCTCTTTCAATATTTTGTCTTCACTAAAAGATATGTCGCAGATCGAAGCATCGTGTAGTGCATTCTCAGGCGGGGGCTTCCATTGTGGCAATGACGGTGAAGCAGGTTCGAAAACGGAGTAGAAAAAATTTGAAAACATATTGCAGACGGACATCGGATCATTAGATTCAGAGTTTTTATATTGAACCTTAGCTGGTATCCCAGGTTTCGCTTTCCGATTCGAAATATATGTCCAGAAATGCTTAGTGTTTTTGGACAAACTATCCTCTACAGACCTAATATAAGAGTTGAAACATTTTAGGCACGTGTCCTTGAATTGTGTTCTATATTTAGCAAATGTATTGTAATCCGAAATGTTATCAAATTTCTTCCACCTAATCCACGCCTTCTGTTTCTTATTCGAGATTGTTATAAGACTTCTTGAAAACCAAATAGGATAACAACCTGATCTGGCACGAGCCAAAGGAGCATCTTGCTTGATAATATTGTCTAACTCCGTATAGAAAGTAGTCAGTGCGTCCTCGGAGTTTTTAGAACTGAGCAGATCTAACCAATTCGTTGCTAGTAGGTTACAGTTAATGTTGTCAAAATTAGCTTTATGAAAATTATATTTGTGTAGGGGAATCTTAGTCAAAGGAGAAATTTTAATATCCAAGCATGTCTCGCAGGTCAAAGCAGGGTGGTAAATGTCAATAGGTAGCAGAGTACTTGTGGATTGGGAAACTATACAGGGGCTGTTAGATATAACTAAGTCAAGTATTTTACCCTTACAATTCACTACATTGTTGAGTTGCGAAGCACCAAGAAGTGAAATGAGGTTATGTAAGTTAGCGGAAGTCACAGACGCCACGGTGTTAAGGGGTGCCACTCCGGAAGAATCCGTGATAGAGGAAGCTGACCAATTGGCTTCTGGGAGATTGTAGTCACCCAAAATATAGAAGCTGTCAACAGTAGGATGACTCAGTACCTCTTGTAGCGTTTCGAAATGCACATTGTACACTAGCGAAGAAGTTTTAGGAGGTATATAAGCAGCACTAACAATGTGTCGTTTTTTGTTACAAGTGCTTTGCAATTCCACAATGATATGTTCGATATGGTTATGTGAAAGGTTGCTGTGCTGAGTTAGCGCAAGCTCAGAAGGCTTCAGAGAGCTCAAAATTGCAACCAGTACACCGCCACCATCCTGTTTATTTGTAGCAATGCGATCACGATCGCATCGAAATACTGTATAGCGCTGGTCTATGAACTCACTGTCGTAGATTTCAGGTGTCAGCCAAGTTTCAGTTAATACTAAGATTTCGTAAGTGTTCATAAGGATGTTCTTATACAGTTGATCTAGCTTTGTGCGGATGCCCCTACAGTTCTGGTAGAAAATTGTTACATGTTTATTAGACATTTTTAATACTATAACTTGATATATGTGCATACATGTATGCGATATGAGAGTGTCCATGCTGAGTATAGGTTACAAGCAAGGAAATTAAGTTGTTAAATAAGGATATTGGATAAAACAGGCAATACGAACCACAACACTTGATTAAAATAAATAAAATATAATGTGTGTAAAACACAGTACTGGGACGAGGAATATCTCTTGACAACAAATCTATTAAGTACAATAAGTGAGAAAATATTATTGAATCAGAGGCTATGTAGATAGGGCTTAATTTACAAAAACTATGTTTTAACTGTAGTACACATAACAAACAAAGATGCAGACGATAAATACCCAATAAAAAACAGTAGTTACGGTAGGAGAACAAAAGGAAGTGGAAATATGTAAAACTAATCATTAATATTGTCCATGGAACTGTTCTCCTTACATTTAAGTTTGGATATATCATCATCTGATCTGATAGCAATGGCCGCATCGCCGTCTTTTTTACGAGCAAGGATGGTACAGTTCTTAACCCAGACATATTTGTACTGGTACAGCTTTGCAGCATCCTTACATTTGCGAAATAAGACTTTGTTCCTTAGCGTTAAGTGCTCATTTACGTATATATTTGTAGAGGACCCGGAAATACCAATTTGATCACTTTTAAGTGACTTAGCCTTTCGATATGCGCTAAGGACATTGTCTCGTAGTATGCGCGTGGAGAACTTGACAATAATATTTTTCGGCCTATTGTTTTGCTGATGTGCATGCGGTACTCTATGGATGGATATGACCTCTTTTTGTGGAAAATTGAAGCCGATGGATTCCCCAATTGAGGCCAGGATCTGCAGCAGGTTTTCACCTCGCTTGTCAGGAACGTTGCAAATTTCAAGGTTACAGGCTCTCGCCTGCTGCTCGAGCGTATCTATCTTAGTTTCCAGATAGCTGATCGAAGTAGCTGACTGTTCAGCCTGCTGACGAACAATATTTTCAACCCTCCTTTTTAGGTCATCCTGTTCACTAGCATGGAACTGCATCGAATCCTTGAGGCCAGATATTTCCTCGGTCATTTGCTTCACCTCCTGCTTAAATTCGGCTTGAACCGTGCGGACAGTGCCCAGCTCCTGCTTCATGTCCAACAGGCTGCATTTAACAGTTTCATGGAAACTTAGCATGCTCGCCTCAATCTCGCCTCGCCAATCCTGCATGGTTGTTTTGATATCTGCCTTGAATGATTCAAGGGTCCGATCCATGTCAGAACGCCAGCCCTGCAGACTGCTATTGAATTCTTGGGTGAGCGCCTGGATTAGGTTGTCTTGGGTGATCAGTGCGCTGGTGTCATCCCTGGCAGCAGATGGTACATACATTGGTGGAGTGCGTGGCGATGGTGCACGCTGATCCATAATGTCGCAGGACATGTTCATGCTGGTGTCTTCATAAGTAGGAAGGTGTGTGTTAGAAACAGGCGTGTCCAAGTTATGGCGCGTGCGACGGGTAATGTTGCTGCACGGAGGACATTTCCAGCAGGACTTATAATCCTGGGTCAGGGACAAAAATTGCTGCCGCGTGATGTTTAGACAGTCGTGATGGTATTTTCCATCACATAAATTACATATTAGGTATCCAGCTTCAGGAGCCAATACCTCGTTGCACCCAATGCAGAGCATGTTGAAAATATATAATGTTAAATTTAGTAATATTAAGTCCAGATTAAATTAAAGAGTAACGTAGTTATCGAAATGGGTTGAAGTGGCGCCACCTATCCTGAACCGTAGAGATTGTGTTAAAAACGGTGTCTGTATCCCACTTGTAGCGCCCCCTATCGCACAGCGAAAGCCTAATGCGTATCGATCCCCGACGCACGCAGTATCGACAGCACGGAGCCCAAGGCCTATGCTGCTACCATGCGAGTTTGATAGATGGCGTTGTTTGAAGTTTTGATGTCAGGGAGGATGACCTGGCAGATTTGAAATAAAGTTTTTGCACTATAAAACACTGGATACAGTTTAAACACGACACAGTCACCGCTTTATGCGAGGCAGCGATATCACAGTCCTGTATCACTCTAAATTATCACTCCAACACCACAGTTATGTGTTCACAATCGATGATAGTCACTTGTATTTTGTTACCACAATAACTCAGTTTTTAGATTAAAGATCTTGGTGAATTCAATTGACAGCACAAACAAAGTCTAGATCTCACTTTTAACGCACAGTATTGCAATATTTGAGTACTTTTGAAATTTATAAAAATAAACAAACACAGAGAGACAAGTTAAGCAAGTTGACACAAACAGCGCCACCTAGCGAATGACAAACAATAACAATTAGACGACTGTTACTTGCGCAGACGCGTCTTCCTCGTTCTCTTAGCGGGAGTAGCCAAGGTTGCGGCACTAGGAGATCCAGGTTCTTCAGATCGCGCAGAATCCTCGGTGTCGACTGAAGACGGGAATTTGATTAAAAGATCGTGAAGTTCGCCTGCCGTCTCAATCTTCCGGCGGGATTTGTCTGGGCAAACAACAACAATCTTGCCTTCCATGGACCAGCAATTGGGCATACCGAAATGCTTACGAGCAGCAGCAAACACACGATGCCGAACTTGTGTCAAGAACTCGGAGATGGTGATCCCGGAACCCTTGAGAGCTTTCTTGCTATCCCATACAAGTTGACGGTGCTCCATTTTGAAGAATCGTACTAGTATGGGTCGGGCCTTCTGCTGTGAGAATCCAAGTCTATGACAAACATGGATAATATTGTTGTCCTTACATAGCTCTGTCAATTTCATTTGGTTGTATAATATATTTGGTTATAGTGATAAGATACATTTTAAATAAGTTACATTATTCATTTAAAATTTAAATTTGGGGCATCCAAAATAAATCTTTATTTTTAAACTTAGCAGGTAATTAATTACGATAGAATGCCTTTCTGCACTGTTTGTAACATATCTGTTGAGCGCAGTCATTGGACAGGTAATCTACGCAGTACCGATCATAAAAATAAAAATATTTCATACGTTTGCGAAGGTGTTGAATTAATTCATTCTGCATTTCTAAATCGTATAGCTTCTTATAGAATTATTGATACTAATGAAAATTATTCTTTAGATTCGTTTTTGAATAACAGTCAAGAAAAAATCAAGACATTAATAAACAAATCTCTTAGGGATCATATCTGTCTAAAAATTAATTTTGAATATTTTGCTTTGTTTTTGATGGTTAAAAATGATAGTCAGGAGATGAAATCATTTGCTACAAAGAATTATGTAGTACATCAGAATTATGATTCATTAGCATCTCAGGTTAGAAACACGTTGAAAAAAAAGATAGAAGAATTTCAAGATCGTGACAGTGGGTGGACATTTTTAAACAGTTCGTATTTGGAAGTTAATGTTAACAAATACCAACCTTTGCGCGGCTCAAGCTTTATCGAGTTGCCGACATCAATTAAATCAAAAAAAGCATGTATTAATATTCACAATAAAGATAATTATTGCTTTTTATGGTCAGTTGTTGCTGCTTTATATCCAGCTAAAACTCATCCTGAAAGAGTATCATCTTACCCTCATTTTCAAAGCGTGTTAAATATAAAAGACATTCAATTTCCATTGAGTTTCTCAGATATTGCTCGATTCGAATTAAATAACCCTGAAATTTGTATATATATATATGGCTTTAAAAATAATTCCGTGATTGGACCATTTTATAAACCAAAATCTTTGAAGAGAAAAGTGATTCATTTACTTTACTTAGAAAAAGATGATTTATCACATTACTGTCTCATTAAGGATTTACCTCGTCTTGTTAAAAATCAAATAACAAGACACCACAGTAAATTATACTTTTGTGATGTTTGTTTAATATTCTTTGATTCATGTGATGATCTGAATTCACACAGTTGTGGAGGAGTTGCTACTGAACTACCTCCAAAGGGTTCTTTCATTCAGTTTGAAAATTATGGTAGAAAGCAATTTGTGCCATTCGTTATATATGCAGATTTTGAAACAATGCTAGAGCGGTACGACTCCTGCGAACCTGACCCAACTCAGGCGAGCACCGTTACGAGACAGCGACATGTGCCCATCGCTTTCGCTTATCATATTACATGCACTCTAGATGAAACCTATAATCGTTACGTTTCGTATCGTGGTTTGGATTGCGTTTTGAAATTTGTGAAGTCTATCTATAAAGACGCTAAAAAGCTTTATAAAATTTTAAATAATACCATTCCCATGATTTACACGAATGAGAATGCTCTCGACTTTGAAAACTCTGATACATGTCATATTTGTGAGAATTTCTTGTTTGGTGATAGGGTTCGCGATCATTGTCATTTGACTGGTAAATATCGTGGCGCAGCTCACAGTTACTGTAACCTACAATATAAAATGCCTAAGTTTCTGCCTGTATTTTTTCATAACTTATCGGGTTATGATTGCCACCTTTTCATAAAAGAATTAGGTAAAGCTCCAGGATCTATTAAAGTCATACCTAAAACAAAAGAAAATTATATTTCTTTCACGAAGTATATTCCGATTTCCGATAATGAAAGCATACAGGTACGATTTGTAGATTCTTTCAAGTTTTTAGGAACAAGCTTAGAAAAGTTGGTTAGTACAATGAAAAAACAAGAATTTAAACAATTAAAATTTTATTTTCCCGAAAAAACACAATTCGATCTACTTACCCGTAAAGGAGTTTATCCGTACGACTATATGTCTCAATGGAAACTTTACGAAGATACGTGTTTACCCTCCAAAAAATTTTTTTTTAACTCTTTAACTAATGAGTCAATTACTGATGAAGACTATGAACACGCTCAGTCCGTTTGGTCAGTATTTAATATTCGTAACATGGGTATGTATACAGATTTATACCTTAAAACCGACGTTCTTTTGCTTACAGACGTGTTTGAAAGTTTTAGAAAAACATTTAAACGACATTACAATCTGGATCCCGCGTTCTATCTTACAGCACCAAGTCTATCATTCGATGCAATGCTTTTGAAAACTAGAATTAAATTAGAATTGATAAGTGATGTTCAAATTTATAGGATGATACAAACAGGTATTAGAGGAGGTATTTGTATGTGTTCCAGAAGACATGCCCAAGCCAATCATAAATACTTGGATTCTTACGACCCATCCCTTCCGAATTCATTTATTATTTATTTAGATTGTAACAATTTATATGGCTATAGCATGTGTCAATATTTGCCTCATTCGGATTTTAGATTCATGGGTAGACAGGAAATAGATGATTTGCAATTGAACTTAATAGATATAAGCGATACTGCGGAAAACGGTTATATTCTTGAAGTTGATTTATTATATCCTACAACATTGCACATTGAACATAATGACTTTCCATTTTGCTCAGAAAAATTCATCCCACCCGGTGGTAAGAATAAAAAATTAATACCGAATTTGTATGACAAATACCACTATATTATTCATTACATACATTTAAAAAAATGCTTGCAACACGGATTGGTATTACGAAGGATTCATCGTGCAATTGTTTTCAAGCAAAGCTGTTTTTTAAAACAATATGTTGATATTAACACCCAGTTACGTCAAAAAGCAGAGTCAACGTTTGAACAAGATTTTTTCAAATTATTGAACAATAGTATTTTTGGAAAGACTCTGGAAAATAATGAGCATCGAATAGATGTTAAGTTAGCAAACAAGTGGTGTGACTTGAACAATAAAACAAAAAAGACTACTTGTGCTGAGAAATTGATCGGCAGTCCATATTTTCATAGCGCCTCAGTATTTTCTGATGATCTAGTGGCAATCCAAATGAAGCCTTCTCGCGTTATTCTTAATAAACCAATATATATAGGATTTACTGTATTGGAATTATCTAAGAGTCACATGTATGACTTCCATTATTCAATCATAAAGCCTTTTTATGGTAACCGAATTGAATTGTGTTATACTGATACGGATAGTTTGGTTTATGATGTAAATACTGATGACATTTATCAAGATATCAATGAACATTTTCTAAAATATTTTGATACCAGCAACTACGATATTACCAATTATTAATAAGAAGGTTCCAGGGTTATTTAAAGATGAAATGGGTGGTAAAATTATCAAAGAATTCGTAGGACTGCGCTCAAAGCTTTATTGTATTAAAACTTTAGACAAAACAATAAAGAAAGCAAAAGGTACAAAAAAATGTGTTACGAAAAATTTAAATATGATAGATTATAAAAACGTTTTGTACAATTGTAATGTCATTCGCAAAAAAAATGTTTTGTTTAAGTCGATAAAACATGAAATATTCACTCAGGATGTAAATAAAGTAGCACTTTCAAGCAATGATGATAAGCGGTTGTTATCGTTTGATAAGGTATCTACTTTAGCTTGGGGCAATGCAACTATATTTAAGTAATGAATTGCTATTATTTTTAATGTAAGTAATTACAGTAGTTACATTTTTTACAATGTATTTAGATAACGTTCAAATGTAATGATAATTACATAAAGTAAGGTCAAATAATGTGTAATGTAATTGTAAAAATTTAAATTTTCTTGGTGCCTCAAATAGATATTATTATTTTAACTGTTACTTATAGCAAATTATGTATAAACTTTAGAACTTAGTACGTAATTAGTTTTAAGAGCGTTTACGCGACACAGCATTTCGTAAAATTCCTAAAATATAATCTACTAACTTTTTGTGACGTATCCTGCTTAGATGTATCAAGTTTTATTAAATCATATTATTCATTTCCAAAACTTCGGACTTAAGTTTGTATGAAATGCCATGTCGCTATGTGATAAGTTTTCTTAGATTGGTAGTAAATAAATAAATAGTATTTAATGGTTATAATTATATCTGTTTTATTTCCATTCCTGGTTGATTACAAAGCACACGGGGCTCCCAGCGTGTCGATACAGGTTCCAACTTGATAAACATATAATGTTCATTTTTGATGACAAAGGACTTGTGCCTCGAAGTTCGCACGCACATTGTAGAATTTGACACCGAACAGGTGCTCGGACATGTTGAAACATGAAATTGATTCACAGCGTATGGCTTTATGGAGTCTAATTACATATTAGCCACGTTCCACAGTAATATTATTGTGTAGAACATCATTCTATCATTACACAGTCGGCCGGAGCGGTCATATCACGTTGAATAAAAACAAAACAAATTGTAAGTATTGCACAAGCTTATACGTATTTATAAAATTATTTCATAAGCTGTTAAACATAATTGTTATCAATATATTATATCTTTGTTTGTTTCAGATCATCAATAATGTGCGATTCTCCTGATTTTATCTTCTCACAATATGGTCAAGGTTGGCCAACTCCAAGTTTAAGCAGGCATGCTCCAGAGCAACAAAGACCTGAACCAACCAACAAAAAGCCTAGAGCAAGACGGGAGGGTTTAAAACGGAAGGCACCTGAACATTCTATAAGTCAATCGTTCGTTATAAACAACGAAAAGAAAAAAGGTTTACGACTGATCCAGATACAAGTATTAGACATCAGTGAGCGACAAGAAGCAAGTGTTGCAAGTTCAAGTGACAATGAGAACGTGGTTTTGTTAAGTGCACAATATGTAGTTAGTGAACCGGTGGACAGTGTTATGGAAGAGGCTCAATCATTGATAAATAAAATTTCAAAGAAACTTGGTGGTGATGATTATTATTAGTAAGTAAGTAATGTATCTACCTAGTTTGTATATTCAGTAGAAATAAATAATTAGTTTAATATTGGTATTATAAATTCATTTGTTAATCTGTTAGTGTAATAAAATGATTCCACATAGATCATCAGAATTTGTAAATAAAAAATAAAATATTAAGATAACTTTAAGCCCTTAGTTAGGTTCTTAGTTAAGGTTTTAGTTAATATGTAAGTTTAATGTATAAATAAATAAAATATCTAAGGTGTAAGTTTTATTGTAATTAGAGAGAATAAGTTAGAAGAAATAAAATAATTTATTTGATAATGTAGTAGTGTATTAAAATTCTCGAAATACATCATAGTTCATAGTAGATAAGTTTCATGTACATACATAAAATATTAAATAACAAGGACAAGTGTATTTAGTTTGTAATTGTAAATAATGTGAAAACTAAATAAATAATATATTTATAATTTAAATTATCTTTTATTGACGTTATAAACATACTCCCACTTTAAATTAGCTCTAAAGAAATGTTCTCATTACAGGTTTTAATTATGTTTTCAATATTTTAAAATTAATAGAATACTTACTCAATTAAATTCATTTTATTAGAGCTAATTTTAAGTTTGTTATGTAGGTTACCCAGATTATATTATTAAATAAAACAACCTTATGTACATAATCATTTTTATTAACTGAACATTACAAAATAATTTAAAATAGATTAAATATAGACATATTATTATCAAGATACCATTTTCTAATACACACCGCATTATTTAATGCACAATTCACTTTATGGTTCACACAATTAAAATCAGTTTTATTTTTACAGAACTTTTTTTTTAATGTCGCAAAGGAGAATGACCAAATTGGACCAAAAATTGGTAAAAAAAGTCAAAGTCTGCCCCCAGATTTGCCACATAACTCATTTGAAATAAGAGTTCAAATGCAACATTTTATTCTATGGAACCGAAAAAATCTGTCCCACAGAAACATAAATATAACCTAAAATGTGATTTTATGAAAAAGTTGCATATTTTACTTTTTTACACAGGTAGGTGACCTTTTCTTATCGCAGATAATTAGCTTACACGCGAGTTTGCTTTCTTTGTACATTGCTCAATAGTTGTGTGAGCGAGAAGGCGATTGAGCCACCTTCTCGCTCACACATGTATGCGCTTTGCATTGCAACTGTGCAGTCCTTCTGTAACACTCTTCGCTTATAGTTGTGTACTGTGCGAATATTTTCTGTGGATATCCTGTGATTACGTGTTTGACCCTTGCATTACGTTCCCTGGATCTGATTTTAAGCCCTGTGATTTGGATACACTGTTTTAAAGATATTTCGTGCATCTGCTGGACAAGTGTGTCTAGTGTGTGGTAGATCAGTGCGGTCGATCAGAAGAAGAACACTAACTACGCAGCTTTTTGAAGAATATCCAATCGCTGCAAACAATATAACTGAACGAGTTCTTCCTTATCATGTGAGTAACTAAATAAAATACTTAAATGATTGCAATAATGACTTATTTAACCATGTAACAATGCATAGAGTGCATGTCACGAAAGAAAGCCCGCAGAAAATTGTGGTACTACATTTTTTTATGCAATGTAATGTAATGACATAGACACTAGCGCTGCGTCAAAGGGACTTCAGTAGCGGCGCTATTCATTCATTGGTTTATTCATGTACTAAATAACATTTGTTAAAAAGATGTGTATGTGTGATGTGTAATTGTATCTAAAACTATTTGTTTCAGATACAATTTAACAACGCCGAGTTTATCTGTCAGCCTTGCTGGCGACGCGAGGCGTACCCACCAAGACGTCGTGCGTCCAGTGAACGAGAACAAGAACCACCAGTACGCCCTTCTGAACAGCCAGCAGATCAACCTGTGATAGAACCAGATCAAGCCGAGGTACAACCAGATCAAGCTGTGGTACCGCATGCTGGTGATCAACGTGGAGCAGTAGTTGACGAACAAGATATTCAACATTCTATTATACAGTTACCACATATTAGTCGGGCACCGAATACTTCAAACTCTTGCATTTTATTCGGATGTACAGGCGAGACAAGGCATCGAATACCAAAGCACATGAAAATCCGTTTGTTGAAAGATTTTAACTACTACGCACCACCTTTTGCACGCGTTTGTGAAGAACATTTGCTTTTAAATGATTTTGAGATTTTATTGTCAGCCAGAAATGTAAGTCATGACTTTAACGAAGCTCACATCATGGACATGATGCAGATTTTGAAAACTATGCCGCAAGAGGGAAGGGTGGATTTTGAAAATATAGAAACCATGGATCCAAATGAAGTTTACTTTCTGACTGGTCGAAGTTTCGAACAGTTCAACAGAATGTTTGTAGAAACGCCATCTTTGTCTAGAAGGAGCAAAAGACCCAAAACCGCTTTGGCAGCATATTTGATTAAGTTAAGAACTGGTGAAGCCAATACAAGACTGGCAGATATGTTTCACATAAGCCGAACAACTTTAGAAAGAGAAATGAAAACCGCAAGAGACTGTATAAAAGAAGAATTTACACCTCTACATTTGGGTTGGGATCACATCACAAGGGAGCAAGTGCTTAGGCGAAACCTTTTTATACCTCAAACTCTGTTCGGAAACCGAGAACAAAACAAATGTATAATTATACTTGATGGCACCTATGTATACATACAAAAAAGTAGCAACTTCCTCTTCCAAAGATTGACGTATAGCCATCACAAGTTCTTAAATCTACTAAAACCATTCCTAATAGTCTGTTGTGATGGCTATATAATTGAAGTAGCAGGTCCCTATTCAGCGACTACATCCGATGCAAGCATTTTAAATAAATTAATTGATGGTGCGAACAGTGTTTTTATTTGGTTTTTCCAAGAAGGAGATGTTCTCATTTTGGATAGAGGTTTCCGAGATGCCGTACCAAACGTAGAGTCTTGTGGCTATGATGCCCATATGCCTAAATCTGTTTCAAGGGGCGAAACTCAATTAACAACGGCTGACGCCAATAAGTATCGATTAGTGACGATTTGTCGATGGGTCGTGGAAGTAGTAAATGGCCGCTTCAAGAGAGATTTTAAGATTTTCAGGCAAGATTATTTTAACAGAGCTCTGCCTCACATGCAGGACGATTTTAGGAATGCCGCGGCCATCACAAATGCTTTCCACGACCCAATCACTGATAATGTTAATGCTTTTGGTTTTATGGAGAGAATTAATAATAGAGTCAATATTGAAAACTGTCTCGCACAGTATGTCATTGACCATAATCTTAATAGCCGACGGATTCCGTTTCAAAGTATGTCTGCCGAGTTACCTGATGTAAGAGAATTTCCAAGGTTGTCTGAGGAAGAACTAGTTATGTTTGCGTTAGGAACGTACCAAATAAAACTAGCCAGGAGTTATTATAGTGAACACGCTCGTAATGGCGTATATACAATAGAAGTGTACAGAGAAAATGATGATTTGAATAATCTTTTAAATAATTATAATATAACTGGTAATAACTTCTGGCTATTAAGAGGTAAAGTCCAATCTAGGCATACCCGAAGCCGAATTTATCACATATATATACTTGTAAACTCAGACCACCTTGGGTTGGAGGCTTTAAATCATTATTATTGTTCGTGTAAGAGTGGCAGACGTACTTTGGGCACATGTGCTCATGTAATGTCTATAGTATGGTTTTTGGCATATGCGCGGTACGAAAATATTGACCATCCTGCACAGTTTTTAGACAGTATTGTAATAGATGAAAATGATTTATAATACGCATTCTATATTACCATCTGTGCAGAATAGTGTCATGAATAACATTTAAAATAAATTGTTCGAAAATAAACAATTATTAAATAACTATGTCGTTTTTTTAATTCATTATTCATCTATTTATTTAGTGAATCCTTATAACAACATTTTTAACAAGCAGAAATAATATACAAAAAAAAATTGGTGCAAGCGAAAGTGTATTGTTGCAGTATTATATAACGTCGAATTACTCTGTAACTGTGGGTTGGAATTTGATTCGCATTTGCACACATAGTTAGTTCAACAGTATTAACCCACCAACAAAGAGTCAACCCTGGGGGCAGCAATTTTTTTTTTGGTCCAGTGCCCATACTAATTTGGTCATTCTCCTTTAGGACACCCTTTCTCACCTATATCAATCACTTCACAGTTTGCACATAACTCTTTAATCCACTTAATCTTTTCCAAACCCTTTGTAATAATTTTTTTATTTTCTAAATACGGTACGATGACATGTTGAAACTCTCTGTAGTCTATAAAGCCCTCACTCCAGAAAATTCCACGATTTCTTTCCAACCACCGCACCTGCTTCTTTTCTTCTTGAGTTAAGTAATAAAACGTATGCGGCGGTTTAACCAAGAACGTCTGTGTGTGCTCATTACTTACGATAGCCACTTCTTTGACAATAAAATTATTGTCTAAATATTTAAATCCTTGGAGTTCGACAATGATAATATCCGCGTTCATGATAACTTCTTCACTGTGTTGCTTAATGGTTTGTATTCAACAATGCAATCGTTAAGAATGAGACAGTATGCTGAAGTTTGATCTGGTATTTCTGAATCACTCTCAATTTCTACCCTTACATCCACAACTGGTCCAGTCTTCAGATTATCGGTCTGTCTAGAGCAATCGATAACAAACAACGGTGCTAATTCTTTAAATTGTTTCTCGCTTAATAAAGACTCCGAACAACGGTTGTAATACGACTGCTGAAATCTGATGTATTGCTCGTATAATAAAGCAATTCTGTTATTAGCGAAGTTCACATTGAGGCTTTCATACGGGAAATATGTTGAATTAAGGTACACTCGAACATCACGAACATAGCAGTGATCAAACTGCGACATGTCAGAACTTGCATTATTTTTTCTACTTGTTTGTAGTCCGATTATTACATATCGCGGTTTTTCTATTTGAGATGATGTTTTGATAGACCAGGTGTGCTTTGTAGTTCTAGGTAAAGTGGGATATTCGTATAGATCCCAGTTTCTAAATATCATCTGGAGCGGTCGATCGTTTTCCAACAGTTTTAATAAACTTATTGTTTCTTTGTCCGATACTTTCACATGGGGTACGCGCCATATGATTTTATTGATTTGAATGTCTTCCACTATTTCTCCGGTATTCAATTTTATAGCGTTCAAATTAGTGTTGCTTCGTAACAATATTAGTTCATGTCTACTATTTATTACAACTTTTTTAAAATCTTCTGCGAAACCGATGATATTCCGAAGTGGTATAGACGCAGAAAAACTTCCCCCATTAACAGCTCAGCATTGCTCAGTTGAACTCTGTCATCAGCCTTAACGACAACCAGTTCGGATTTCGTTCTGGGCTGTCAACGGAGGCTGCAGTGCTGGGTCTTAAGCATACTGTCACGTATTACACTCAGAGAGGAACACCCATTTACGCCTGCTTTTTGGACCTTTCTAAGGCATTTGATCTGGTTTCCTACAATAAGTTGTGGCAAAAATTGGAAAACACTAACCTGCCAAAAGAACTCCTTAACATCTTTAAATATTGGTATGGAAGCCAGATCAACAATGTGCGGTGGAATGGAGAGCTGTCTGAACCATATAGATTGGAGTGCGGGGTGAGGCAGGGGGGGTTAAGTTCACCTACGCTCTTTAACCTTTATGTGAATGAGCTGATTGAGGAACTTGGCAGCACCAGAGTCGGTTGCCATGTAGATGGTGTCTGCGTCAATAATATTAGTTACGCAGACGATATGGTGCTGTTAAGTGCGTCGGTCTGTGGGTTGAGAAAACTTGTGGCCCAATGTGAAAGATACGCAGAACAACATGGTCTGACGTATAATTCCAAAAAGTCGGAAATCATGGTTTTCGAGGTTGGGGGAAAAAACACTAGTGCTATACCACCTGTTACACTCAGTGGAATGCCATTAAAGAGAGTGTATAAGTTTAAATATTTGGGCCACTTATTGACCCCCAACCTCCACGACGATGACGACATTGAACGGGAGCGGAGAGCGTTGTCGGTTCGAGCGAACATGCTGGCCCGTAGGTTTGCACGTTGTTCCCTTCAGGTGAAGATCACACTCTTCCGAGCTTACTGTACTTCTTTCTACACGTGTAGCCTTTGGGCCAGATATACTCAAAAGTCGTACAGCGCTCTCCGCGTTCAATACAATAATGCGTTTAGGGTACTGGTGGGGCTGCCTCGCTTCTGTAGCGCATCGGGGATGTTTGCTGACGCACACGTAGATTGCTTTTATGCGACCATGCGAAAGAGGTGTGCTTCTCTGGTGCGCAGGGTGCGGGCCAGCTCCAACAGTGTCCTGAGTATGATTGCTGGGCGTCTGGATTGCTCATACGTGAATCATTGTTGTGCCGTCTCGCATGGGGTGAAGCAGCGGTGACTCGTGTGAGTTGATTGAATATTGTCGGATAAATTAAATTGTGAAATGATACTAACATAGTTTTAAGTATTACTAACATTATTGAGTCATGGTTACTCGAATAAAGAATTTTAATAATAATAATAATAATTAATATTTTTTATACCATCGATACTCCAACCCCAAGCTCTAGCTACTTTTGATTCATTCTCATTCATTGATATTAACGATTTCATGGTTGTAGTTATACCAGCATTTTTTATTTTATCAATCTCCACTCCGTTTAGTTCGTACCTAATATCTTGGAACAAGAAGAGTAGTCCATTGTTCGTAAAATTAACACTAGTAGCTTTCTCTTTTGAATCTTTTTTGCTAACGATAACGGTTCCTTCCAAATACAGAGTGCTGGCTGATGGTAATATGTAAAGATCCTGTTGGTTGATAGGTATGCGTATTTCATCGTTCCTGTTGAAACTTGTTACATAAGGTTTGTACGAATGAAATTCGATTCCTTCTATACTGTTGTCGTAAGTCGGAGTGGATAAAACGTCTAAGATATTCATTTTAACAATCCGATCGCTTTGAGAAATATCTTATTGTCTTTAGTTAATTTTATTTTGCTCTTAGAACGACGTCTTATTTGGTAGGTAGCTTGAGTAGAACTGGTATTTTTAATTTGTTGAGGCACATATTTATTGTAGTCAATCATTTTTTCTTCTAAGATGTAAATACAGCTGCACTTCTTCACCACGCAAGTTAATTAACCGATTGTTTATATCTAGTAGTCGGATATGTATGCAGCTTATGTTGTTTTGATTGATTGGAAAATACACGGTCAATTTTAGGTCGTTCTGGAACCGAAAGCTATATACTCGATCATCGAACTCGAAACGATTGGCACTATTATTTTCAATAAGTAACAATAAAACAAAATCACGAAAAATTTAATTTATTGTTTTTTTTGTGTAATAGTGAGAACTCGTAGTAACGCTTCCTTGCGATCAATGCATATGTGTGTAAAACGTATCGACAAAGTGCAACACTTGCGAACGGTACCCACCCATTGAAAAATTCATTCATCGATCAGACGGCATGATCCGTAAGCCACGCCCCCGGCCCCTTACAGTCTAGCCGACCGCCCCCCCCCCCCCCCCCGCCACGCGCCATTCCTAATTTCTTATTCCTTTCTCTAGTATTGTCTCGCGTTTCGTTGTATTAGGTCACGCACGCGCAACCTAATTACGCGCCAAAAATTTGAGTTTTGGGCTATGGTAGATTTTTATGTGACATGGCGAACCATAACTTAGAAGAGGCCAGACGTTTGTATGCTCAGCCGGAACACCTGAACTCACTGCGCGCACGTGGAATCACTGACCCTCAAGTTCCCTTCACCTCCACCATCCTGGCTGTAACCCAGCGCCTCCTCGATCATGGACAGTTTCGAGCGCCCACACACGCGCAGGGCCGCGGTTGACTACCATACTCGGCGGAATTGGAGGAAGACATACAGGAATACTTCGAACGCGGCCACGTCGTAGTACCATAACGGCGGCCAGGCGATTCAATGTTAGCCAATATTATGTATCTCTCTGGCACATTAACGCGGTCTGTTCTATCAGTTCAGTGCGTGCGTATTTAAACAGTGTGTTTGGTGAGCAGTAGATAGGTCGTGGTGGCCTTTTGGTTTGGCGCATGGAGCCCTGACTTAACACCACTGGATTTTTATGTGTGGTTCGAGATAAAAAGCGTACTACTCGAGATGACTTAAGAAGTGCGACAGTGGACGCTTTTAATATTGTGAAAAGTGAAGTGAATAAAAGAGTACCTACAAGTAAGTAAGTATTTACCTACTTAGATACGAAACATGTACTCGTACTTAATTATTACTGACGCGACGGTCCTAAGCCCGTAGAAAGTAAGAAGGAAAAATTAGAGTTATTTAACTGTTAAGTAGATAAACGCAATTGAAATCAAACAATGGTTATGAATGCGGAATCAAACGATTTATTACATCTACAGCAACAACGTGCAAGTAGGTACTGATGACCGCGACGTATAGCGAACCTTCAATACAAAGCAAAACAGAGAAGTACCTATGGCTTGAATAACTAATTAAATTACACTCATGGGTATGTATCTTATTAGTTCATCCGCTAGTGGCGCTAAAAACAACCGCGAGACGCGTGCCGACGAACACATTCTCCGTCTCAAACACAAACGATGCCGCGACCGCGACCAACATAAAAGTACCATAAACGTTATTCCTGCCTAATCATTTTCAAAACTTCTTCAAGCTAGTTTTGAACTAGAAAACCCGCCTCTCAATTGCCTAACCAGTGAGATACATGAAATTCCTTTTTTTTAAACGTTCTATTACATTAAAATTCCTGCTTGCCATTTGGACGTACACTAAACATCTTTATTCCTTAACCGTAAACGGTAACAAATAGAAATTTCACCAAACTAGGTACAAGGTAAAGTAGGTACGCAGTTTACTAAAATTATTCTGAGAAGCCACAGAATTGATGCACATTCGAATTCAGCGGTTAACTTTAAAAAAATAAGGTCTTAATTCGGTCCAATATTTTCATAGAAAAGGACACCACCAACTTATAATGAACTCTATTTGACAGACAAAACGATTCATTTTTCTGCTTGAATTGCCTGCCTTTGTAGAAGCCGTCGTCCCGCAGCTGCAAGTTACATTGTAATACTTCGTTTAGGTTTAGGCAGTATTATTTTTATTCATCATAATTTTATTATGGTAGGTAGCTGTATGCTTTTTAAGTACCTATTAGCTCGACACTCGATTCAAGGCCTTAAATACAACTCACAAGCGTACTCGTCATGTCTAGTTGAGGTAATAGACCGTACGATTACTAGTGATTTCGTGATGCGAGAGTAGTGAATGAAATTTCAATTAATTTCTCTCGTTTACGAGGAGATGTGATAGTGGTAAACACCGTGCCGTGCGTCCAATTAGGTTCCAATACAAACGAGAGATAACGGAGGTAAATGAACTTACACCAACCTAAATCGTACCTACCTGAAATAAAATACCTACTTGCAGCAACGTCCGTTGACCCACCACGAGTGCGCTCAGCTGTCCCGCGATACGACATCGCCGAGTGGACCGCATACAATGTAGCGTTAAGAATGAAATAGTGGAAGGGCTACTAAGATTTAACTCGAATGACAGAATAAAAGTGATAAATTTCTAACTTCTCTATTAGATGTCTTAAAAAAATTCTAACAATGCCAATAGTAACTATTAAACGTCTGGAGTTACTGTGTTTCGGCTCCAGAACGATGTAAAATTAATCGTGTATATTGCGTTCTTCGGGATTTCTATGATTCTGTAACCAGGTGGCACGTTGAGTGCGAATTCGTGAATTATGTGACTTGGTTCACCGTTTATGTAAGAGCCGCTCACAATGTCACATTCGATCCTTACCACAGTCGTCGGTAAAATGTTGACTGGATGCTGTGACACATGCCATTTATTTGCTTTCAAGACCTGCTTATCAAACCCTAACAGTCTACTGAAAGAGTATTCTTTCTTAAAATTAACGTCTTTTGAACAATATATGGCAGTTTTTAAAGTATTGTTATTGCATTGTAATTTAATTGAGGCATCTTTTATTTCGGATTTTAAATAATCATAAATATCTTGCAATTCATAGGTGCCTTCCGGTATTTCAATAACTTCGTTTGAACCATAATAGAACTTGTTATTACTTTTATCAATATTTGGTATAGAATTAAATGTTGAAAAATGCAATAAAGCACACTCATATTCTCCATTTAGTTGCAACGTATTAGGATAGTACGTAGATAAAATTGATGAGTTTCCAGTTATCGACAAAGTGAGTGACATCTTGCAAATGATTGAAATAAAATAAAATCATTTATTTTATACATTTTTATTCCAAAAAGTCCTCAAATATTTTAAACATAAATGACCACAGTTCACAGTGTTAAATTTTTGATATCTTGTGTAGTTATATGAAACTTTACAATTCTTAAAATATCGTAACAGTTCTAATGGAGGTTTTAAAGGGGATTGTCCAATTTCTATGGGACTTTGGCCACTCATAAACAAACAGTTCAGCTAATAGTATGTGATTGATTTATTAGCTCATAACTGTAAGACTGAGTATATAAACCTATTTTTGTATCAAGATGTATATTTAGATATTTTTTTTAACATTTAATTGAAACAGGTTATGTATGAAATAAAAGGTTCGGGGTCCATAGAAGTGCCGGGGTCGTCATGAAGGGAAGAATCGGAATCCATTTTAACAAAAAATCAAAGTAGTCGCTATAAAACACACAAAAACAACACTCACGATGTAAAGAAACAAAGCGAATGATAACTGTCATTTTGACAAATAGACGACATTTTTTAAGCATCGTGTTGCCATATAAGAAAAAAAACAATTATATCGATCCATTTGAAATCGATCAAAATGTTTAAGTTCTCCAGAAGTAATGTATAAAACGTCTGTTTAAATGTTTATGTCCTAAATCATTTATATCGTTTATTAACATTTTTAATTAAGTGATTTAGCGAAAACTATGTTAAATACAGTGGAGAGATTGCACTGTATTTTAAATCGATTTGAATTTGTTGTTTTATGGAGTTTTGGTTTGGCAACACCAAAACCAAATCCAAAGCCGATTTATGCGTAGCATCAACTCAGATACTAAAAAAAAATGATTTTTAACAGTGCTAATTGATACAAAGTTACTTGCATCAGATATTTACTAAAATAGAATTTAAAATATTGGTAAATTATTTTTTTGCATAGCATCGCGTTTAAAAATGGCCAGGATCGGACAATGCCCTTTCCATAGCTATCAAAATATTCACAATAGTTATATACTTTTACATAAGCTACCCAATGCGTTCCTTCGTTTTTAGAATCGTCTAAGTTAACAATACCACATTCCATACGTTTCGGCTTCCTTGGCAATTGATCTTTCATATATACTCCTCGGAAATATGGGATGTCTCTTGCGTAGTATTGGATGTCTACATTAGTTAGTGCGCGATTTGGTAGCTTCTTGTTCAGTTTTTTGATGATTTTATAAACAATCCTTTACCGTTTTTATAAGGTTTTATGTATAAACCCTTACCCGCTGCTAAACCCTCCATGGTTCTATTATGTCGTTCCGTCTCTCGCAAGTTTTGTTGAGCTGATTTATAATCATTCACCGTTTTTGCAATTCCAGCTGCACCACCAGCTAAAGCTCCTAAAGCTGATAAGCCAGCAAAAATTGGAATTAAAGGTAGAACTCCACCAGTCTTCGGTATGGGGATCACTCTCGGTACTCTGATTTGGTGTAATTTGGGGCATAACTTTTTTGCAGCTAAGTAAGCCAAGTTTATTAAAGACTTACTATCCTTGGGTTTTAGCGTTTTTATTTTAGATTTTATTTTTGATACTAAACTTTTAAATGTTTTGGCACCAGAACCAGATTTCAATTTGGCTTTCATGACTTTGCTTACTAACCATGAGCTTAATTTTTCACCTTTTCCTGCATCTTTTGATTTTAGTCTCTGTTTAGCCATGTTCAAAAGTTGTAAGTCGGCTTTGTGACGATTAGGTAAATCTGTATGATTTTCATATGCTATATCGTGGTGCATACAAGCTTCGTCTAGTTTATTCACACCTCGATCGCCTCGCAACAAACGTTTATGAAGTTTAGTTCCTGGTCCGCAATAATTGTATCCAGGCAAATGAGCTTCGAACGGTAGATTATTAATTATACTGTTAACTAGTCCGCCACCTTGCATTACTTAAATTATAATGATACAAATTTCACAAAGTATTTCTTTTATATCTTAATTTATTAATGCGGATTTATCAATCCAACTGTTTTCATCATTATTGAGACCTAACCATTTAACGAATAGTTTCTTTCCTTTCTTTTTAAGTATTTTTTCTACTAAATAAACACCAGGATAGTTAGATTTTTGAAGTTCTTGCTCGTAAAAAGTTCCTAATATATCTTGCTTTCGTTGATCTTCTATGTGGTATGTTACTGGTATAGTTTTATTAATCTTTTTTATCGTAAAGAGTTCAGTTGACCAATTAGGAGTATAACCTTTCTCGAAATTGTGTTTGTTTACTGATACGAAATTTACTGATACGAACACAATCACCTTTTTTGAACTTAGGCTTCCGCTGGATGGATACATGATTACATATGTTTTTAATATTCTCTTTTACGATGGGTTCATTCGATTTATTAACATAATTCGGTTTAATTTTAATAGTACGATGTTTTGTGTTATAATATGTATTAAATAAATCTTCTAAAGGTGTTCCTAACCACTTATAATTTCCAACGAGACTAAAATATTTGTACAAATTATTTTTAACAGTTTTAATTAGTCGCTCTACAATTGAAGCTTTTTTAGTAGAGAAAGATGAGTAATGGTTTATGTTGTACTTCTTCATTAGCGTTTGGAATGTGATGTTATAAAACTCTGTGCCCATATCAGTTTGTAAATTAACAGGATTTTTATTGCTGCTTAGTAGTATTCGTTCAAAAGCTCGAGTTACTTCAGATTTATTTTTAGATTTTAACGGTTCTGCCCAGGCATACTTTGAGAAGCAGTCAATCACCACTAAAATGAAATTGTAACCTTTGTTATACTTTCTTAGGTTTTGCATGTCCATTAGATCTGCTTGCCACAAATCATCGATCCCTTTGAGAATAACAGAACGTCGAAGGAAGTTTCTTCGTGCTGCTTTGTGTATTTCATTTACTATTTGTTGTTTTGCCATTATTGAGATTTTTAAGTAATTTGTCTATATCTGCTTTGGAGTAAAACTTCTCTTCCAAATGAATCAAAACCTCAGGTTCCTTTGCTTTTAAAGTAGTCTGAATAGACTTTTGTGCATCTAATATGATTTGAGCACGCAATGATGCAATCAGCTTATTAAATTGTTTTATCGTATCAGCACACATTCGATCTACATAATCCTTGTTCACAGCATCGTCTGATTCTAATGGAGGTCTAATTCCTCTCAATCTAGAAGACTTTAAATCAAAATCTCCACTTTCTGATTTTAACAACGCGTTATCATTGAAATTAATCAGTTCTGACAAACGCATTCTTTTATGAATAAAATGTCCAAATTTATCTATATTCATGTTTAAGGTGTACTTTATGTAAAGGCTGATGATGAACTAAACAATAGTTAATTTTACACCTATTTATTTATAAGTTTACTTTCACGTAATTCTTCAATAATGGATATTATTTCATTATCTAATCCTGTGTTGCCGGCATCTCGAGATGCTATTAATAACTTTAACCTTTCCACCAATTCATTAGGATCATCCCAATACACAAAATCTACGTTATTTTTCCAGATTTTTGTTAATGTTAGTCCTTTACCTTTCGAATGATGACCCTGAACCGTACTTTGCAGTTTAAAAAGAGGTTTAATAACTTGTAAATATTTTTGTCCCTTATTACTTTTTATTGGTTTACTTGGGTCATTATCACGACGATGTGCATTTGTATCAAGTAACATTTTCTTATAATATTGCAAGTCATTTTCAGTAACCAAACTTAAATCAATATCTTTCTTAAGCAGTAGTTGTTTTAAACCAGGCGTATGTTTGTATTTATGACCAGCCACGATGATATAACTATCGTCGATTGTTATATGAGCAGAACCTAACATCAATTTTCCGCGTTCTACTCTGACACCAAATGGAATGTCTGTTAACGCTTCTGAAGACACTGACCAGGATGATGTATCACAACCTTCACTTTTTTCAACTGATTTATACGAAGATTCACTGTTGGTGTCAGACTCCTCTACATCACTACCAATTGCGACTTTTTGCAACGTTTCGTCTCTTATCAGATCTTTAGATTCTTCATCTTCATTACTATACAGCAAAGGAGTTTGCATACTGGCTGTAGCAATTTGGTTGAGAGGCTCTGTTACAGGTTTAAAAACTGTTTCCAAGGCTTGCTTACTCTCATTCTCAACACCTCGCATTTTTCGCACCTTCTTCTTTACAGCTGCTGCAGCATCAACAATTTGTCTCTTTAAAGATTTTTCCATAATTGTTAAATGTATTGTAACCGGTTAAGCTCTGTTTGTAGAGTAATGTAAATTCAACGGTGACGTCTTAATATATACTCGTGCTCTTAATCAAAAATTACAAACGTGTCAAATTTATTTCTATAACATCCTTTATTTTTTGCACAATCTTTATTAATTACAACATAACTGAAGGGCTCACTCCATATTTTTGAACACATTTCACGAAATTCAATCCATGTCATGTCAGTGTTGACGTGTTCTTCATAAACATGTCTCATATTTCTTTCATCTTGTTTAAAAAGTATGATTAGGTTTGCGTTGTCTCTTACTAACTGCTTAGGGATTTTACTATACGTCTGATTTAGATAAAAACAATCGATGAACTTGTGTCTCCCCATAGCAAAATAATCACGCATACCACATTGATTTTCACAAGCAACATCGTCAAATATAATTACAGAATTCGGTTTTGCGGTCTGAACACTCAGTACTTGCTCATTTTCATGATATTTCTGAAATGAAATGCCTGGTACCCGTTGCAAGACTTTTTCTAAAAAAACGTACTTGGGCTGTTGCAAGGTTTTCGAATAAACATAAACATTTTGAAATCTTAAACCATTCTCGTGTATAAGAAGACCGATTAATAAATTAGTTTTTCCACAATTTGACTGTCCGCAAATGATGCATCGTACCGATTTAGGTAATAATTCTCCATGGCGAAAACCAGTCTCCTGAGACTGAATACAAAGTTTGTTTACATGTAACGATTGCGGTTGTTTTACAAATTTCATGACGACTCCTTGAAATGGTTATATTAATAATGAGTCAATTAATGTATTTATTTTATTCATCGACATTTATAACTCATTGTCGGTAACTCAAACAAATGTTTCAACCTAGTGGAATAGGCGCCGAACCAGTATTTTACTGCACTATGTAGGAATTCATACTCCACCTTCCGTTTCATCGGGTGGAATAGGCGCCGAACCAGTATTAGACATTTTACTGCACCGAGAGTGACGGAGATGATCATTCCATCGGGTGGAATAGGCGCCGAACCAGTGGATTTCATTTATATTATTGGGCATTCTACTCCACCGAGAGTGACGGAGGCGAACGGAGTGAGCCGAAGGAACGGAAGGTGGAGTAGAATGCCCAATAATATCCTACTTATATTCATGACAATCATGAGTACAATCAATATTATTTTTATAATTGTAAGTATACAGGACGATTTTTTAGTCACCGTCCAAATTTTTTCTAGGCATTAGGTATCATTCACTAACTCCATTTTTGAAAAAAAATCGATACGTAAAATTTTCATATTTAATAATTTTCTCGAAAGATTTATCCACTCTGCGTGGTCACAAGTTAAACGTTAATAATACTACACTTGCCGCGCAAACATTCAATGAAAACGGCAGCGCGGACCCCGCTTACCCCCGCTCCGCTACACCTGCGCGGAACATCTATCGTTAGTCCGTTAGTCGGCCCCGCGCACCCTTACGCGACGCAAGCGCTTACTTCCGTGTTCCCGCGCAACCAGCCGCGCGCCGCCGCCGGCGCGGCGGCGGCGCCCCGCGCTATCGTGACTGTGTTTACAATGTATTCCTACCGCGAGTGTTACGAAATGGTGCGATCTTACATACTTAGTGGAGAAAGCTTGAACGGTGCCCAGAGACTGTACGAAGCAGAAAGTATTCCTCGCCTTCGCAATCAAGGGATAATAAGTCCTTCAGTACCTAATCGCCAAAGGATTTTGGCCGCAAATCAGAGGCTATTAAACCATGGCCAATTTATAGCTCCTACACACGCTCAAGGACGTGGCAGGCCGAGACTCGCAGTAGAGATCGAAGGAGATATCTTCGATATCTTTGAACGGAGCCCTAGATCGAGTACGCGAGATGCAGCGCGGCGCTTCGGCGTAAGCCAATATGCCGTGTGGAAAGTTCTCCATACTGCTGGGTTGCACCCGTACCATTTTCAAAAGGCACAGGCCTTGAACGACGCAGACGCCGCGCGCCGTTCCTCGTCGAGCCTTCTGCGAGTGGCTGATCATACACCCCGACCCCGATGCTAACATTTTGTGGACTAACGAGGCCTTGTTTACTCGAGTGGGGCTGTATAATCAGCATAATGAACATTGGTTGAATTTGATTTGAAAAGTGACACTGTAGTGCTCAACAAAATTAAAAATAATGTGCAAAAACGTGCAAGACTCTGTTTAGAGTGAAACGGTATGCATTTTGAACATTTATTAAAGTACTGTTAACCCGTCAAACGATGGCCCCCCGTTTACCTAAACGCGGAAAATGCCAATCAAAATCTCAACCCTTTTTGATTTTTCGCTAACCTTTCAGAAAAACGAAGAATTTGTCAATATGCAGCCATTAACACGGTATATGTTATACCTTCCTGGCTTCGTTATGAGTTTACCTAACTAGTTATACTATTCAATAAGCAAATAAAACTGACCTAATCTCGCAGTGATGTAATATGTTTTCATTTTGATAATTTTCACTCACTTAACCTTTAACCTTTATCACAAATACATCGAATTCACACACATAATCACCCAAAAGCACTTTATTACGATAACACAATGTGTGTAGGAAATTATAAGTACGATAACACAACTCATTCCACTTTGAAACAATAACTACACCATAAAAAGTCATAAAAACCATTTGTTTACACAACGGAAATCTCCGGTGTCGAGTTACGGCCGCCCGCGTCGTTGTGGCTGTCGCAAAAAACTTTGGCGCCACTGGAAAATTAGTGCCGTCATCGCGTCAGAACAAAAAAACTGCGAACGAAATATTTATGTTGTAGTTTGCAAGTAGGAAGTTTATTTTGTTACGATAACTTATTATTATTTTGTCACTGTTTGTGTTCTAATAACCGCTCAAGGTCGGTCACGTTGACAGATTTACGACCCGTCGATAAGGACTTGTGGGTTGTGCACAAAAAATGGTCCACTCAAGCTACGCAGTCACGGTAGCGCTTTCTTATCGTATTCCAACAATGATTTCAAAAGTATTCCAAACTGTTTTGGGTCATGCCATAAAATGTAAACAATGCTCGTCTATCGAGATTTATTATTCTAAACAAATGATAAATAAAGAGAACTAGCTGAAAGTGTGTTTGTTCCTGTGTTATGTCGATTTCTGATAAAACTACTATATCAATATTGATGAAATTTTGCAGTTTACATTATGAATAGACAAGTTATCTAACAGCAGCGTTTTTTTGAGAGTCCTACCTTACTTTTTTATAATATTGAAACTCAAACTTCATACTGCACGACTTTGTACACGCTCATCTTAGTTATATTGAGTAGTTTCAATAAAAAAATGTTGCTAGGATACTAGTTAGAACTTTATTGACTGATAATTACCTATATGTTATAAAATGTATGCCACTTTGTATTGTAAAATGATAAGAATTTCTTGAAACCTAAGTAACTTTTTTTTTCTTGAAAACTAATTAGTTATGTGGTGGTAATTATTATGTTTATTCATCATGATAAAGTTTGCCGGTTAGAATTTATACCTCAATGTATCCATAGTACCTGTTTATCTGTAACGCCTACTCAATTCTAGTTCGCAATTATGCACACGCACGTCTTATTGCATGAACGCTTAGTTGTAAGAATTGTATTTTAGTACCTACGTATAATACCATTTTTTCTTCTTCCTGTTGTCTTTGCACGGAATACAGCTCGTAAATCATCGGAAGCCTTTTATTTAAATAATTCTGGATATAAAACCCCAACAGTACCTAGTCGGTTTTTAGTATGTTTTATACCATTCAAGTGGAAACTGTTACTGCCTTCAATTTTCTTGAGGTGCTGTCAATGACCTCATATACTTACGGATAGTTATCCCATTTACATGTAAGAGAGAGTTTGGAAAAGTTTGAAATAAAATACATTTGGTTTTCAAGAAATATAATAAAAAAAAAATGTTTTGTATAAAAATATAAAAATGATTTGCTCCTTTCAAGCTAAACGAAGTTTATACACAATAATAATGTAAATGTTTGCATGCTGAATGGTAAAATATTGCTGAGATTTGATATGTCATAACTATTCTATATTAGCAAAATAAAATTCTATTTTATTCTATACATGATAAATGGTTTTATTTCTGTAAATTGGTTTGTACAAACAGTTTTACATGTCTATTCTATTCTAATACTCAAACTCAAGCATTTATTTCAAATAAACCAATTACAGGCACTTTTGAATTGTCAAGTGGTTGGTCAGTCAGAAAGAGTAAGCTAGTTGCCCATTCCAAAGCGTGGTTGGTACCTATGGAGAAGAACGGGCAAGAAACTCCACAATCAAGATTCTTGTTGCTTCTATATTTATGTGAGAACAATGTAAAAAGAAAAGTAAATAACAATTCAAAACATAAGATTAAAAATAAGCC
Organism: Brachylomia viminalis; assembly: GCA_937001585.2. NCBI lineage: Eukaryota > Metazoa > Arthropoda > Insecta > Lepidoptera > Noctuidae > Brachylomia > Brachylomia viminalis. The sequence continues at coordinate 3,134,969 of OW443294.2, forward strand.
ATGAAGAGATTAGATGTGAGAACAATGTAAAAAGAAAAGTAAATAACAATTCAAAACATAAGATTAAAAATAAGCCATGAAGAGATTACATGTGAGAACAATGTAAAAAGAAAAGTAAATAACAATTCAAAATATAAGATTAAAAACTAGCCATGAAGAGATTACATGTGAGAACAATGTAAAAAGAAAAGTAAATAATTCAAAATATAAGATTAAAAATACGCCATGAGGAGATTACCAGTCTCAACTGATGGCGTTCGTTCACGAACATGACGCGTGGATCAGTATCATCCAGCTCAACCATTTTTTAGGGAACCGAATGATTCAACACACGCGCCACCATCAGCGAGACCCATGCAGGAAATTGAAACGGTAGGTAGGCGTCCCATACCGTCGAAACGCGGCTCCGGATCCCGTTCATAGTCCACATCCACCATAACATTCATACGCATTCACTCTTGTTCATACTCCACATCCACACCGCAAAATGATTAAAATTAAGTACGCCTCCTTTTTCGCCCACGTGTATCTTCGCCTGGGAGCTCTGCTGCAGAATGCCACATTCTCCAACAATCCACGAAGCAAAGATATACGTCACATTGGGCGCACTTAGTGTGAATCATTTTGTTTTCCTTCTTTCGGTAGCATATCACACATCTTCTTCTTAACTGTTGACCTTTCAAATGCTCTGGCTCGTGCACGATATCTCGCCTCAGCCTCATGAGCTCCCCTACTGGCTGGTTGATCTCTGGTAGACAGGGGCGATGCCGCCTAAGCAGAGCCTCAGCAAGCTCGTAACGAAACTCACGATGCGTCACAGGCAATTTATCGCGCCGTTTCAACGAATTAACGTACATAACCAGAGCATTGTGAATGCTTACATTTAGCAACCTTTTATACATCTTCATGTACCATTTCACGCCTCTCTTTCTCTCTAACAGATACATGGAGAGTTTTTGATCCTTGAGATCAACTCCCCCCATGGATGTGTTGTAGTCCCTTACACACACAGGCTTCACAAGCATTTTACCGGCCTTCGTGCCATTGTAAGTATCGGGTCTGTGATAGGTAGATATTATATTCACCATTTTGGAGTCCATCCATGCAATGATGGATACGTCTCCACAATGGCGAGATATAATGGTCCCCTTACTCACTTTCTTCGGTACTTTAGCAATGTCACTAGGGACATTTTGACGGCATACACGAAGGGTTCCTAAGCAATCAAAGCCCAAACTCTTGAGATATCGTGCTAGTGATGGACAATTGTAAAAATTGTCCATCACAACACAATGCCCCCGATGTTCTAGACCTTGCAAAAGCTCAAGAACCACTTTAGTGCTCTTACCCCCCAAATTGACACCAAGCGAAGGGTCACCACCAGACCCATCAAACTTGCCCGTGTAGATCTGGAATCCAGCCATATAACCAGTGTGGGACTCACACAGTTCATATGACTTTATTCCAAATCGGGCAGCCTTTGACCTTATTGTTTGGACCCAAGACAAGCGGCCCTTGAACAAGGTCAAAGACTCGTCGATGGATATGTTAGGCCCTAGGTTATAGAGGGATTTGAACTTCTTTCCGAGATGTTCAATTATAGGTGCCAGCTTAACCAGCTTAGCCGACAGTCTCACTGAGGAAGCGTCTCCATCTTGCGGCAATTGCTGACTCGCGACAGCGGTATTATCTACAAAATGAAGAAACTTACTCAGCAAAACATACCGATTATAGGACATAAGACGCCTGAACCCCGGTAGTTGGAGAACTTCGTTTTGTGTCCAATATTCGGTTATCGACGTCCGCGGGTCGATGGCCATATACATGAACACCGCGAAAAGAACCATTATCTCGTCTGCATTCGTGTCAGTCCACGAACGAAGGCGAGATGATGGTTTCAAAGTCCCTCTACTGCGCTTAGTGTCGATCGTCTGCTGAGCATACCGGTTAGTTTCGATTACGATCAACCCTATGATATCTTTATCCCATATGTCGATAAAAGCATCATAAGGCGAATCGTAATCTTTGGTGGGTCCAGGGGTAGGTCCCGAGAACACCTCACGAACACCCCTGAATGACTCAAAGTCAGAAACCCACGTAAAACTAGGCGATGTACCCAGCAGGCGATCAGCTGCGTCATCCATGCCCATATCTATCCTGTTTACAATTTCCTGCATGGGTTCTAGTAACTCCTCTGTGTCGGGAAGCTCCTTGTAACTGCATCCCGGCATGGCCTCCAAAACATCGAATTCATCATCGAACTCGCTGTCCAACTCACTGCCGTCCACCCTTCTTGACAGTGCCGTCAATCCCGAAGTTGATGGGCGAACTTCAACTTCAGAGTTGGTGACGGTCACTCCAAGCGAGACGGTTGGCATGAGCTGTCCAGGAGTCGATGGGACGCTATCAGCAGGCCCCGGCAGATCCTGCACCCACCGCCTGACATGCCAGGGGGCCTCCTCCAGCATCTCCTCGGTTTCTTCTTCCGTCATGTCCAATGCCTCCACCCGCTCGACTACATCGAAACTGCAAGCAAGTACAAAATTGTAAATATATAACCTAAATATGAACAGTTACCAAAAATTTACTCTATGAAGGAGAACCAACTTACCAGAGAGGCACGGCGGGCTTGGTTTGGACACATCGGATGCTACCACCAGGGGTCTGCACCACGGGCACAGCCTCGCCCTGAACGTTAAAAGAACCACCTGGGGTAGCTATGACCGGGATAGCCTGGATGCGGCTAAAAAGATAATAAATACAAATTACTCCACAGAAATTAAATATAGTAATAAGCTATACAAAAAATACTTACCACGGCGGTGGGGATGGGGATAGCTCAGGATCGGGGCGAGCGTCAGCGTCCATGAGGCCCATAATAAGAGCGCGACGGGCGGCGCTCTGCTTTGGCGGCCCTCTTTCCGAGGGAGCAGGAGTCACGCTCCTCGACCTCGAGGTAGAGGACAGCCTCGCCATGCTAAAAATATCATAAAGCAATAATTTACTAAAGTAATACTGTACTACCTGTAAAAACCATGATCCTAAAAAAACGTTAATTCTAGTAGAGGACAATAATTTTGAAGTCGGTAAAAAAAACTGTAATCTCGACATTCATTATTTTTAGACATGACAGATAACAAAACTACATGAAATAATAAAAATCCAATTAGCACAAAGATAGTATAAATATATTCAGTAAACATTTTATTGCAGCTATTACTTTGTACTCCCGCCTACCATGACCGCTGTAACGTGTCATGGTACGCGGGAATATCGCCGAATTTTACTCTTTGAAATACGATTACGATAACATTACGCAATAAAATCAGTAGCTATTAGCCAAATTATGTTCGTAGATTAATAAGCTAGATACTTATGTGCATTTCAAACAATATACAAGAATATTTATCATAAAACATTAATATATACGGCGGTCATCAGGGTCAAAATTAGTGCCATGCTTGCTTTTGTTACTTTTTCACTGAAATATTTATCACTTTTCGGTAAACTATCATTCAATACGAAATCTACACTTAGTTCCCAGTAATTCTGTATAAAATTATTCTAAGATTACTCACCATTTTCTTCTTGCGTTCATTTTCTGTTAGACAAACGACACGGGCTTTCCACAGAGTTTGGACCAATATGGCGACGTCGCGTCACACTACCACTGACACTTTTGTTTTATTTTTTTTTTCGTTCGTTTTCTTGGTATGTGATTGTTCTAAGATGATTTTGATAAAATTATTAATTATTTGTACGTTGATTAAATTTTTTTAAATACGCCTAATAGCAAAATGTTTTGGCACGGTTTTAATAAGGTATAAAGTTCTTTTTTAACTAATTTATTTTTACTTTATTTGTAATTGATTAATGGATTACATTGTAATCATAGTGAACATAGCACAAACCTTTTGCTTATTGACGGTCCTAAGCCCGTGAAAGTATGAAGGGAAAATTTGCAACTTTGTTTATTATTGTGTTATCAATGAATTGCGGCGGCGCGCGGGGCGGACCGGCCCACGTAACTTCAACTAGCGCGTACGCACGGCGCGGCAGTGTCCAGAAACATAGACTTTTTATAGATAACTTTGTGATGTGATATCTTAATATTTTTGTATTGAGTGATACTAAAAGAAAAAAACATTTGTTCAACGATTTTCGCCAAAGAATAATATATCATCATTTGGACGGTGACAAAAAAATCTTCCTGTATAATGACTAAAGTTTTATGTTTTGAAGAAAGTACTTACGTATGACTATGGGAATTAGTATCAGGGTTATCTATAGTCTGAACAACACCCCTGAGTATATTTTTTCTCATTGAAACGCTGCAAAATAAAATGTTGACATTATAGTGGCATTTCAAATCGTTTAAATTATACATTTTAGAAGGATATTTTATAATTGTTATATAAGTTTAGCAATATTTCGAAGTTATTGAGCAAAGAAAATAATCATTTCAACGAATTCAATAACAAACCTACTGTACTTTTTTGTACAATGTCGCGTCTAAACAATGGTCGGAACGTTTTCGTGCTTTTCCGTCAAAGAAAATCATTTATTTACACTAAGAATATGTTATACAATATGTAACAAAAACCCTGTTGTTCCTTTTAGGGACGTATACATTTACCTACAAGAACAACATTGATGAAATTATAATTTAAAAAAATTAAGCATTGGCTAGTCGAGAGGTCAAAATCAAATAACTACTAAAATCGGCACATTCAAAAAAATGTTTAGAGTATCTGATTTTACAAGTACATTTTTATTTCGCTAAATAGCCTACGAGATCGGCGGCTTTCTTTAAGTTGATAGAAGATGCCGCCAAAGCTACCGCGGCGCACGGGCCACGTGCCTTCCTACCCCTTTACCCCGCGCCACCCGCCGCCCTGTGAATCACTTCACTTCCCTAATTAGTCTCCCGCGCAACTTGGTTTCGAACGGATACTATTGTTGACCTACGTAGTGAGTGACTTGTGATTTGTGTACCTACGTAATTAAATGTCTACCATGTCTTATTCTAACGTAGAATATTTTAATATGTTGATGTGTCTCGGGAAATGCGACTGCAATTACGCAGAAGCACGCAGACTCTACCAAGAACGTTTTGCGAGTCTACCTTTACCGTCGGCGATGGCTTTCCAACGTTTGCACATACGTACGTTCAATACCGGCAGTGTGTACGGACGAGATCAACATCGAGCTGACGCAGGCAGACCGAGGACTCAAGATATTGACATTGAGGAGCAAGTGTTGGACTTGTTTGAGCACGATCCAACGCGAAGTACGCGCTCAGTGGGACACGAACTCGGAGTAAACCATATGCGCGTTTGGAGAGTACTCAAAGAAGATGGCCAGCACCCATTTCATTATCGTCGCGTCCAATCACTACTTCCCTCCGACTATGAAGCAAGAATGGAATACAGTAGATGGGTACTCGACAAGATCGAACAAGATAGTGATTTCTTGAATTGCATACTGTTCACCGACGAGTGCTCATTTGTTAGAACAGGTGTATTTAATTCGCACAATGAGCACGTGTGGTCGATCACAAACCCGCATGCTATTAAACCAAGTCACTTTCAGCATCGTTGGAGGATTAATGTTTGGGCTGGAATTATTGGTGACAAAATTATTGGACCTTGCTTTTTAGACCAAACAATGAGCGGCGCCAACTATCTTCGTTTCCTACAAGAACAGTTGAGTAATGAACTTGACGAATTAGGCCTCCATATTGTGCGACGTATGTGGTTCCAACACGACGGCGCGCCGCCACACTTCGCCCGCCCTGTGAGAAGCTATTTAGATGCTGAATATGGAGAGAGATGGATTGGTCGTGGTGGACCTATCAATTGGCCCGCAAGATCACCTGACCTGACGCCATTAGATTTTTTCCTCTGGGGCAGTGTTAAGCAACAGGTGTTCAAAAAAACGTGCGATACGGAGGTCGAAATGCGTTCACGCATAGTAGCAGCATTTGACCACATCAAGTCCGATACCTCCGTTCTGCGAAGCGTACGTGAGAACATTAATAAGCGTTGCAACAAATGTGTAGAGGTAAATGGTGGTCATATCGAACAGCATCTCCGTGGCCGTCAAATAGACATTATAATAAATTAATGCATCCAAATGAACATAAGGTTTTATGTGACAGACGCGGCGACTTTGTTTTTTTTTATAATGTAGTGAAGTGTTAAATGTAGTTTTAACAATTATCAATTGTGCATAAAAATACAATGTAAACCAACATTTTCAAACATTCATTCGTTAAAGTGAAAAACAACAGCTGACAAGGTCACGAACTTGTGTAGCAAAATATGTAGGTACTTAAGGGACGGCGGTGTACCGGCGCGCGGCGCAGCGGCACCTATCAAAGAGAGTGGGTTTCGCGTCATCGCTTCATGCAGAATTGCAGAGGTAAGAAATCAGTTAAACATTACAAATATTATTAATTAAATATTTATTTTAATAATTTTTTTGATCAGTTTTTTATAAATGACTTGCTTTATTACATATATATACCGATTCTTAAAACGTAGGTAAAAGGAACAACAGGGTTTTTGTTACATATTGTATAATATTGTAACAATACACTTCATCACGCGCGGGCGCAGCGCGCCAGGGCTCTGCGTCACTCGACCGTGCCCCCACCGCGCGCCCCCACCGCGAACCGCCGCCGCCCGGCGGGTCTTTAGAAGACGGCCCCGCGCCATACCGCCAGTAGTGTTCACTGCGCTCGCAGACAGCTTCAACCTCTCTGGTTGGACTGCTCTGGGAACCAGCTCGCCCCTTAACTTGCACGTACTGTGTTTACGAAACATCTGTAGATACTTTGTTCAGAATATATGTGAAATAGCTTAAATAAAAAGAGACATTTAGTATTTGTAATCAGTGTTTGAATTAAACCTGTTACAATCTAGCGCACAACGCGAGGCCGAATCCAGGCACCAAAGTCGAGAATTTGCGACCACTTCCACATCGGAACCTCAAGATGGCGATGTCAAATGAACAATTCCAGCAGCTGTTAAGCACGATCCTGGCAAGCAAACGGGGAACTTTTGCGTCCTGCAGCAATGTCACGTATAGCGGGAGAAAGGATACGGATGCAGTTGAAGCGTTCATAGCCGCAGCGACTGTTTACAAAACGGCAGAAGGGATTAGCGACACTTACATTTACTCTTACATTACACACGTTACAAGGCCTTCCACTACTGCTTAAAGACGAGGCGGCAATATGGTGGCAAGGAGTGAAAAGCAGCGTATCGCAGTGGGAAGTTTTTTGTGCAAAACTGCGACACACGTTTGCTCCCAAAAAACCAGCATACATGGTGTTTCATCAAATAACACATGAAACACAAGAAGGCAGTGTAACAACAGAGGCATTTATCGCAAAAAGCGGGCAATGTTTGCCTTGCTGCCACCACCAAAGCTTACCGAAACGCAACAATTAGACCTCATCTTTGCGCTAATTCGCCTCGAAGTGAGAAACCGAATGCCACGAGACTCGGTCCCAACATTCGATAAACTCTTAGAAACAGCACGTGAAATCGAGGAAACGTTGCAGGAATATGCAGTGAGCTCGAAATGTTCAGAATCCAGCGTAAACAATAATACTCAAGGCAAGAAAATCAAGCAGAAGTGCGCTTTCTGCAAAAACCCCGGCCATACGGCGGACGTGTGCAGGAAGGGCTGAGGGCACTCTCCCCGTCCCTTTAAGGGAGGTGTCAGAAATTCAAACGCAAGCGCCATCTCCTTCTCAGCCAAAGTTTTCGTGCTACGGATGCGGCGCACCCGGAGTATATCGAGGATAGGTGGATTTAGAACTGTAACGAAGAGAGCGCTGAAATCAATTTCGATTATAAGAACAATACTGTAAACATTCCTGCAAGGAATTGCAGGAATGTTTACAGTATTGTTCTTATTATAACATAACATCATGCTTTCTATCCCTATAGGGTTCGACAGAGGAGTATAATACACCCTCAATTCGCCAATTATAAAATAAATGTAATGTAATGTGTAGTGTAAATTATTATGAACAAAATGTTAAATTGTTTACAGTAAAAAACGCAGCTCGGCCTCGGACCTCTTTGGTTTGGAGGACTACATTCCGTCGTCAACCTCAATTGGTGACTTCGGGTCAAGCCTCACCAGCCGTGTCGCCAACGGTAAAGTGCGGCGAACGGTGGACGTAACCGGAGACTTCTATGTGGAGGTAAAGGTCTACAACAAGGCCGAAGTTGCCTCCACCCCTAGAGAGGATCGGTGGAAGAAAGCCTCGGTGGCTCTAAAAGTGCAGTTAAACCGCAACACCCCGCAGTGGGACGGGTTACAAGTTTTTATGAGACGGAGTCATGAATTATTTGATAATTCTGAACCCGTCTTTTATAGTGATAATATAAACATAAAATAAATATTTAAGTGGTTGGGGCACCAAGTACATAATAATATTAGATAATTAGGTATTGGTGCCGATTCTGTTGTACACCGAACTAAACTAACTAAACTATCACTAATATTCCTTACTTTTGGCTATGAAAATCTTAACGCTATTCTGCAAAATAAAATCTCTAAATTTAAAAATAATTTTGACACATCTAAAATCAAATTTGGCAATTGCGACTCCACGTGGTACTTGTTTGCCGTACCACGTGATTTTTTTTTAAGAGCCGGAGGCGCGCATTATTTTGCAGCCTCGACATGTTTTGTAAGGAATTTATCACTTTTTCTATGAAAAATATGAAAAAAAAAAAATTGTTTTTACCAACACGTTGGATTTTAGATGTTTGGGGGCTTTATAAAGGGGGTCGAAATTTTCGTTATTTTTGCGATAGGACACACCGTTTTCGAGATATAAGCAAAAGAAAAGAAAAAAAGATACAGTACTGTTTTTGCATCTGAAGTCGATGTGTTGATGTGAATTTTAGTTCATGACAACTAATTTTATTCCACACCTTTTTAATCGCGATTAAAAACAGGCAGATTTAGTTACGACAATCAAAATTTTTGGTGAAAAACGTAAAATTCGGAATAGCAAAATTGCCATTTTCACTAAATTATAATCTCAGTGCCATCTTAGTGCTGTCAAACTAAAATTTGGTTAAGTTGTGTCACTTTAGTCAATTTCAGAATGGGAAATCGTCGTTTGACAGGAATAAACGAAATTTTGGTGATTTTTAGTCTAGTTTAGAGAATTTTGTGACAAGAGAATCGGCACCATTGTCTTTTTGCGATCGTACATCATTATCGTAATAATATTATATTGCAACATTTAATAGTACCTAAGTCTAAAACTATTTTAATCTAAAATGCCTTTCTGTACTGTTTGTAACACATCTGTTGAGCGCAGTCACTGGACAGGTCACCTACGTAGTACTAATCATAAAAACAAAACTATTTCGCATTTTTGCGAAGGTGTTGAAATAATACATTCTGCATTTCGTAATCGTATAGCTTCTTACAGAATTGTCGATCCGTCTGAGAATTGTTCTCTAGAACCATTTTTTAATAATATTTTGGACAAAATTAAAACGTTAATTGACATTTCTCTTAAAGAACATACTTGTATAAAAGTTAATTTCGAATATTTTGCTTTGTTTTTAATGTTTAAAAATGATTCTCAGGAGATGAAATCATTTGCCACAAAAAACGTAACTCTGCATCAGAATTATGAATTTGATTAATTATTGTCTCAAGTCAAAAATACTTTAAAAAAAAAGATAGAAGAATTTCAGGACCTAGAGTGGATGGACGTTCTTGAGTAGTTCTCATTTGGAAGTCAATGTTAACAAATATCAACCTTTGCGCGGTTCAGGCTTTATCGAATTGCCTTCTGCAATAAAATCGAAAAAAGCATGTGTTAATATCCGCAATAATGATGGCTATTGTTTTTTATGGTCTGTTGTAGCTGCTTTATATCCAGCCAAGACTCATCCTGAAAGAGTATCTTCTTACCCTGATTTTCGTAACGTGTTAAATGTAAAGGACATGTCATTTCCAGTGAATTTCTCCGATATTGCGCGGTTCGAAGTGAATAACCTCGTATGCATTTACATTTATGGTTTAAAAATAATAACATCATAGGACCGCTTTACAAACCAAAAGCCTTGAACGGAAAGGTGATTCATTTACTTTATTTAGAAACAGACGATTTGTCACATTACTGTCTCATTATAGACTTGCCGCGACTTGTTAAGAATCAAATAACAAAACACCACAGTAAACTGTACTTTTGTGACGTTTGTTTAATGTTTTTTAATTCATGTGATGATCTTGGTTCACATAGTTGTGGAGGTGTCGCCACTGAACTACCTCCAAAGGGTTCTTTCATACAGTTTAAAAATTATAATAGAAAGCAATTCGTACCATTTGTAATATACGCAGATTTTGAAACAATGCTAGAACGGTATGAATCTTGTGACCCAGACCCCACTAAGGCGAGTACTGTAACGCGACAGCGACATGTGCCTGTAGCTTACGCTTATCACATTACGTGCACGCTAGATGAATGCCACAATCGTTACGTTTCTTATCGCGGTTCGGATTGTGTATCAAATTTTGTAAAGTCTATCTATAAAGATGCACAAAAAATTTACGATATTTTACAAAATAGTGTTCCTATGATTTACTCAAATGATAATGCTCGCGACTTTGAAAACGCGATTACATGTCATATTTGTGAACACTTCTTGTTCGGCGATAGGGTTCGTGATCATTGTCACTTGACTGGTAAATATCGTGGCGCAGCTCATAGGTATTGTAACATACAATACAAACTACCAACATTCTTGCCAGTATTTTTTCATAATTTGTCCGGTTACGATTGCCACCTTTTCATAAAAGAATTAGGTGAAGCTCCTGGATCTATTAAAGTGATACCTAAAACAAAAGAAAACTATATTTCATTCACTAAGTTTATTCCGATTTCTACCGAGGAAAGCATCCAGGTTCGGTTTGTAGACTCTTTCAAGTTTTTAGGAACCAGCTTAGAAAAGTTGGCTAGTACAATGAAGAACCAAGACTTTAAACAATTGAAATCTTATTTTCCTAATAAAAAACAATTTAACCTACTCACTCGTAAAGGAGTGTATCCATATGAATATATGTCTCAATGGGAACGTTATGAAGATACGTGTTTACCCTCTAAAAAAATTTTTTTTTAACTCCTTAACTAATGCGACAATTACCGACGAAGACTAGGAACACGCTCGGTCTGTTTGGTTAGTGTTTAATATTCAAAACATGGGTATGTACACAGATTTATATCTCAAAACAGATGTTCTGTTGCTAACAGATGTATTTGAAAATTTTCGTAAAACTTGTAAACTACATTACAATCTCGATCCCGCGTTCTATCTTACAGCACCAAGTCTATTTTTTGATGCAATGCTTTTAAAAACAGGAGTTTAATTAGAATTGATTAGTGATGTTGAAATTTTTAGAATGATACAAAAAGGTATTCGAGGAGGTGTTTGTATCTGTTCCAAAAGACATGTCAAAGCCAATAATAAATATTTAGATACTTACGACCCAACCCGTCAAAATTCATTTATCATTTATTTAGATTGTAACAATTTATATGGTTATAGCATGTGTCAATCCCTACCCTATTCCGATTTTAGATTTATGAATAGACAAGAAATTGATTTTTTACAATTGAACTTAGCAGATATCAGTGATACTGCAGAAAACGGATACATTCTTGAAGTTGATTTAATATATCCGGAGAATTTGCACATGGAGCACAATGACTTTCCTTTTTGTCCAGAAAAATGCTTGCCACCTGTTGGTAAGAATAAAAAGCTAATACCAAATTTGTACGATAAATATCACTATGTTATTCATTACGTACATTTAAAAAAATGCTTACAGCACGGTTTAGTATTAAGAAGGATCCATCGCGCTATTATATTTAAGCAAAGTTGTTTTTTAAAGCAATATATTGATATTAACACAGTTACGCCAAAAAGCAGAGTCAACGTTTGAACAAGACTTTTTCAAATTATTGAACAATAGTATTTTTGGAAAGACGTTGGAAAATAATGAACATCGAATAGACGTTAAGTTAGTAAACAAGTGGTGTGACTCTAACAATAAAACAAAAAAGACTACTTGTGCTGAAAAATTGATAGCCAGCCCATATTTTCATAGCGCCTCTGAATTTTCTGATGATCTAGTGGCAATCCAAATGAAACCTGTGCGTATTATATACTTAATAAACCAATATACATAGAGTTTGCAGTATTAGAATTATCTAAGACTCACATGTATGACTTTCACTACTCTATCATCAAACCTTTTTATGGTAACCGAATTGAATTGTGCTATACTGACACAGATAGTCTAGTGTATGATGTACAGAGCAATGACGTTTATAAAGACTTCAAGCTCCATTTTCTAAAATATTTTGACACCAGTAATTATGACTGTAACAATGACTATAACTTACCAATTATTAATAAGAAGGTTCCAGGACTGTTTAAGAATGAAATGGGTGGTAACATTATCAAAGAATTCGTAGGACTGCGCTCAAAGCTTTATTGTATTAAAACGTTAAACAAAACTATTAAAAAAGCAAAAGGTACGAAAAAATGTATAACCAAAAATTTTAATATGTTAGATTATAAAAATGTTTTGTACAATAATTGCAATGTTATACGCAAAAAAAAATGTATTGTTTAGGTCAATAAAACATGAAATATTCACTCAGGATGTAAATAAAATTGCACTTTCAAGCAACGACGATAAACGGTTGCTATCGTTTGATAATGTATCTACTTTAGCCTGGGGTAATGCAACTATATGTATGTAATGCATTATTATTATTTTGTACAGTGTATTTTAGATGACGTCCTAAATGTAAAGTACCTAAAGCAGGGTCCAGATACAAGTAATGTGTAATGTAATTGTAAAACATGTATTTTCTTGGTGTCCCAAAAAGATAATATTATCTTATTACTTGTAGCAAATAACGTTAAATCTTATTTAGTACTTAATTAGTTTTAAGACCGTTTATGCGATACGGCATTTCGTAAAAAATATTAAAATATTCTCTACTAACTTTTTATATCATATTATTCATTTCCAAAACTTTAAACTTTAAAATTAAATGCTGTGCCGCATAAACGTAATAATACCTAAGTTTTCTTTTAAGTACCTATTTGTAGTAAATAAATAAATAAATACTATTTTATGATCATAATTGTATGTGTTTCATTTTCATTCCTGATTGATGACAAAGGATATAAGGCTCGTACCGCGTCGCGCAAGACGGTACAGGCTCCAACTTGATAAAACATGTACAGTCTTATTACAAAAAACTAAATAAACCTTGATTTAAACCTGTGCTACGAAGTCCAGGCTTATCTGCAGAACCATGGTCTAAATTTGTCCGTATTACAAAACTTCAAAAAACCGTGGTCTTCTTAGTGCCGTCATTTGAACCATTGTCTTTGTAATAACCACAGAGTAATACAAATATTATTCATTCACCATGTTATCATTCTATTGCAACGTTCCGTATGCTCAGAAATGAAAACTTTTTGTTAATACGCTAATGATTATTATGATGTTTAGGAGTATTAAAAATATTGAGAGTGTTAATTTGCATGGAATATTAGTTATTTCGTCGATTGCAGTTTTGTTTAGGTTTAAGCACATGACTTAATGTCGTATTAAGTACTAATAATACATCTAGGTACGTGTAACGAAACGTAAAATTTTCGCGCATTATGTATATGAAACCATAACATCCATCGCAAGTTGAACAAAGTTCATTTAGCTTTGGAATTTTTAAGTTATCGAAGTTTCTAATAGAGCAATTGCCTCTTTGTATAGTATTACCTTCTATAGTAGGTAATTTTAATATCATATTGTGATGGACCAACAAAAGAAAAAACGATCTGAGAATTGGAGTACCGAGGAAAAAGTAAATAAACATAAATTACTTCGATTAACTTGAAATCAGTGTTTAATTGATTCAAATTTAATTTTAATTTATTTGATTGATTCGAACACGATTTATGTTGTGTCGGCGTGGCGTTCCCAACAACTCAGCGGCTTCAATATCCTCAATATCAATTAAATCGACCATGTTAAGATCCATTTTCGGGTAAAAACAACACAACACAATGAAAAAGATGCTATAAAATACAAGAGAAACTTTGACTGATACGATTTAGACCATAGTTTGATCGTTTAAACTAGGGGCCGCCGAGGTTTAGCGTTAGACCATGAGATGGTCCACGGTTTTTCGAAAAACCACGTTTTGTAATATCATTTTGGTTTAAACCGTAGTTTATAGAACTTTAAACCGGGGTTTTCAGTTAAACCGCTTTTTGTAATAACACTGTTAATGTTTATTTTTGATTACAAAGCACTCATGGCTCGGAAGTTCGCATGAGCGGTGTAGAATTCGATAGCGAGCAGGTGTTCGTGCAAGAGTTCGAACACGTTAAAACATGAAAATGAAGCGCAACGTAAGGCATTATGGAGTCTAATTACATATTAACCACGTTCCACAGTAATATTATTGTGTAGAACATCGAACGGAGCGGTCATATCACGTCGAATAAAAACGAAACGAATTGTAAGTATTGTACAAATACCCATAAACTTATAACATTATTTCATCATGTTGTTTTATGTACTTAATTATTATTTCATTTGTTTCAGATCATCGATAATGTGTGATTCTCCAGATATTATCGACTTCTCACAATACGCTCAAGGTTTTCCCACTCCAAGTTTAAGCTGGCATGTTCCAGAGCTACAAAGACCTGAACCAACTATCAAAAAGTCTAGAGCAAGACGGGAGGGTCTAAAACGGAAAGCACCTGAACATCAATATCCTTTATGTCAATCATACGTCATAAACAACGAAAAGAAAAAAGGTTTACGACTTATCCAGATACAGGTCTTGGACATCAGTGAGCAACAAGAACCAAGTGTTACAAGTTCAAGTGATGATGAGGAGGTGATAGTGTTAAGTGCGCAATATGTAGTTAGTGAACCGGTGGACTATGTTATGGAAGAGACACAATCATTGATAAATATTATACTATATTATATATTGATAATACTTACTTACAGAAATAAAATCATTCATTCATTCATTCATTGATAAATAAAATATCAAAGAAACTTTGTGGTGACGATTGTTATTAGTAAGTAAGTATCTACCTAGTTTGTAACTTATTGGATTAGATTGTAGACTACTGAGCACGGGGTTCTGGGTTCGATCCCCGGTCGGGCATGGTTATTGGGTTTTATCAATTATTACATGAGAGTCGAACATAACTAACGGTATTTAGTGTATTTAATGGATTTTAGTTAAGTTATGTATAAGTTTTGAATGTATAAGTTTACTGTTAAAAGATACATTATGTAGAAATAAATAATTAGTTTAATATTGGTATTATGAATTTATTTGTTAATCTGCTAGTGTATTAAAATGTAACTATATAGATCATCACAATTTTGTAACTCATATTATGTATGTCGGAGTTAGTTGTCAATTAGAATTGTGGGTAGTTAACACAATTTGTTATAATTTGTTTTTGTTATTATTAATTTAAATGATTTTCACTATCAATTATTGTCTAGTAAATCGAAACATAATTTATTGGGTACTCGGTACGTAGTAATTGATTTTGGCAACTTATTCCGATAATTGTAACCCATGGTTTTGTTCAAAACATTTGATGACCTGTTACTTTGATTTTAAAATGATTTACTTTGTTATATCATCATTGTTTATTTACAACAATTATTCTTGTATTATTTTATTGCTTTATAATGTAAGTCTTATTAGATTTAGCGCATTAATAGTGTTTTGTACCAAGTAAACACGTGACGTACTTCCGTGCGTCATCGGACAGAGTTGTCGTGGAGGGATTACAAGGTGGGGGCATCGTTCTATAAAATAGCGTGCACTCTGTCTACGAGACAGTCGATCTTCGGATTCGACTCAATAAAGAGCCCTTGCTCCCGACAAAACTGTCGGTTTACCTGTGTACCAAGTACTAAAAATAAAAACCTTGTGATTGTTTATACAGTCTTATTTTTCCTAATAAAATGGGAACTCCAAACCCTGACGAGATACCGCTCGGCACTCCTGATCCTACATCAGAAGTGGGATTAGGTTTAGCCCAGGAATCGCAAGGTGTTGGTGATCCATGGCGAGTAATGTTGGAGCTTCAGAACCATAATATGGCTCAGTTAATTGAAGCGATTAAAACGCACTCCGCTCCATCCATTATAATTCACTTGCCCGATTTTAACCCGGATCTACCTGATTCCAATGCTCAATCTTGGAGTACAACCGTTGATATTTGCCTATCGGAAAAGCCTCTTCAAGGTGGCGCTCTTATTATTGCCCTCACTAAAGCCTTAAAGGGCAGTGCTAATGCATGGCTTTCCCAAGTATCGTATGCAGGCATGACGTGGACAGACTTTAAGAGTCTCTTCCTCTCTCGTTATGACATTTCGGAAACTGTTGCCGCTACCCTAATTAACCTTCATAATAGTCAACCAAAAGAAGGACCATCTTTAGCTGCATATGCCAGTCGCCAGGTCACTTCACTGACATCTAAATGGAATAGCCTGAGTGTCGAACACATTGCTGTTTTTACTGTACTGGCCCATGTCTCCAAATGTGATTCTCGTGCTCATCGACTAGCATTTACCACCGAAGTACCTTCTAGGCATAAACTTCAACAAGAACTGAGTGTTTTGTCCCATCTTAAGAGAAAGCCTCGGATTTCTTCTGACCTGAACGATTCTTCTCAACCTAGGATGTTAAAACCAGGTACAATAGTATGCCACTTTTGTGGTATATTAGGGCATAAATCTACTAACTGTCGCAAGAAGGCCGAGACAACTAATCATCCTGGACCAGCCAGCTCGTCACATAAGGCGACACAAAAAAACATCGTCTGTTACCGCTGTGGGGAGTCGGGACACGTCGCTCCTCGCTGCCCAAAGGCGACCGGAAAGCGGCCGGGAGGTTCAAGTGAAGAGTTCGACCTTCAAGCAGCCAACCATTCGTGAAACGAATTGAAGCTTATGATATACGACCTATCACTGGTGTTCTACAGCAATCTGGTGAGTCACTTCCATTTTGTTATGACTCTGGGGCTGAATGTTCTCTTATTGCTGAAACATTTGCTAAAAAGTTGTCTGGCAAATGTATTTCTTGTGTGGTCAATATTTATAATGGGAATAGGAAATTCTAACATAATATTGCTTTGCATTTAATAGCTACCGGTGCATGTAGGGCTAATGGGCAGGTTGAACGCATAATGAGAACATTAAAAAGTATGCTTACCGCCGTTGAAACCAGTGAGCGATCATGGCAAGATGCCATTGAAGACGTTCAAATTGCTCTTAATTGCACAATTAGTCGGGTTACTAAATCTAGTCCTTTAGAATTATTGATTGGACGAGTTGCTAGACCTCTAGGTTTGATGACTGTTGACAGTGAGGAGTTAGAAGTAAATCTGTCCTGTGTAAGGGAACAAGCAGTCCTGGGTATAACTAAAAATGCCGAATATGATAAAGCCCGATATGATAAGACTAAAGCTATTTTGAAAAAGTTTCAAGTTGGAGACTTTGTACTTATTGCTAATGAGGAACGAAATCAGACTAAATTAGATCCTAAATTTAAAGGTCCCTTTAGAATTTTAGAACTATTGGATGGTGATAGATATTTGTTAAAATCTTTGAGTACCAATAGGATTATCAAATATGCTCATGACCGTGTACGAAAAATGCCTGAATGTCCAGTCACTATTAGTGATGATGTCAATGTTGACACTGATGATGATTCATCTGCTGCTGACATACTATAGCTGAATTGACAAGATGTCTATGTTGACTCTTGTTTGCAATGTCTATCTTGACGCTTAATCGGATGTCTATGTTGACTCCTGGATTTGGACGTTGAACTTGACGCTTATGCGGGTTGTCTATGTTGACGCCTATGCGGGTTGTCTATTCGACTCCAAATTACTTGTCGAGTCCCATGGTGTGATTTCGGCTGGGAGACTATGTCTCTACTTCAGTTGAGCTATGTATTGTCTGTAGCAGTATGATCATTTTGAATGGTTGCGATGCCACTGCTATTGATGCTAATTTTATTTGACTAATTCAGGATTTTTCTTTCCAACATACCTTTTATTAAGGCTTTTGTTTGTCAGAAAGGCCGATCAATATTCACCAAGAGATTTTGTTACAGGATCACACGAGGTCGTGTAGAACGTCAGTTCTGGCCGTGTCGGAGTTAGTTGTCAATTAGAATTGTGGGTAGTTAACACAATTTGTTATAATTTGTTTTTGTTATTATTAATTTAAATGATTTTCACTATCAATTATTGTCTAGTAAATCGAAACATAATTTATTGGGTACTCGGTACGTAGTAATTGATTTTGGCAACTTATTCCGATAATTGTAACCCATGGTTTTGTTCAAAACATTTGATGACCTGTTACTTTGATTTTAAAATGATTTACTTTGTTATATCATCATTGTTTATTTACAACAATTATTCTTGTATTATTTTATTGCTTTATAATGTAAGTCTTATTAGATTTAGCGCATTAATAGTGTTTTGTACCAAGTAAACACGTGACGTACTTCCGTGCGTCATCGGACAGAGTTGTCGTGGAGGGATTACAAGGTGGGGGCATCGTTCTATAAAATAGCGTGCACTCTGTCTACGAGACAGTCGATCTTCGGATTCGACTCAATAAAGAGCCCTTGCTCCCGACAAAACTGTCGGTTTACCTGTGTACCAAGTACTAAAAATAAAAACCTTGTGATTGTTTATACAGTCTTATTTTTCCTAATAAAATGGGAACTCCAAACCCTGACGAGATACCGCTCGGCACTCCTGATCCTACATGTATAAAAATTAAGGAAACTTTTGGTTCATAATTAGGTTCTTAGTAACGAACTAAGGTTTTTAGTTATTATGCAAGTTTTGAATGTATAAATAAAATATCCAAGGTGTTAGTTTATTGTAATTAGAGAGATTAAGTTAAAAGAAGTAAAATAATTGTTTTGTTAATCTAGCAGTGTATTAAAATGTGTTTAAATACATAATAGTTACATAAGTTTCATATACATAAATAAAATTATGAAATAACTTAAGGGACAGTTAATAATAATAAGGGATAAGTGTTATTAGTATGTAATTGTAAATAATGCGATAAACTAAATAAATAATATATTTATAATTTAAAATATGTTTTTTTTTGACATTACTCACACTTTAAATTAGTTCTAATGAAATGATCTCATCACAGGTTATACGTTTTCAATATTTTTAAATTAATAGAATACTTACTTAATTCGATTAATTTTATTAGAGCTAATATAAAGTTTGATGATTAAGTTACCCTGAAAACATTTAAATAAAACAACCATAAGTACATTATTAATCATTTTTATTAACTGCATAGGTAAGAAAAAATAAATTAAAATAGATTAAATACAGACATATTATTATCAACATACCATTTTCTAATACACACCGCATTATTTAATGCACAATTCATTTTATGGTTCACACAATTAAAATCAGTTTTATTTTTACAGAACTTTTTTTTTAATGTCGCAAAATTAGGACATCCCTTCTCACCTAAGTCGATCACTTCACAGTTTGCACATAACTCTTTAATCCACTTAATCTTTTCCAAACCCTTCGTCATAATTTTTTTATTTTCTAAATGAGGTAAAATAACACGCTGAAACTCTTTGTAGTCTATGTAGCCCTCACTCCAGTAAATTCCTCGATTTCTTTCTAACCACCTCACCTGCTTTTTTTCTTCTTGGGTTAGGTAATGAAATGAATATGGTGGTTTTACCAAGAACGTCTGTGTATGATCCCCACTCGCAATGGTCAACTCTTTGACAATAAAATTATTTGTCGAATCTTTAAATCCTTGGAGTTCCACTATAACGGTATCCGCCTTCATGATATCTTCTTAACAATGTTACTTAATGGTTTGTATTCAACAATGCAATCGTTGAGAATGAGACAATATGCGGAAGTTTGATCTGGTATCTCTGAATCACTCTCAATTTCTACCCTCACATCCACAACAGGTCCAGTCTTTAGATTATCAGCTTGTCTAGAGCAATCGACTACAAACAGCGGTGCTAAATCTCTAAATTGTTTCTCGCTTAGTATGGGCTCCGAACGACGTCCGTAATACGACTGTTGAAATCTGGTGTCATGATTTCCAAATATTAATAAGATTTATCGATTTTAAATAGTAAATATAAAATTTAAAGTAAGTATTTGATTTGACTAAAACTAAGTTTGTATCAATGTACTCATGAAGTTTAAAAGTATCTCATTTGACATTTACCGCCAAAAGTATTGATTATTTTTCTAACGGAACGAAATGGAAACATGATGTTTGGAGTGTCGTCTAGTTCCTAGGGCAGTTCTCATCGAGCCTCGGAACCGAAAGGTTGTCTACTATAAGTTGTCAGTCTGTTATATTACATTTACTAAGTTTGTACGTGTACAAGATATTAAAAATATAGAAATATTCATACTGAGCAGTCGTATATCATTTCACTTCAGAAGTGGGATAAACCAAAAAGGTACGTAGATCATTATTATTGAAAAACTATGATAATAATTGCTTTTAATGAATGCTATTTAAACATGATTGCTAAACGCTCACTTTTGAAAAACTTATTCAGAGACTTATGAGAACAATTAAGTACCTGTATCTATAAGGATTATTCTATTTTTCTATATAAATTGCTATCATTTTTCGGCTGCATGACGCTGCACATCAGGTCAGGGCAACTCTCTGATGATGTGTTGTGTTGTGTAGGTTGTGTGTAATACTGTGTGGGGGTACGTGGCTAGGGCTACACTCTGGCGGTACCTTACCGCGCATTATTGCACATACTGACTGGACAAATCGTGTGTTTGATCGGGGCGACTCCCCGATAGCACGGGATGTGTTCTGGTGGCCTAAGTGAATCCAATGAGCGTGATTTCGGGGCGCTATTGTGGGTACCGCACATTAGGTCAGGGCAACTCTCTGATGGTGTGCGGTGAAATACACATGTGTATAATATTGGTGCGGGTACGTGGCCAGGGCCACTCTCTGGCAGTACCATAGCGCGAAATATTGTACACTGCAGCTGGACTTATCGCGTGCTTGGTCAGAGCTACTCTTTGATAGCGCGGGTTATGTTCCGGCCAAAATGGTGCCTTGGAGTCATGAATTTGGGGGTTATTTAAATGAAGCAATATTTTCCATTTCATAATGTTTCTTTATTTTTTTATAATTTCATTATCTTTTTACTACATTCCCATAAGCCTCTTTATAGGATGTTAATGAGCTACATTTGAACATAATTTCATGATTATTTACAAGCAACACGGTGGTGTTAAGCATAAACAAATTGTTGGTTATGATTATTCCTGTTACTGGCGTGATAATTTGCATACTTGATAAGTGAACTATGATTGTTCACTCGGATTATGTTACTGGGCGTACTTTGTGATTTCGCTGGATTTTGAGTGGGTATGGTTACTGCTGGATGTTGAGTGAGTCACATAGTCGTCGGATTATGTTACTGGGCGTACTTTGTGATTTCGCTGGATTTTGAGTGGGTATGGTTCCTGCTGGATGTTGAGTGAGTCACATAGTCGTCGGATTATGTTACTGGGCGTACTTTGTGATTTCGCTGGATTTTGAGTGGGTATGGTTCCTGCTGGATGTTGAGTGAGTCACATAGTCGTCGGATTATGTTACTGGGCGTACTTCGTGATTTCACTGGTTTTGAGTGGGTATGGTTCCTACTGGTTGTTGAGTGAGTCGCTAGTCGTCGAATTATGTTACTGGGCGCACTTCGTGATTTCACTGGTTTATGAGTGGGTATGGTTCCTACTGGTTGTTGAGTGAGTCACTAGTCGTCGGATAAATTTGTTTTAATAGCGTAGTAACTGGATATTAGGATATTGCGATTGCCTGATTGATTGTTAATTGATTGAGTTAACGAACTTGGCCAACACTTTGTTTTCGCTTGAATTTATTTACATGAATGATAATCTCAAATAGATATGCAATATGATACTATGATTGATGATATGACACCGTTTTATGTTATGAAAATTATGATATTTCATGCTTATTGTGCTTGATCTTTCCTACATTGTTTATACTGTATATGACATTTATTTCTCACTAAGAATTCAAACTTATGAACAACGGTAGGTATCCGTAATGAATTAATGTAGTAAAAGCAAATTAACAAATCAAAGAAATAAAACTGATTTTATAAATAGGTGATTGATATAAAAATTGAGCGAAATCTTTTATGATGTAGTTCTTAATGTCATAACTAACTTTGAATTAGGATATAGTTTAAGTTTATCCCTTGTGTAAGGATTGTGAATGGATTACGCCCCAAGTAATGTATAATGTTTCAGAGAGGTGTGACGATGACGTCAGATGTCGAGCCTGGTGCCCCGCCTAGTAGTACCCCACCTGGTACACCTCCGAGACGTCGGCGTAAATCCAAGATGACGAAGGCGAGGCAGAGAAGCCCGTCGTCATCTAGTTCAAGTGAAGAGGCTGTACCAAGAAAAATACGTAAGCGTGCAAATAAACTTTCTACTAGAGATATACTAAAGTTAGTTAAGCATGTTACAAGAGACGCTCCGAAGAACTCCTGGAGTAATAACAATCTTACTAATGTAATTCCGGAGTTTGATCCATCGAATAAAAATCAAACCATCGAAAGCTGGCTGCGAAAAGTTAATGAGTGTGCTATTATATATGGATGGGATGAGAAACAAATTGTCCACTTCTCTTTGCAAAAGTTAGCCGGCCTAGCAAAGCGATGGTTTGAAGCCTTGCCGACAGTTGTCTACACTTGGGATGAGTGGCAGGTTAAACTCAAGAAAGCTTTCCCAAGTGCTGAAAATTTTGGACGTCTGTTAGAAGAGATATTAAATCGTACTTCACGTGGTGATGAAAGTCTTCGTGAATATTTTTACGATAAATTAGGATTATTAAATAGATGTGAGATTAGTGGTAAAAAGGCTGTTGATTGTATTGTATACGGTATAAGTGACCGTTCTATTAGGCATGGAGCACAGGCTCAGAATAGTTCGGAACCCGAAGATTTACTTAACTTTCTTACGTATCAGAAACCTCAACCGCAGCTTAATAATAAATTCCGTGAGCGCACAACGTCAAAACCAAACTCTAACTCTAGATCAAATGGTGCTAACTCCAATTCAATCACTTGTTACAATTGTCGTATGAAAGGTCATCCTTATTTTAAATGTACCAAGCCCATTATTACATACAAACAATGCAATCGGATAGGGCACAATAGTGACGAATGTAAATTGGAACCCTTTGTTTCTTCAAATTCGAAATCGAACCGCGTAGAAAGTATGGAAAAAAATACTTTAAAAATAGATTCTTATAATATGGGCAATGCCAAATACTTCAAGTCCGTGGTAATAAATGATAAGTCTTTTGAAGCATATATTGACTTTGGTAGTGAGTGTACACTTTTGCGCAGGACCGATGCAGAACTACTTAATTTAGCTAAGAGCTTTGATAACGTTCCGATTGTTAAGGGTTTTGGACAGTCGTCCGTTGTGCCTATGTACAAGACTGTTGTGTTTATTAGGATCGATGAAATTGAATCTGATATCGAAGTATTAGTTGTAGATGATGTTCACATGCAGACATCACTTATTATTGGTCAGAATTTCACTGAATTGCCATTTATCACTGTTTTAAAAGATAACTCTAAACTTACATTTTATAAAAGCCCAGGCCTAGTTCATTCCGACCATCCAAACGGTATTTTAAAGCTATATATTACTGATAGTATAGAAATCTTTAAAACCAGTAGTGTCCCTGTTTATTCAAACAGCAACTTCACGGGAGATGTATTTATAGAAGGTTACAACGCTGTCGAAACGGGTAAAGAGTTCCGTCTGTTACAGGGTGCTTTTAGTATTTCCAATGGTAGGGGATCCGTTTTTATATCTAATTTGTCACCCTTTTCTATTACCTTACCACCAAACGTTTTAATTGCTAGAGCCATTCCGTTCAATGAACAGAAAGAATGTCAAATAAATAAAATAGCGAAAGATTCCACTACTGTAGCACCTCTTAATAAAGATGACATTAAAACGGGATCAAGATTGAACGATGGACAATTGGATAGATTTTACTTGTTGTTGCAAAATTACCGCGATTGTTTTGCTACAAACCTTAACTAGATAGGTTGCGCTATTGATGTAGAAATGAAAATAGATTTAGCAGATAACAAGCCAATTGTTTATCGTCCATATCGATTGTCACATTATGAACGCGAACGAGTCCGAGAAACCATTGATGAATTGCTTCAAAACGATATTATTCAGGAATCGAAATCTGATTATGCCAGCCCGATTTTAATGGTCAAAAAGAAAACTGGTGAGCAGCGATTATGCGTGGCCTTTCGAGCCCTGAATAATAAAACTATAAAATATCGTTTTCCGCTGCCGATTATAGAAGACCAAATATCGAACCTCAGTGGCAATGTTTTCTTCACGACTCTGGACCTCACTTCAGGTTATTATCAAATACCCATGGCTAAAGAAAGCCAACATTTTACTGGTTTTGTTACACCCGATGGTCATTTCGAGTTCAAAAGAATGCCTTTCGGTTTAGCAAATGCCCCAGCCGTGTTCCAGAGAATGATTAACAAAGTGCTTGGAAACAGAAGATTTGAATACGCGTTAGCTTATTTAGATGACGTATTAATTACCGCAAAAACAGTAGATGAGATGTTTCATAGACTAGATGTATTAATACTTTTTTTACTGCTTTTTAACCTTAAAGCTGACCAAATCAGCAGCAGCAGCTGAGCAGTTAAGGAATTCCCGAAACCACGAAATGTCCATGAGGTCCGACAATTTCTTGGGTTAACTGGTTACTTCCCAAAATTTATTAAGGGTTATGGAGAGGTCGCTCGTCCGTTAACATCTTTATTAAAAAAAGACTCTTTATGGAAATGGTCCCATACGGAAGACCAGGCATTTTCAATTTTAAAAGACAGTCTGGCTGGTCGGCCTGTCCTGGCTCTTTATGATCCTACTCTTGAAACCGAATTCCATACTGACGCTAGTGCTATGGGTATAGGAGGCATACTTATGCAATGGCAAAAAGACTCTAGGGTCTTAAAACCGGTCGCTTATTTTAGTCGACAGACTACACCCGAAGAAAAACACCTGCATTCCTACGAATTGGAAACACTAGCTGTTGTATGTTCTCTAAAAAAAATCCGTGTGTATCTGTTAGGCATTCATTTTAAGGTTTATACCGATTGTGCTGCTCTTCACACTACACTAACCAAAAGGGATCTCGTTCCGCGGATAGCGAGGTCGTGGCTACAAATAAGCGAGTTCACGTTTGATACTGAATATCGACCCGGTGTTCAGATGTCACACGTCGATGCGTTAAGTAGAAATACCAGATTATCCGCGGAACCAGATGATAGCCCCTCTGTAGGCGTATACACGGTCAATTTTAGGTCGTTCTGGAACCGAAAGCCATATACTCGATCATCGAATTCAAAACGATTGGGACTATTATTTTCAAAAAGTTACAATAAAACAAAATCACGAAAAATCTAATTTATTGTTTTTTTTGTGTAATAGTGAGAACTCGTAGTAACGCTTCCTTGCGATTAATGCATATGTGTGTAAAACGTATCGACGAAGTGCAACACTTGCGAACGGTACCCACCCATTGAAAAATTCATTCATCGATCAGACAGCATGATCCGTAAGCCACGCCCCCGGCCCCGCAGTCTAGCCGACCGCCCGCGCGCCCCCGCCACGCGCCATTCCTAATTTCTTATTCCTTTCTCTAGTATTGTCTCGCGTTTCGTTGTATTAGGTCACGCACGCGCAACCTAATTACGCGCCAAAAATTTGAGTTTTGGGCTATGGTAGATTTTTATGTGACATGGCGAACCATAACTTAGAAGAGGCCAGACGTTTGTATGCTCAGCCGGAACACCTGACCTCACTGCGCGCACGTGGAATCACTGACCCTCAAGTTCCCTCCACCTCCACCATCCTGGCTGTAACCCAGCGCCTCCTCGATCATGGACAGTTTCGAGCGCCCACACACGCGCAGGGCCGCGGTAGACTACCATACTCGGCGGAATTGGAGGAAGACATACAGGAATACCTACATCGAACGCGACCCACGCGGCCACGTCGTAGTACCATAATGGCGGCCAGGCGATTCAATGTTAGCCAATATTATGTATCTCTCTGGCACATTAACGCGGTCTGTTCTATCAGTTCAGTGCGTGCGTATTTAAACAGTGTGTTTGGTGAGCAGTAGATAGGTCGTGGTGGCCTTGTGGTTTGGCGCATGGAGCCCTGACTTAACACCACTGGATTTTTATGTGTGGTTCGAGATAAAAAGCGTACTTACTACTCGAGGTGACTTAAGAAGTGCGACAGTGGACGCTTTTAATATTGTGAAAAGTGAAGTGAATAAAAGAGTACCTACAAGTAAGTAAGTATTTACCTACTTAGATACGAAACATGTACTCGTACTTACTTATTACTGACGCGACGACGGTCCTAAGCCCGTAGAAATTATGAAGGAAAAATTAGAGTTATTTAACTGATAGGTATGTAGGTAGATAAACGCAATTTAAATCAAACAATGGTTATGAATGCGGAATCAAACGATTTATTATTGTCGCGGGTACTTAGGTATCTACAGCAACAAAGTGCAAGTAGGTACTGATGACCGCGACTGGACACCACAGTGAAAGGTGGACATCTTGTTCACTGTGTACCTACCTACATCAAAACAATCTTTTTTGACCGTGGGAGGACAAGGAGGTTCCTCAATAATATCCTTGCTAGCAAATTTCTAGTGTTAATGTATTTACCTACCTACTGAAAAAAAAAAGCGTTATTACATTAAAATTCCTGCTTGCCATTTGGACGTACCTACCGCCACTATTTAAGCGGATTTAAACTTATTTATACTCTAAACATATGGCTGTAGTACTATGTCTATTTTATCTATGCGTACGTTGAGGTACCTAGTTCACAGAGGTCGCCGATCGCCGCTAACATGCAATAGATAAAATAGGTACACAAATAAAAATACGAAAAGCGAATTCAGACTTTATTTCTTAACCGTAAACGATAACAAATCGAAATTTCACCAAACTAGGTACAAGGAACGTAGGTACGCAGTTTACTAAAATTATTCTGAGAAGCCACAGAATTGATGCACAACCGAATTCAGCGGTTAACTTTATAAAAATAAGGTCTTAATTCGGTACAATATTTTCATAGAACAGGGCACCACCAACTTATAATGAACTCTATTTGACAGATAAAACGATTCATTTTTCTGTTTGAATTGCCTGCCTTTGTAGAAGCCGTCGTACCGCGCAGCTGCGCTGCGTTACATTGTAAAACTTCGTAGGCAGTATTATTTTTATTCATCATAATTTTATTATGGTAGGTAGCTGTATGCTTTTTATGTACCTATTAGCTCGACACTCGATTCAAGGCCTTAAATACAACTCACAAGCGTACTCGTCATGTCTAGTTGAGGTAATAGACCGTACGATTACTAGTGATTTCGTGATGCGAGAGTAGTGAATGAAATTTCAATTAATTTCTCTCGTTTACGAGGAGATGTGATAGTGGTAAACACCATGCCGTGCGTCCTATTAGGTTCCAATACAAACGAGAGATAACGGAGGTAAATGAACTTACACCAACCTAAATCGTACCTACCTAAAATAAAATACCTACTTGCAGCAACGTCCGTTGACCTACCACGAGCGCGCTATAGCACAGCTGTTCGTTTATGAATGAAATAGTGGAAGGGCTACTAAGATTTAACTCGAATGACAGAATAAAAGTGATAAATTTCTAACTTCTATAATAGATGTCTTAAAAAAATTATAACAATGCCAATAGTAACTATTAATCGTCTGGAGTTACTGTGTTTCGGCTCCAGAACGATGTAAAATTGATCGTGTATACAATAGGCAAAGAGAACTGGCTTTTATCATTACAATTAGCAGACCCCGAAATATCTCGTATATTTAAGATCCTTAAACCCGAAAATGATCAGGAGTGTAGAGAAATTCGCAAAAACTATGTTGTAAAAGACCATGCCGTGTATAAAAGGGTAGATGATAGGTTATGTCTAGTTGTACCGCGAAGTGCTCGATGGCAAATATGCCGAGCCAACCACGATGAAATCGGTCATCTGGGGTATGCAAAAACCTTAGAAAGAATACAACATTTATACTGGTTCCCTAAATTAAGAAAATTTATTAAGAAATACGTTGCGGCATGCTTAGACGTGTGCGTACGCGCAGCGGAATGTTGTTGAATTTAAAGATTTTAATTATGCAGATATTTAGTGTATGACGTCGTATAATTGTGTATGGTAAAAAAAAAATTGTGCACGCAACCATTGTGGAGAAATTCACCAAAAACTGATTCCGCTGGGCGAACGTTGTCCTGGCGGAACTTTTTTTAATCCATAGACTTTAGAAGAAAAGAGATGTGTCCAAAAATTAGTGTGTATTTGTGTGTAATTGTGTATGTATGAATAAAACTAGTGCATGCATAAACTTCGGAGAAATTCAAGTTTCCGCTACGCGAACGTTTGGCCATTAGCTAGTATTCATACAAAGCGCTTACATAGAGAACTGTAGATTTTTACATACGTTGTTTTGAATTTGTTTATATTTGTTTAAAAAACAGATTTAGAAAAAATCGTAGGGCTTAAAATATAAAAATATAAACGTAAAATACGCTTATTAGGTCTTAGTTCTTAAAGTATGCACTTTGGGGTCTAGATTTTCACGTTTATACAAACCTTGTAAGTGTCTGCAACATGTTGCCAAGTATCAATGATGTTCCGTTAGTAACTAAAGAGTTATAGGACAAATTTACCATGAACAGATCACTGTTTACAAAGCAGTCAAATATCACGACGTTCTGAAGGAATTGCATGGTAATATGTATGTCAATAATTAGTGTATTCATTCAACTATTCTTATGCAAAATTTCATGTCATTAAATTCAGTAATTAAAGAAAAACAATTATAATACTGACGAAGCATCGAAAACCTACATAACCCGACCAAGTTCGGATGGCTACCAAAAAGCGGCCGTGCCATATATCTAAGAAACGTTCTTAACCTTCCAATATAGTATTTATTAATATGGTACAGTTGCGTACACAAGCGTTATGAAAAAATAAAACAATTGCATTTCTTGAATGAAAAATATTTTTTTAATAATAACGCCACTATCTACGATAAAAACAAATCTTCAATTAACAAGTACTTCTCTATTTAAATATCCGCGTACAAAATATTTTTAATTACATATAATACTTAATTATGTAATTATAATAACGTTAACAAACGCTTGCAATGACAGCAATAGACTTAAATGTGTTTTAACTAAAATAGATTATGAACTAGCTTTTGCCCGCGACTTCGTTCGCGTGGATGACGAAACTTAGGGTAAGTATAATATTTCGAGCTTCAATAAAAATTAAAATCACATCACATAACTAACCTATTCAGTTGTTTAGATTTGATCAACATTAAAAAAGTGCTTATAAACTAAAACATTGGTATAAAAAAGGTGTTTTCAAGAAAATATTCTTAAATGAGTAGCAAATACTGTAAATAACCTCAACATTTCTAAGTAGGTATACCTAATATTTTCTAGTTTCAATAATAAAATCACAGATTAACAATCACAGATCACATAACTAGACTATTTAGTTGTTTAGGTTTGAGAGTCTGCCTAATATAAAAATAAATCAACATTTAAAAAGTACTTATAAAATAAAACATTGGTATAAAAAAGGTATTTTCAATTCAATACCAATTATTAAATGAGTAGCAAATACTGAAAATAACCTCAACATTTCTAAGTATAATGTACTCTAGCTTAAAAAAAATCTCAGATTAACAATCACAGATCACATAACTAGACTATTCAGTTGTATAAATTATTGCATGAGGCATCATGTTTTTGGAACTATTTTGAATTTTGCTACATAAATCAGCAAACGAATACGCGCGAAAACATATTGCCCTCTCTTTTCTTCAAGGATGACAGTACCGTTTCAAGCGGGAAGCCGCCTATCGCTCGTTGCGCGCAGCGCGTTGTCTATTTTTTCACACAAGAATATTTTTGATCAATTCATAACTACAATACTTAGACTATTTAACTAAAGGATTAAGCGTACCGAACTTCGAACAAAATAATTCTGCATATCGCACCTCCGATAAAATACTGTCACAACTCGACATTTTTAAATGTTCAGGATAAATAAAAACATTCAAGTTATTTTTTGGAAGTCGATTTTTTAATCATTGTTTGAAAATATTGCATTCATGTTATATATCTATGTAAAGCTTGTAAAAAGTGTTATTTGATGGCATAATTAATTATTAAAAATCATCGATTTTTTTTATATATTTTTTTACTTGTAACTCTATTTTATCGAAGATTATAAAGGTATACGAAATGAAATATTGTGTTCATATTGTAACATTCTTTATTTTTACCAAAATATATCACAATCAACTATGAAATCAACTTTAATTGGTAACAATCAACATTACAAAAGGGGTCCGCCCCTAAGACGACCCACTGTCGGGGTTTCCTTTATCAAAATAAGCTAGTATGAATTCAAAACAAAACAAAAATTACTCATCGTGTAGATTAATATCTATAAAAATATAATTTGGTTATTTATCAGTCTCGTAATCACTACTTAGACGTCTACTATTCATATAGACCTAACTGTCAACTAAAATTAAATATTAACAAAAAAATAACGCACCTATCCTTATGTTAAATAACATAGTGTTACCCTGCCGTTTCAATTTGAATTATTTAATCACTATTGTTTTAGGGTACTTGACAAACATGTTGATAAAATGGTGAATAAAACTGGGGTACGTGATTATTGTTTACCAAACTTAACAAATCATTTCTTTTTCTTTCATTTAGTGGTATAGGTCCGACATAAGCAGCCTTCAAGTCAGGTAATGTTTGCGGGGACTTACGCCAAAGCTTAGTCTCCAAAAATGTATCATCACCATAAGATTTTTTGTAGTAAAGTATATCCGGTGTTTGTTTAGAATATTTCAAAACTTTTACTTCATTAATTTTCATACTGCCAACAGTCATTCGCATGTTACTCATCAAATCTTTCAAAGATATAAAATCATTAAATGAAAGTTCATTTACGTTGTATTGCTCGCCAGTTTTTTTCGCTGATTTTATTATTTGTGCGTATTGGGACGGTACATAGATAGGGCCCGATTTAAGGTTCCGTTTAACGCTTTTTTCAATAACTGAGTGGACCGAGTCCCCCTCATTTTGGGTATGGCCAGATATTAAATATTTGTGTGTGATTGAATCAAGATTTTTAAACTTTAAGACACAGTATACATAAACAGCTACTATAAATTTATTTTTATTTTGCCCTGTACAATTATCTGAATAAAATGTTAAGTTATAATTGCCATCTTCATTACGTGAACAATCAATTTTTTATATGTATTTCAATAAACAGCTCCCTATCTCATCAGATCCCCGATTACCCGCACCTTCGTGCCAAAAATAGTTTTCGGTTTTTTTGTTTTTTAAGTCAGTTATAGTGAAGTTGAGACAGTTCAACTTGCTCTTATAGTAGAATACGGAAACATCCCCTTTTGGTACTGGTAACACGGCTTGTAAATCATACACAGCCACTATATCCTTGTTAGAGTCATTATCTTTGTCTAGTTGCTTTTCTTGACGGGACATAACTTTTTGTTGTTGGTGGTGAAGATATTTTTCTTCTAATTTGAGCTTCTCATCATCTTTTGCATTCTCGTAGGCAACACACAGTTCACAGCGATCTTTTTTGGGTGTAAAAAATCCTAAATTAAACTCAGTATTAAATAGTTTCGCATACATAACGTAATTAGCATAAGGTTCATTATTTTTAACACGGTCTTCTTTATAGTCACGATGTAAATCTGATATGGTCTTCCCACCCTCAATAAATTCTCTGCTGGTTTGATTTCGTAAATAGTGGCTTTCGATACGGGGTATAGAATTAATATGATTACGAACTGAATCTTTGACACTTGCAGGCAAATTGTGATGGTTTTGATGTTTTCCTCTCTTATCTTCTTCAATAATATTTAGTGAAGTCCTTTTGGTAATAACTGTATTGATTACCCTACTATTAATATCTAAAGTGTTCATGTAATATGTTTTGCAAACTTTTATCTTCTGTCCCATTATGTTGAAATAAAAAGCATTATTTGGCAGTCTTCCTTTTTCAGTTGTCGTATACCTATATTTTCTAGTTATTGAAACCATACTTTGATTTATAAATTCTCTTTGACGAGTAATGTCTTTTAGCCCCCAATATTCTTGAAATATGTGTAGTCGTTCTTCGTTAGTTATTTTTTCATTGCATTTCAGCCTACATTTGTTTCCACATGGTGGTTTAATACATTTTTGTCTCATTTGTACATTTTTTACAGTAACATAGGCGGCGCCAGAGTTTCGCAGAATTTTGGATTTGTTTTGTTTCCATTCTGATGGTTTAGCTAACCGTTTTCTAGATGTTGAATTGGACGTGTCGGGCAAATTTGCAGTTGTTGCTGTTGAGGTTGATACAGCCGATTCATGTCCAAGTGGAACGTTTGGTTCATTGCCGTTTAAATCAGACTCATCAGTAGAATCTTGACGTTGAAACTGTTCTTCGACAAAATTGGGGTCTCGCACAGAATCATCGCTATCTTCTCCGGAATCTTCATCACTTGAAGAAGCGGAAGAATTCGAATCAGTTGAGGAAGAAGAATTGGAGTTGGAAGATGAGACATGAGTTATATTATTTACGTTTTCTGCTAACACTTCACATGATTCAGATACGTTTATAGGTTCGAGTGTTTCAATTTGCTCGTTGATGGATAGTAGTGTATTATTTGAGGCTCGGAAATTCTCTGTAATAATGATAAAATTAAGTTAAAAGACTTGGATTTTATTTAATCTAAACATTGAAAATGCGATCAAATCTATTAACAAGTACCTTTGTCGGTTTCAAGAATTTTTGTATTTGCATTATCTAATTCTTTATAATTGTAATTAGAAGTACACGGATCTTCTGTAAAAAAAAACAAACAAAACAGATAAATGAGCTGAATAGGTACATTAACTTATAATTCTTATTTTTTTACAGACTCATCACTTACCAGTTATACTTTCTCTATTAAAAGTATTATCATCTTTTAAGACTAATCGTAAGATAGCCTCGCTTCGCTTCATTTTATTTGAAAACCTGCGTAAAAATGAAGAACTTTTTATTTTTTACATACTTTGTTATTGCGTTGTGTTATTACCAAAGCTCATTTAAATTTTCTTTATCTAAATGACCAAAAACTATGAACAAGAAATAAATTAAATCATGTTGTAATTGTTAATATAGCCTATTATTAATATATTACACGGTTATAACTTAAATTAAAACAATTATACATACTGCCAAACCTATCAAAAAGCGTTATATCTTGAAATCATACCTATAATAAATAAACAATTTGAGAAACTATTTTCATCAAAATGCCATATATAGTAATGTTTCAATTTATTACTGTGTTTGAGAATTGCAATATAATAAGCGTTGTAGGTTTTTTCTAATATACAGTCATACTTCGTGATATAATGAAACATATCTAATCACTCACATAAAAACTACATTTCAATAAATCATACACAGTAACAAATTAACTTAAGACTCTCTAATATTATAACTAAGAATAGTGTTACTATTGCAGTGTGTCTAAAATACCGTTACATCTTAAGTTATTGCCGTATTTATATTCATTTTGGTAATATAATTCATTGAAAATATGTCATATACAGTAATATTTCAAGTTAACACAGTATTCGACAGAAAATTAACAACAAAAATGTACTTACCAGATAACTTGAACAGTATTATTTCGTTTTATTACACTATTTTAACAACCCAAAGCACGGCTACCTGTCACAACATGTAATGTCACACTAACTGTCATCGCTTCCTCGAATCCTCGCGCCGCGCGTACTTCGTCAAGGTAATACAATACTGTGCTAACTGCCATCTAGTAACGAATTAGTGAAGTTACAGTTATAACGCTTTTTGAGTGTATAAAATATGAAATGACGATATTAGTTATTATGAATGGATAATTATTGGATTTTTCAAGTTATAACTGTATTTGATCGGAGGTGCGATATATTGGTGGGGTGCGGGGGAACACGCTCACATACATAAGAAAAAAAAATCGATTCAAGAAGTAGTTTTTTTTAAGTTATTAGATTGTTTGATCCACTAAAGTTGCAAAGGGGAACGCTCGTGCATGCCTAGTCTATTGGTTAAATAGTGTAATAAGCTACAATATGATAAATATTTACCTAAACAGTAGTACATACTTACATGTGGTAAATATTTAATTTCCCTAAGGGGTCTATAGTTAAAATCCTGATCCGTGAAATCTTCAATAGAAATTAGCTGTATTAATTTTATTTGTCTTAAATAATATATTTAGATTATATCTCAAGTCTCAAGCGCATACTTAAATATAGTACCTACGTAAATAGTACCTACTTTTAAATACATTTAAAAAAGTAGGTGTACAAAAATAAATGACCTATAAATTATATCGAAACAACAATTGTGTTATCACCTATACCAATTCAATACCGGTATTATACTGTAAATTTTGGGATGTTACCTAAATATATTGCACGGCCGCTTTTTTGTAGCCATCCGAACTTGGTCGGGTTATGTAGGTTTTCGATGCTTCGTCAGTATTATAATTATTTTTCTTTAATTACTGAATTTAATGACATGAAATTTTGCATAAGAATAGTTGAATGAATACACTAATTATTGACATACATATTACCATGCAATTCCTTCAGAACGTCGTGATATTTGACTGCTTTGTAAACAGTGATCTGTTCATGGTAAATTTGTCCTATAACTCTTTAGTTACTAACGGAACATCATTGATACTTGGCAACATGTTGCAGACACTTACAAGGTTTGTATAAACGTGAAAATCTAGACCCCAAAGTGCATACTTTAAGAACTAAGACCTAATAAACGTATTTTACGTTTATATTTTTATATTTTAAGCCCTACGATTTTTTCTAAATCTGTTTTTTAAACAAATATAAACAAATTCAAAACAACGTATGTAAAAATCTACAGTTCTCTATGTAAGCGCTTTGTATGAATACTAGCTAATGGCCAAACGTTCGCGTAGCGGAAACTTGAATTTCTCCGAAGTTTATGCATGCACTAGTTTTATTCATACATACACAATTACACACAAATACACACTAATTTTTGGACACATCTCTTTTCTTCTAAAGTCTATGGATTAAAAAAAGTTCCGCCAGGACAACGTTCGCCCAGCGGAATCAGTTTTTGGTGAATTTCTCCACAATGGTTGCGTGCACAAATTTTTTTTTTACCATACACAATTATACGACGTCATACACTAAATATCTGCATAATTAAAATCTTTAAATTCAACAACATTCCGCTGCGCGTACGCACACTGCTTAGACTGCGCTTATAATAAAGATAACGCATCAAAACAAAAGTCAGGTCATCTGTATCCAATAGAAAAAGTACAAATACCATTTCATACGATTCATATGGATCACCTTGGGCCTTTTGTTAGGAGTAAAGACGGTAATACTTACATTTTAACGGTAGTAGACGCTTTCACAAAGTATGTCTTCGTAAGAGCGGTTAAAGATGTGAAAACAAAAACTACGGTTAAGGTTTTAGAGAAAATATTTTATGACTTCGGTGTTCCTGCTAGGATTGTGTCTGACCGCGGCACGAGTTTTACGTCAACAGCCTTTCAAAATTTTTGTCATACACATGGTATTAAGCACATTTTGAACGCAGTCGCTTGTCCCAGAGCTAATGGCCAGGCAGAGAGGTTTAATCAAACCATCTTAAATTCATTGTCATCTCAAAACTTTTCAAGCCATGAACGTGACTGGGACAAGTGTCTGGGAAAAATTCAATGGGGCATTAACAACACAGTTAATGCCTCAACACAGAAAACTGCGACAGAAGCTATGTTTGGAATAAAATTGCGCTATGTTTTGTCGAATAAGCTTAACGCTGAAAATAATTCGAGTAGTAATTTAGAGTTACAACAGATCAGAGAACAAGTTAGTAATAATACGAAAAAAGACCAAGAAAAACAAAAAAATAGACATGACGCAAGTCGAATCCCCGCAGTTAAGTATGAGATCGGTGATTTAGTTAAAATTTCACGAAATAATTTTGATAATGATAAGAAAAGTACAAAGCTTCTGTCGAAATTTGTGGGTCCTTACAAAGTTACTGAAGTCATTGGCAATGACCGCTATCGAATAACTGATGTCCCTGGTTTTGCTAAGAAGGGTAAGCCTTACAAAACTGTTATTGCAGCCGATAGAATCCGACCGTGGATACACATAAGGCTTTAGAGCTACATAGCTCCGACGAAAGTAGCTCTGATAATAGTAACTAGTTTTGTTATTAAATATTATCATGATTATATTATAGTGTTTTGTCATGTTTGGTATATTATAAATAGGCAGTGTAATGTTTTGTTGTTGTACTGATCACAAAGCTAAATCAAGTTTTTTTTTTTTTAGTTTTACGAGTATTATTAAATATTCTCTAAATTATATTAACATGTTTGACATGTTCGGTACAATAAAAGTAAGGAAGTGTAATATTTTGTTGTAATGTTTTCTTTATAATGTTTTGTCGTTGTGGTGATAAGTATAGTTGAAATGTATTGTAATGCTTTGTATTCTCTATCTGTATCTATAGAATTTTTATATGTACACATTATGTTTTATAAGCATGAATGTCATGATTTAATTGAATAATTATGTAAGATTGTTGTGTGTGCCAGGAGGCAACAGTGTCGGACGGCCGAATGTCATGATTTCCAAATATTAATAAGATTTATCGATTTTAAATAGTAAATATACAATTTAAAGTAAGTATTTGATTTGACTAAAACTAAGTTTGTATCAATGTACTCATGAAGTTTAAAAGTATCTCATTTGACATTTACCGCCAAAAGTACTGATTATTTTTCTAACGGAACGAAATGGAAACATGATGTTTGGAGTGTCGTCTAGTTCCTAGGGCAGTTCTCATCGACCCTCGGAACCGAAAGGTTGTCTACTATAAGTTGTCAGTCTGTTATATTACATTTACTAAGTTTGTACGTGTACAAGATATTAAAAATATAGAAATATTCATACTGAGCAGTCGTATATCATTTCACTGGTGTACTGCTCGTATAATAAAGCGTTTCTGTTATTAGCAAAACTCGCATTTAGGTTTTCTTATGGAAAATAGGTTGAATTGAGATACACTCTTACGTCTCGAATATTACAGTGATCGAATTGAGACATGTCAGAACTTGCATTGTTTTTTTCTATTTGTCTGTAGACCAATAATAACGTATCTTGGTTTTTCTATTTGAGATGAAGTTTTGATAGACCAGGTATGGTTTGTAGTTTTAGGCAAAGTTGGATATTCGTATAGATCCCAATTTCTGTTTATCATTTGAAGTGGGCGATCTTTTTCTAATACTTTTAACAAACCATTTTTTTCTTTGTCTGATACTTTAACATGGCGGTACGCGCCATATGATTTTGTTGATCTGAACATCATCCACTACTTCGCCAGTATTAAGTTTTACAGCGTTCAAATTAGTGTTACTTCGTAACAATATCAGTTCATGTCTACTATTTATCACAACTTTTTTAAAATCTTCTGCAAAACCGAGGAGGTTACGAAGTGGTATAGAGGCAGAAAATCTTCCTCCATGGATATTTTTTATGCCATCAATATTCCAACCTCAGGCATTAGACATTTTTGATTCACTTTCGTTCATTGAAATTAGTGATTTCATGGTTGTTGTTATACCTGCTTTTTTATTTTA
Source organism: Brachylomia viminalis (assembly GCA_937001585.2). Lineage (NCBI taxonomy): Eukaryota > Metazoa > Arthropoda > Insecta > Lepidoptera > Noctuidae > Brachylomia > Brachylomia viminalis. The sequence goes on from OW443294.2 coordinate 3,173,076, forward strand.
TCCATCTCCTCTCCATTTAGCTCATACCTAATGTCTTGGAACAAGTAGAGTAGAGCATTGTTCGTGAAATTGACACTAGTAGCTGGGTCCTTCGAATCTGTTTTGCTAACGATAACAGTTCCTTCCAGATATAGGGTGCTAGCTGATGGTAATATGTACAAGTCCTGTTGGATGATAGGTATGCGGATTTCATCGTTCCTGTTGAAACTCGTTACATAGGGCTTGTAGGAATGAAATTCGATTCCTTCTATAGTATTATCGTAATTCGGAGCGGATAAAATGACTAAGATATTCATTTTAGCAATCCGATCGCTCTAAGGAATGCTTTGTTGTCTTTAGTTCATTTTATTTTCTTCTTAGAGACAGGTCTTATTTGATAAGTAGCTCGAACAGAACTGATATTCTTTACTTGTTGAGACACATTTTTAATAGTAATAGTTTTTCCTCGGTTAATTACTTTTGAGTTAGGATTTTTTTTGTTCGCCGGGCTGTGTTTTTGTGCCGGCTGTGGCGGGCCGGGATGTGTTGTTAATTATGTATATGTAGGTACTGTTCTCTCCACGTAAAATTACGAAACTGTTTATTTATAATACCTCGCTGGTTTTGAGATATATTTGAAGAACACTTTTTTACATTCTTCGCCACAACCTGGTTTAACGCAATACTTGGTATTAGTCTTTAACTCTTTCTTAGCTTTAGTACGCTCTCGCAATGAAGTATCGTAATGTTTGCGTTTACGTACACTTCCTTTCTTGGTAAGTTGGATTACATTTTCAGAAGTTTGATCAGTCTGATTTTCGGGCTCAAAATCTTCTCGCTCAGGTGACTCTGATACGCGAATGTTGTTTTGTTGTGAGTTCTCTATGAAATCAATATCTGAATCAGAGTCGATATTGTCGATAACACTACTTTTGTTGTTTTTTCTTTGTGGTGGAATGTAATCTTTATCAAAAACTGAATCATCAGAGTCAAAGTCACTTACTGTTGAACTGCTGCTGCTGCTGATAGTAGCTGCAGTGGTGGTATTATCGCAGACTTTATCCGGTAGAACACTGTCAGTTGTAGAGACGTGGTTAATTTCTTCACCATGGCTTATTTGGCAAGGGTGTTGGTCGTTAATTAAGGGATACAGCGAAATACGCTCTGTATTTTCTACTGCAGTACTATTTGTACTGTCCGTACTTGTGGAAGCTAAAGTTTTAGTAAGTAACTCAAAGCATCGACCTTTTTTCATGTTAATTTTACCTGTAACAACAGTTAATAGTGTTAGAATGCACTAAAAAAAACGTTATATAGCACGTTAAGTGTTTGCAAGCGATATAACGCACATCAAACTTTAATTTTATTAAACTAAAATTAAATATGATCACAAAAAACACACACAATTCAATAAGAATAAAAACCTAATAAAAATGTTAATGATTTAATCATTTAACTTTATTTAACTTTAATTTTATTAAACGAAAATTAAATATGATCACAAAAAACACACACAATTCAATAAGAATAAAAACCTAATAAAAATGTTAATGATTTAATCATTTTCATACACCTAAATCCGAATGTAGTACTTACTTTAATTTATTATTTTTATAATATAATATATACATTATGTGCATAACTTAGGTAGTAGTAAGACATTGGTGTTTTTTTTTTCAATCAAAACAAGTCTTTAACAATTCGTGTTATTATTTGGCACACTACGGTTGAATAAAATTGCACACAAAAAACGAACAAACTTTTCAAATAAAAAATACTTACTTTGATACGACGAATCACGCTGAGAAAAATGGCGCGACGGCGACACGTAGTGCTCCTACAACCTACTCGGGCGCAACTGACATAGAAACTGGTCAGGCGCCGTACTAAACATACCCCGCCCGACCCCCTCGCTTGATTCACAATTCTAGGAAAAAAGGACGTTTCTGCACACATGCGCCTTTTTTATTATGTATCATATTATATTTTTTTATTCAACGCAACGTATTAAGACGCATAGGGCAAATGCGCCTATGCTAAAACAATTTTACGAAGTAAATAGGGCGCAAGTGGTCAGATGTGGTCTTTTTTTCTTAATGTGGAAGCAGTTTTTTATAAGCGCGTTAGACGCAAATGCTTATTTGCGTCTTATTAACTTCCTCTTAGAAATAAGGACAAATATGCGCCTTTTATATTACTGAACTAAAAAAAAACTATAAAGTATAAGGACATTATCTACGTAAATGCGACTATTTAATTAAGTCTCACATAAATTCGACTTTTCATCTTCAATCAGGTGGAAAAAATTAACAGAAGCGCCCTATTTTGTTGTGCTAATATCGCACTGGAGGATGTTAGAAAAATATTAAAAATACAGGCAGATGCGCCTTTTTTTTCTGATTCCGGCAATGTATATAAGGTGCTATAAAAATATCTGCCACGGCTTCTATCGCACTGGAAGAAGTTAGAAAAATATTAAAAATACAGGCAGATGCGCCTTTTTTTTTCTGATTCCGGCAATGTATATAAGGTGCTATAAAAATATCTGCCACGGCTTTAATGGGAGGTAGTATTGTGTTTATAGATTACAATAGTGAAGAAATTTCGTACCCCGGAACAGTTAATTCAATTTGAGAAAATAAAGTAGTTAAAATAACATTGACTCTACTCTGCATAATGTGGTTCACAAATTACGCGCGATGGGTCGCTTCGTCAATGAAAACAACTGCTATCTCTTTCCATCTGTTCTTTGAATGAAAACTGATATCAGCTGACTAGTTCGTCACTACCTAATCTACTAGGTACGCAATAATACGCCAAGTGTTTTATAACTTCAATTACTTACCAGCTACCGCATTCTTCCAAAAAACTGACGTAACTATGATGATAAACTTCCCATCACACTTAAAACAGGCTTTGGACTGCCAAGTTAGTGTGAGAATCGCAATTTTTTTCTTATTATTTTTAAACAATAGGTTGTTGTTGTTGTTGTGGTCCTAAGGCACCCCGCTGGTGCTGAGGGCCCCAACAATAGGTGCTTAGATTATTATCAAATAACGATAAATTACAGTAACTTGGCGTGTTTAAAAGTTAATCATCTTATTTACAACAATTGCACTGTATTTACAGTTATTTACACACTCCCTACCTACTTATCTACAAAACTGTTGCACAAGTCCGCCTTCGCGTTGCACACAAATGTAGGCACGCTTACCTACATGTGTCTCTTCACTTTATCTAATGTGTCCGTTTCACTTTTAACTTGCCTAAATGCGCGTTTGATGCGCCTTTTTAGTTCTTCCACACTTCTAATGTCATGTCCGGTTTGGCCGTACACCAGGTCCTTTACACGACCCCACAAAAAAAGTCTAGAGGGGTTAAACCCGTGAGCGAGGAGGCCACGGCACTGGCCCTCCTCGGCCTATCCACCTTTCACCGCCGTACCACACACCGTTTAAAAAGTCCCGTACGCTGATGGCGACTGGCGACTGGCGAGCGGGCGGTCGGCTGGCGCGTGCGACGAACGGGGTAGTGCGGGTGAGCGTGGGGGCGCGCGGGGGGCGACTGGCGAGCGGGCGGTCGCGTCGGCTGGCGCGTGCGACGAACGGGGTAGTGCGGGTGAGGGTAGGGGCGCGCGGGGCCGATCAGAATGGCAACAGTTTATGCATGTCGTCGCCGGCGTTTTTGAATGAATTCGGTGCGGTGCGGCAACAGCTTATAAGTCTACGGGATGGTTTTATGCTAAAAAATCAATTCAAATTTATACGTAATTATTTTTGTATGAAAAAAAATATGACAAATAATCAATAATTTATCTTTACTTTTGTAATCTATAAACACAATACTGTCTCCCATTGCAGCCGTGGCAAATATTTTTATAGCACCTTATACAATATGTAACAAAAACCCTGTTGTTCCTTTTAGGGACGTATACATTTACCTACAAGAACAACATTGATGAAATTATAATTAAAAAAAAATGAGTATTGGCCAGTCGAGAGGTCAATAACAAATAACTATTAAAATCGGCACATTCAAAAAAATGTTTAGAGTATCTGATTTTACAAGTAAGTACATCTTTGTTTCGCTAAATAGCCTACGAGTTCGGCGACTTTCTTTGAAGCGATAGAAGATGCCGCCAAAGCTACCGCGGCACACGGGCCCCGTGTGTCGGTCGGTACCACGTGCCTACCTACCCCCTGCCCCCCTTATCCCGCCACCCGCCGCCCTGCGAATCACTTCCTTTAGTCTCCCGCGCAGCTCAGTTTTGAACGGATGTTATTGTTGACCTACGTAGTGAGTGATTTGTGATTTGTTTACGTAGTTTATTTACCATGTCCTATGTCCAGGCCAGGGACTCGAGACATTGACACCGAGGAGCAAGTGTTGGACTTGCAAGATCACCTGATCGGACGCCTTCAGATCTTTCCTCTGGTGCAGTGTAAAGCAACAGCTGTTCAAAAAAACGTGCGATACGGAGTTCGAAATGCGTTCACAGATAGTAGCAGCATTTGACCACATCAAGTCCGATACCTCTGATCTGCGGAGCGTACGTAGGCGTCAAAGACATCATAATAAATTAATGCATTCAAATAAACATAAGGTTTTAAGTGACAGCCGCGGCGACTTTGTTTTTTTTTAATGTAGTGAAGTGTTAAATGTAGTTTTAACAATTATCAATATTGTGCAAAATACCGTGTAAACCATCATTTTCAAACATTCATTCGTTAAAGTGAAAAACAACAGCTGACAAGGTCACGAACTTTTGTAGCAAAATAATTATGTAGGTACCTAGGTAAGTGGCGGCGCGGTGTACATATCAAAGAGAGTGGGCGGGAACATTCTATTTTTTTCTGGTTTCGCGTCATCGCTTCATGCAGAATTGCAGAGGTAAGAAATCAGTTAAACATTACAAATATTAATAATTAAATATTTATTTGAATTATTTTTTTTAACAGTTTTTTATAAATGACTTGCTTTATTACGTATGTATACCGATTCTTAAAACGTAGGTAAAAGGAACAACAGGGTTTTTGTTACATATTGTATAACTCAAATCTGGAAAAAATGTTAGATGCGTCTTTTTTTTTATCGGGGGCAGAATAGGTACCTAATGTTTTTTTTGTGAACTGATGAATAAATACCAAAGAGGTTAGGTATTAGTAATTAATAAACAGATGTTATATACAGGGTGGAATTAACAGCTCTCCGCAAACTGATAGGGTGGCTTCAGTACATCATATTAAGATGACCGGTACATGAAATTCTTTCAGGAACATTAAGGGAATCCAAAAAACCAGATTTGTTTTATTACCTCACACGCAATGTATCGTTACCGTGGCAAAACGCACGTAGCGGACGGCAGCGCAGCGAGCTTGAGCGAGGCTGCCCCCGCCCCCGCGCGCTCCCCGGCGCACCCGGGCCGCGTCTCTTATTACGTTACGTTACATTGAAACGAGTGACAACGAGTACACACACGTACACAGTAAAACACGTACACAGATAAAAAAATAAGTTAAAGAAAATAATTCTACCTTAGAATCGCTCCGGTCGTATGAGATACGGCTCGAAGTGACCTCCACCGAGGTGTTCACACACATTGGCACGGCGCAGGGTCTCCGCGTGTAAGCGGGGCAGCAAGGTGGGATCCTCATTGCAGCTGTAACGTAGCTGCTGGAACACGTTCGTGATGCGTTCTCGCATTTCCTCCTCACTTGCACATGCACTCACAAACACTTTTTCCTTTACGTAGCCCCACAAAAAGAAGTCTAAAGGTGTAAGGTCGGGCGAGCGGGCTGGCCAGGGTTGCGGTCCAAATCTGCCAAGCCAGCGATTCGGAAAGGTGGCGTCTAAATGCGAACGCACTGGGAGCGTTATGTGCGGAGGAGCGCCGTCGTGCTGGAACCAAATCATTGGCAAGTGCGCAAGTGGTAAATCCTCCAAGGCTTCCCATTCCTCGTCCAGCTCGTCACGGAGGGTCTCCAGCTCTCTTTCTAGGTTAACGCGAAGAAAATCGAGATAGCGCGCTCCGTTCATGCGCGCGGGAAGAAACACAGGCCCTAGGATTTTATTACCATAAATTCCTGCCCAGACGTTTACCGACCAACGCGTTTGATGTCCGGTCTCTTGGATCTCGAATGGATTCGATTGCGACCAGTAATGCGCATTTCGACGATTCCACATACCGTTGCGCGTAAAAGTCGACTCGTCGGTCCATATCACATGGGCGATAAAATTAGGATTTCGATCGTGTTCAGCTCGCAACCACCGGCAATACGCTACTCGATGATCACGATCACGAGGCAATAGGGCTTGGACCCTATGTATTACATAAGGCCGTTGCCGATCCCTTCGCAGCGTTTTATGCACGAAGAAGTGTGAGACGCGGGCTCCATGATTCCGCCGCAATAATCGAGCTGCAGTGCGTGTTCCTAGGCGTGGATTTCGACGGACCAAGTCTAAAACCCTTTCTGCAATTACACCGCGAAGTGGTCTTCCAGCGCCTTCCTGATTGGGAACTATGGGCTGGTTATCTAGCACTCGTTGATAGGCATTGGTAATTACCCGGGAGTCTGATGGATGCCGACGGTCGGGATACCTATCAATGTAAATTCGGAGGGCTTCCCTAGCATTTCCCCGAGCTTCCCCGTAGCACATGATCATTTCTCCATACTCACGCGCACTAAATGTAGCCATTTTTCACAAGACAACAACAAAACGAACGTAACACACGAACCGAACGTGAAACAACGCGACTGCACGGGTGAACTGAATCGACATGCGCTTACGCACAATAGCGAGCGATACTACCAGAGCCAGCAAGTTGGATCCTGCTCGCGATGCGACGACAAATGTTGCCAACTACACGAAAATTTCGCACGAAATCTTGTGCAAAACTTTTGTTTTTGCGCTACTTTTAATCATTTAATCATAAATGGATTAAAGTTACCTGTCATTTTTCGGTGTGGACTGAAACGATTAATTTGTCAATCTAATTTAAATGTTATGTTAAGTAAAGTATGAGTAGTGCAAGTCCCGTGTAAGGTTAGGCTGCCATTGCAGAGGGCATAGGTTCGATTCCCGACTCTACTATCAATAGGTAGCTGTTGTAAAGCCACGTAAAAGGCCCTTATGTGGCTTAGATACTGGTTCCAGTGATCACTTGAATAAAGAATTAATTAATTAATAAGATACGTGCCACAAATACTCAAGAGCACATTGAGTGCAGTTTTCGTTTAAAATTAGGTGCATTCCGTTCGGTCAACACTTTTGTAGTAATAGTTTATTTTTTTAATTTTACTGACCCTCACACGAAAAATGGGAATTATTCCAATTAGACTAATTTCTTATTAGAATGACTAATACATTAAAAACTAACTGGACTAATTCATACATATGCGGTTAGCAAATTTAATAACGATTCCATAAACATAGCTTGAAGAGAGCTACCTATCGTAATTTTAGAGATTTCGTCGTTTTAATCACCCGGGCCCCAATAAAGTTTATTCGCCCGGACCACCCACGGCGCGCGTAACAGATGCCGCCATTTTGCCAAAATGGCCTCCACAGATGAAAGGGGCAAAAGAAGTTCTTAGGTTTAAGGTGAACCAAATTTGTTCTTTTTTGTTCACAAATTAAGGTCTAATAACTTGGCAACACTGCAATCGTGGAAGTGTGCAATCGTGCAAATCTACTGTCTCTCTATTGGTTAGGAGGGAAGAGTAGCATGCGGCGAGTTCGATGTACTGTAGCTAGGCATAAAGTGAACAGCTGATTTCAAGCGTCGATCGTTTTAGAGTATTTCAACATCCATTGCTGTTTTTTTTAATTCAGCTGTTTTATTTACATAAATGGAGTGTTGCATACAGAGAATGTAATTTTACATTGAAATAAAGGAATATTAGCAGAAAAAACGGCATAATTTTTTTTTTTTTTCCTGAGAAAATTTCCAGTGGGATATGATTCAGAATAAGGAGCTGAATCAATCCTGTGTTTTTGTGGAGGGCTGTTAATTCCACCCTGTATAATATAACTATTTTATATAGATAAATTATCTAATAATGTGATTAGTCAAAAATAAATAAATGCTCAGAAAAGTAATTATTCTTGTTATTTCTTACCTGTGTGTGAATAGTCTGCTTGCAATCGTATATAGGCTGTAGAAAGCTATTTAAGGCGCCAAAAGCAAACCAATTGACATTATAAACGTCGTCTGTCCCAGCACCAGATTTTATAATTTCTTTTTCTTATTTAAATGTTGCCTATAAAAGGTCATGAGTGAGTCGCGTATTTTTTTCAAATCTTCAACTGTGCATGCCCAGCTCAAATTATTCTTTATTCGCACCCAAGCGTCGTGGCAGAGATCCTTTCTTTTATACCTAGTATGTTTTGGGTTCCATAAAATCGGCTCTGACTCGTAATGATAAAATCTAAAATTTTATCGTTACTCCAATCCATGTTGGCGACACAAACTTGCACACATCCGCTTCGTCCGATGGCTGCCGGCCGACTGAAGTGTGGCCGGGTACGCGAAGTGCATCGCGATAAAACCCTTTGATCTGCGACATTTTATTTTACCGACAGCGGAGCGAAGCGTATTCGCCTTCGCGCGAAGTCGTGAAGTATTCGCGAATGTTCGGCTACATACATCGTGCTATCACGAATATTCGCGTTATCGCGATGAGTGCGGCCTACCCAGGCAGCACACAAGTCAGATAATTGGCCAACAATTTAACAAATGTATACAAGCTGAGTGTATTGCCAAGTTCTGCATTAAAGTTTTTTTTGCTATAATAATGCTTTTAGATGAGTTAGTTCTGTAATATGCCGATTTTATTCCTTAAAACTGAATAGTCATCATAAACAGACCTGTTACTCAAGAGTGTGTGTAACCTTTTGTTATAACACTGGTATAAAATTCGATTATTAAGCATGATACTGGATAATTTGGTTCTGTTCTCTTTTAGCTGTATTACACATCACATCTTGACAGTTATTCAGCTGCAGTGTAAAGTTGGTGTTGTTTCTGTTATGAAGCATATAGTAACTTAACAGAAATTATGATAGCTGTTATAACTACTTTATACCGCTTTATTTAAGTACGAAATTACCGTAATGTGCAGCTAATTGTTGTAAAAGCATTAGTAACAGATTCTTATGCAGAAGTTTGCTGGGTATTCATGAAAAGAAGACGTTTTTAAAGCTAGAAGAACTATTCTGCAACATTAGTAAGCATTTAGCGGCTAGTAGTTGACAATGGTGCCGATTCTGTTGTACACCGAACTAAACTAACTAAACTATCACTAAAATTCCTTACTTTTGGCTATGAGAATCTTAACGCTATTCTGCAAAATAAAATCTCTAAATTTAAAAATAATTTTGACACATCTAAAATCAAATTTGACAATTATTGCGACTCCACGTGGTACTTGTTTGCCGTACCACGTGATCTTTTTTAGAGCCGTAGGCGCGCATTATGTGCGGCCTCGACTTGTTTTGTATGGAATTTTTTACTTTTTGTATGGAAAATATAAAAAAATATTACCAACACGTTGAGTTTTATAGGTTTATGGGCCGCAAAGGGGGTCGAAATTTTCATTATTTTTGCGATAGGACACACCGTTTTCGAGATATAAGCAAAAGAAAAGAAAAAAAGATACAGTACTGTTTTTGCATCTGAAGTCGAGGTGTTGGTGTGAATTTTAGTTCATGACAACTAATTTTATTCCACACCTTTTTAATCGCGATTAAAAATAGTCAGATTTAGTTAGACAATCAAAATTTTTGGTGAAAAACGTAAAATTCAGAATAGCAAAATTGCCATTTTCACTAAATTATAATCTCAGTGCCATCTTAGTGCTGTCAAACTAAAATTTAGTTAAGTTGTGTCACTTTAGTCAATTTCAGAATGGGAAATCGTCGTTTGACAGGAATAAACTAAATTTTGGTGATTTTTAGTCTAGTTTAGAGAATTTTGTGACAAGAGAATCGGCACCAATGACTGAGTTCGGCGCTGGAATTGTAAGGTTGTGAAAAATGCTCCCTTTAAAAAAAATTGGTAAGAACTACTCCAATTCATGGAAAAATAGAAAAAGAACAGGAGGCATACGAAGAAAGTGCTTGCTTGAAAACATAAAAAAACTCTATTTGTGCCAAACAAACGGCTGAGACAATAAGTTCTTCCATTTCATTTGATGCTAGTACAAATCAAGTGCGACCACAATCGATAGAAACGGGTTCCGTAAGAAATGACTATGAATCTACTTTGTTTGAAAATTATAAATCAATTCAGACGTCTGAAGATAGTGATGGAAGTTCCAATAATTTTGTAAAAAGTGAAACGGAATATGAAAAGAATTTAATATTTCGTAAGAACTTAAAACAATGGGCCATAAATAAAAATATTTCTCTAGAAGCCTTAAAAGAATTATTAGTTGTCGTCAATCAAAGATTGCCAGAAGTTTTGCCAGTAGACCCGAGAACATTATTACAGACTAAGAGAAATATTGTAATAAAAAAAATTCAAGGTGGAGAATATTGGCACAAAGGACTAATTGAACCTTTAAAAGATATTATTAATTTTGTATGGCTAGAAATCCCTGAATCTATACAATTAAATTTTAGTTTTGATGGTTTACCAATTTTCAATAGCTCGAAAAAAGAATTTTGGCCAATTCTTTGCAACATATACGAAAAACCAGAAATAGAGCCTCTTGTTGTTGGAATTTATTATGGATCTGGAAAACCGAAGAGCCTTAGTCAGTATTTAGAAGATTTTGTTGCAGAAACTCAAAGTCTTCTTGAAAATGGAATTCATATAGTTAGAGAAGGCAAAGAAAATATAGTAAATGTGAAAATAAGGTGCTTCATCTGCGACTCTCCAGCGAGAGCATTTATAAAAGGTAAATAATGACTAAACGACGTTACATTACAGACGTCATGTGAAACCTCTTTTTAGCACTAACGTTTGGAGTGGCCACCGTAATCTGTTCCGTATTTTATGGTGAAAGTAGAAACTATTAATTTATAAATAAAAGAGGTATTATAGGCGTATTATAATTTTATTTTATTTTATTTGTTAGGCACAAAAACCGTTACATGCCAAGCTTAACTAGAGATTCTTAAAATAGCACAAAACTTAGAAATACATTTATACACAGTCTATACCATATTCATATTACTATACATGTAACCCACGGATTCACAAAAAAAAAAAGTTAAAAGAAAACAGACAAAATAGTGTGCATCGTAAAAGCCTAACAATAAAAAGGAAAGAAAAATCACTCACTCACTATATTATTTGACAACCTGTCAATAATGACAATAGCGTAAGGTACTGATTGCAAAACAGATTTTGCAAAAGTATGAAAATATACCGCATGAGGGACTCTTCTTTGTGTGAATGCGGCCTGGATGAGGGCACTCTGGAACACTTGTAATTTTCCTGTCCTCGTTTAACCACTCCCCTTTACGACATACTCCCTTCTGATGTCCCCCGCCCAATTAATATTCCTTTCCTATTATCTTTAGCCCATACCCCTGCAGTTAAAATCCTTTATAAATTCATTAGCATTAATAAAATCCAGTTATAGTTGATGTTTCTATTTATTTATCTTATACCTACTGAATGTTCTAACATTTATTTTGTGACGTCTTACATGTATTAACCAAAAATGTTTTGTCCTTTTTTAGCATGGGGATCCATGGATGCCAACGCTACAAACACTGATCAATAGTTGTGTAACAGTTTACGATCATTACTTTCTCATACATACCTTGACATTGGCAAAATCATCGAACGTTACCGATGGAGCCAGAACCATAAAAATAGAATAGAATAGAAAATATACCTTCGTATTTATTTGAACTTTTTTGAGTAATTGGATATAAAGTTAAGAAAAAAACGGGAATATTACGTATAAACACAAATATATTTATTTAGTAGGTCTTTTACATTTTTTCTTACTTATTTATTAGTTATTACAGTAAACTTCTAAACTTATTTTTTAAATCATAATATTTGATTCAGCTGTTGGTGGATCGCAAGTAGGCTCTACTTCTTCAACAAAATCATCATTAGTGTTATTTAAAATATTTTTATAGTATTCCAGTTCGGGACGAGTTTCCCACTGCAATCCATAATGTTTCTCTAGCAACTTCCTCACATCATTTATTTTTTCTTTTTTAATGATGACGCTATTTTTGGCTATTGGCAGTGGTTGGATTTCCCTCTTTTTAGAATAGATTTGAATTGGGTAAAGTCAGAGGTGTAATGGAGTTCCCCTTTCAGTTTGACTTTGTTACCACTCCTACTAATAAAGAAACGCTTAATCTGTGCAAATTGAAAATGTCATTGACCAGGCGGCTTTATAATATCTTGTAGAGCAGCTTTCCAATCGTAAACCATCTCCATTTTCACAACTGTTCCATAATTGTTAAAAATAGTGTGGTACTTCTCTGGTTGTACAATTTTCGAGACGAAACATGCCGCTCACCTTAAAAGCACGGAGTGGCTTTTAATGTCACTAAAGTTAAAACTAAGACTGAAAAGAAGTGTAACTTAAAACTAGGATTCATAATGACTCTAATTACTCTAGAGGAAGAGGACATATTTTAACGACTGGTCGTTTATAAAGGAAGTTTCCCATTTTCAGAGTCACTACGCGAGTGACATTGTCAGAACCGGGATGTAGAGCGTGGATGCGCGGCGCGCCAACTTCCATTGCAACGGAGGCAAATGGTCGTCGCATACCACCACAACAGTGCCTTCACGAAGGGCAATGCCTCTGTCCTGAAGCCACTTACTACTCTGCTGTAACTCATGGATTCTTTGCTCCATCTTTTCCAAAAGTGCTGAACTGATTGTTGAATCCAGCGCCAACGAGTGAGACTGTTCGGCGTCTCATCAATTAAGGAAACATCTGTACCCCAATTCTCGTAATTTTAAGAACGTTCGCAGTCTAATCTCAGTGTCAATATGTCAAAAATACCTCTAATTTCCCTACATATTTGACAAGTTTTTGACATTGATTGTCGCTGAGATGAGATTGCGACTAGATTTTGAACGTTTTTAATTACGGGAATTGGCCTTCAGGTAAAGCCGTCCTGGGTTCTCCGATCAAGAAGTGAGATGGTGTTAAGGGTAAGGGATCGGACGAATCCGCACTCAAAACGCAGAGTGGGCGCGAATTTAAGACTGCTTCGACCTGACACAGCAGGGTATGCATCTCGTCATATGTTTGAGTGCGTGTACCTACTACACGATGAAGATGGTGCTTAAAAATTCGAACTCCGGATTCATGAAGACCCCCAAAATGGCTCGCGTAAGGCGGTTGAAAGTGCCACGTGATACCTTGCTGAAGGGTTTGCTGATTAAGCACTCTTTGCACCGTGTCATTGCGTAAATACGCGTAAAGTTCTTTTAAATAATTATTACTTCCGATAAAATTCTTTCCACAATCGGAATATATATCAGTGCATAAGCCACGTCGGGACGTGAAACGTCGCAGGGTTGCTAAAAAGGCTTCTGTCGAAAGCTCGGAAACCAACTCGAGATGTATGGCCTTAACGCTCATACATACGAAAACTGACACTTGGATTTTATAATTTTCGCGTTGCGCACTTTATTGGCGCGAACGTAAAATGGTCCGGCAAAATCTACCGCGGTCTTTATAAAAGGTCGCGCGGGGCGGACGCGCACTGCAGGGAGCGGTCCCATGCGCGGTTGGTTGCGAGCGGGTCGCGCGCGAAAGCACGGCACGCATCGATGAATGCGTTGACGAACGATGTCTCGCCTCGATAAAATCCAATATCGTTGCAAAAGTGCACGTCGCACGGACTGCGGGCCTGCATGTAAATTGCACAAATGGGCATCATCAATAATAAGATCAGTCAAAGGGTGTTTCTTAGGTAAAATCAGTTGGTGCTTAGATTCAAACGGTAAAAGCGATTTGTGGATTCGACCACCAACCTTAAGTAACTCGTCCGTATTGTCCAAGAATGGCGTTAAGCGTCGTAAACACGTTGACGGTAATTTACCCTGTGCGATCTTTGATATGTCTTCGTTAAAAATGGACTGTTGTGTGATTTTGATAAGTCGCGTTAAAGCGAAATTATATTCGGGCACAGTAATGTGCGTCGGAAAGACTTGTTTTGCTCCTTTACATTTATTAAAGAAACGAAATATAATCGCTGTGACGCGAACAAGTTTGCCGAGCGACGAAAATCGCGAGATGAAATAAACATCCTATAAAGGCGGTGTCGTAGACGCGCTAGAACACATCGTTACGTTCCGCTTTTCCTCGCACGTGTCCGCGATCGGGTTTTGAACTGGCCAGGAGTCTGGACTTAGATGGAGCCATGGGGGTCCATGGTACCACAAGTCGTGGTGTACCAGCGCGGCGGGCAGCAGGCCACGTGACGCGGCGTCGGCGGGGTTGTCGGCCGACGGGACGTGGCGCCAGCAATCCGCGGGCACGCGAGATACGACCTCGCTGACACGGTTCGAGACGAACGTTTTCCACTCGTGCGGCGATGAACGTAGCCATGCCAGCACGATGGAGGCATCGGACCAAGCGTAGACCTGGTCGAGGCTTACACGATTACTATAGGTAAGTATTACCTTTTCGAGTAATTTAGATAAAAGGACAGCGGCCATTAATTCGAGGCGCGGAATGGTAAGGCACACACGCAACGGTGCAACGCGGGTTTTTGCCATGATTAGGTGAGTTTGAATAATACCATCATTATTCTGATAGCGTATGTATACACACGCTCCAAACGCCTTACTGGAAGCGTCAGCAAAACCGTAAATTTGGATTGACGTTGACTTATCATTTTTAAATATGTGACGCGGGAACGAAATTTGTGATATGAACGGTAGCTCAGAAACGAAAGAGGTCCACGAATTGGTTATGTCAACGGGCGGCGCATCGTCCCAGTCCACGTTGGCTATCCACAAAAGTTGTATCAAAAGTTTGGCAAACAGTGTAACCGGTGATAATAATCCGAGAGGATCGTAAATTTTTGCTATCTCAGAAAGAATGACACGTTTGGTACATTTTTGAGATGAAACTTGTACTTTAAAATTAAATGAATCGAACTTAGGGTCCCACTGTAGACCAAGGACTTTGACCCTTTTATCGTTTTCCATTTCAGCGAACGGAACATTCTCCGGCCGCTCACCATGAGACTCTGGCGGTAGCACCGCAGCGAGTAACGCGGGCGCATTGCTATGCCACTTACGCAGTTCAAATCCTGCCGTCCTACAAATACCTATTAATTCTTGCTGCAGAGCGAGAGCTCTGGCTATTGAGTCTTCGCCAGAGACGACGTCATCCACGAAGACGTCGTTGAGTAAAACGAGCGAGGCGAGTTTAAACCGGTCGGCTTCATCACGAGCGAGCTGTTGAATAGTACGCAAGGCGAGATAGGGTGACGAGTTCACGCCGAATGTGACTGTACGCAAGCGGTAGGTGATTGACGCCACACGATGCGCTGAAAGTCTCTATCACTTTCACGAACTAGTATATTACGATACATTTGTTTTATGTCGGCCGTAAGCGCGACGAAATGGACACGAAATTTTAGAAGTACGTCTACTATGTCCAGGTGAAGCTTAGGACCCGTTAGTAGAACGTCATTTAGCGAATAACCACTCGTCGAGCGGCACCCGGCGTCGTATACAACACGAGTGGGCGTCGTGCTCGATTCTTTAACCACGCAGTGGTGCGGAATGTAATAACATTTGTCAGCTGGAGGTTGAGCATCAACGGGCTCCATGTGGTTGAGGTCCACGTACTCTTGGAGGCACGCGTGATATTCATCCTTCAGCTTAGGGTTACGTTCTAGCCGATACTCGAGTTTATGGAACCGTGCTAGCGCAGTAGGCCGCGACTCGCCGAGGGGCGGTGCGTCGGGCTTGAATGGGAGGGCGACCACGTATCGCCCGTTCGTGTCACGAGTATGCGTATTTTGATAAAATGACTCACATATCGTTTCTTCGGGAGTGTAACTCCGCTTCTCTGGTATTGACTCCAGCTCCCAAAACTTCTGAAGATTGTCGTTGTCAAACGAGCTAAAACACACTTGGAGTGGAGTCGGAACAACATTATCGAACGTTAATTTACCGAAAAGTAAATAACCTAACACACTATTCATAGCAATCGGCGTACCCGGCGGGCCCGATATAATGTTGCCTAGTAACACGTGGGGTAGTATATCCGCTCCTAGTAACATCTCAACGGGCTGCGGCGTATGAAATTCCGGATCGGCTAAGTTTAAATTTTTAATGTGTGACCATCCCGAATAAGGCAGTGGTACACTTGGCATTTTTGAAATTAATTGAGGCAAAATTAATGCATTAACCGGAATGACGGGCTGTTGTTTACCTATCGGCGTAATTGAGCACGAAACTAAACCTTTTGAATGGACGGGCTTGGTGTCACCAATACCGAACACCGGCACATTGCTATACCTACGCGCTAAGCCGAGTCGTTGTACACATGCTTCCGTAATAAAACACGCCTGGCTACCTGTATCAATTAGGCAACGCACCGTGGATACCTTTGTGTGATCCACGCACACATTAATTAACGCGGTTGACAATAAAACAGTCTGTGTGCGAGCGAGAGGTAAGTTAGATGCACAATTTCCATGAATCGTGACGGAAACGGGTATATCCTCCGTAGGAGAGAGCGGGACGACTACAGGTTGCGTGACTTCGCTTAAGATCGGTAATGCTTGAGTTGAAAAATGAATTAAACTATGATGTCTTTTATGACACGTTCTACACACGAAATTCGATTTGCAGTTTTTTACGTCGTGCCCGACGTTCAAGCAATTATAACACACATTTTTGTTTTGCACGAAAGCGTACCTATCATGTGGTGACAGATTTAAAAACTCCGAACATTTTGTCAACAAGTGCGAACCGTTGCACTGCACGCAAGATCGTGCCTTATTACTATCAACCGTAGGTTGAGTTTGGTCTGACGCTTGAACATTCACGGGAAACGCGCGTTTTGCCGAAGAGACACCTTTCGCATTGTCTTTGTTACCTCGCAATGTAAATTGCTTATTAGTTTGCGGTGCGGAGGTATTGATGGAATTAGATGACACAATCTCGTCCGCGGTTATTTCACGTTGCAAATATGAAATCAGCGTGTCCACATCGGGAATATCAGACGGACTGGTTAATGAACGCTCGAAACCCTTTCTCAGACTGATAGGTATTTTACGTAGTAAAATGTGCAACAGAACGAAATTCCACTGCTCAGTCGGAAAGCCCATGACTTCTAATGCCTTAATGTTTTCCTGGTAGGCATTTAGTAATTTTCGTACACTAAGCGACGATTTTTCGGAGCACTGTTCTATGTCTAAAATTCGATCTAAATGTTTTGATGCAATGACCCGTTTGTTTTCATAGCGGGTTACCAAAATGTCTAATGCAATAGAATAGTTATCTTCGGTTTAAAGAATTTATTTCTCATAAAAACTTACAGTTCACTTATAATGAGATACAAAGTAAAATAACATAATGATATAGTACATTACAATTCGGTATCCTCCAGATTATCAGTAGTTATAACTCACATACATGTTTCTTAAGTTTATTTTTAAATATATTCATGTTATTGCATTCCTTTATTGCCGGGTTCCTATATTCAACGAATAGTTATCGTTAACAGCTACCACCCGTTTCCAAGTTACTAATAACGAGGCGTAACTTGGTGTTCCACAAAGTTTTTAACTAGCCTACCAGCTACGAACAGTCGTCGGTTACTTGGTTACCGATGGTCCTCAATGATCCTCTCTGCGTTTCGGTATTTCAAAAATTATGTAATGCGTAGTTCAGAATCTACGACCTGATTTCAAATATTATGAGATGTTTTAATACCAAATAATGTTAGCTTTCTACAGAATGCGGTTTTAGAGTTAACATTTTTTTTTGGTCCTTTATAACTTTCATTTTAAACATAATTGCTATTGTTGCTAAAGTGTGAACAAAACGCTAAGACTACTACGGTTTTGTGGTCGGCAAGCGCCAAGCAACAAACCAAATTCGTTTCGTGTGATTTTGGTTTTGTGGTAAAATATTTTGTATCTTTCTACCTATTATATATTAGAATAATTGAATAAAAACTCATATATCATAAAATATGGATACTACACCAGTAAGTAATCTTGTTTATTGTTACTTTGTTATGTTTGTAAAGGACTGGAATTTTTTTGATTGTGTAATCTGTTTTTCCTGTTTACAGAAGAACAAAAAGCCTATGACGAGAGATGAGGTGTTTCACTTTGTGGAGTTAATCCAAAGCTATAGCATTTTATTGAGAAAGGAAACAAACGCCAGCTCCAACAAGCTAAAAGAACAAGCGTGGGTCTCTTTGGCGGCTGCCTTCAACGCAAAGTGTGGAGGCTATCCCAAACAAAAAGACCAACTTAAACTAAAATCGGACAATGAAAAAGGCAGCCAGGAAAAGAACGCAACAAATTCGCATGAATACGTTTAAGGTACCTACTTACCTAATATAATATACTGTAACTACTTACATTATTCAGTTCCTTGTACCTAGTTACTATTTTTTTAGCAAGTGTCAGTAGCTTAAATAGTATTTATATAGTAGTAGGTTCCTACTCTAAGCAAATGAATAAATATTTATCCTATCCCTACTGTACCTAATGTAATAAATAGTAATTTTGCATTATTCAGCTCACTTTATATGTTCAGTTTACCTGGTACTTATTGACAAGTGATACAACTTTGTAACTAGGTAGATACTATTTATTGATATATGGATTAGAATATCATATACTTACTCAATTATATTTACAATGCAAATTGTATTTTGTTGCAGACTGGTGGTGGAAAAGGAGATTTCATTCCCACCGATGAAATCCTCGATAAAGTGGCAAGTCTAATGGGGTCTACCTTCACAGGCTTAATATTATTATGTCTAAATAAATCAACTCTTTAATTTTATCATCCATCCTTTCAAAATTTAAGTGCTAGGTAAGGCACATGTTGGTGGAGCAATGATGCTAAGTTTTTTAATTCTTTAATCTACATAATTTAACCAGTTAGTAGAACTAATTTGTCTGAGTATTTGTTATAATGGTAGTCTGCTGATAGGGCTGGATGTGGTTGGATCAATAAGGCTCAATCAATCATTACTTAACTCTGTTATAATTAAGATTCTTACAAACCCTGCTCATACACAATGTGTTAAGAGGAAGTAAGTGGTGTAGCGGAGCTTAAATAGTCATTGTTAGTACATAGTTTAATTTATTTCCCTTTTATTTTCAGTAAAAAAGAGAAAAATTAATATTTTGAACCCAGAAGGGGTTGTTCAGGGCAATGCAGGAGCAAATTTTTTATATGGCATGCCTACAATGTCAAAATCTCTGCAAAACAAGGGTAATTTTTATGAAATATTTTCTCTTATACTTTGTGTTTCTCTAATGTTTAACAGCAAGTACAGCTATTATTGTAGGTATAAACACAGATTATATTTTTATTACAGGAAAAAAGAAAAGAAGTGACGATGGACGCCTGGAAAAAATGTAGCAATAGCAAATTATTATAATAAGAAGGCAGAAAAGTTAGATTTAGAGATAAGACTGTTAAAGCTAGCTAATAAGGAAAATATTAATGATATTTAGTTTATAATTAAGTAATTTGATACTTAAGTAGGGTAAATAAAGTTGTATTCATATTTCATATTCATTTATTAATTTGAATTCTAGGTTTTAATCAACACTTATTTTAATTACTTATACAAAATATTATAGAATATAAAAATCTGAATATTTACTTTTATTTAATATAAAACACTGTTTTGGCTTCTTGTTTTTATTTTCATGATCTTGTCACGAAAATATAAAGATGTAATATTTCTTACTCCAAACTGAAAATAATAATAATAATTATCTTTTAGTACACATCACTTTTTAGGTGTCTTCCACCCAGTAATTTAATTTATTAGCTACACAGATACTGCCCACATCCTTGTAGATTAATCTTTGACAAAAGTTTTACCACCTAGTGTGTCTTGTGATTGGCACTATTAAATTTTAGGGACTATTATTCAGAAATTAGATTAAGGTTTCCTGTATACTTATGTGGCAACACCTGAACTGAACAAATGTATATCACTTAAGTATGAAAAATAGAGATACTTAATTAAAGTACATATACATGCATAACTTACATATTAAAATATTCTGTTATCAAAGTTTCTCTTAATGTTTGATTATTATTTGCCTCAATATTATTAGATGTGGGCACTGCATACACATCTGGAATCTCAACCTCTGGTGGGATATCATCCAGCCGTTTTAATATACAAATGTTATGAAGTAGGTACTGCTGTAGAGATAATAACTGCAATGGCTCATAAAAGACTCAAACATAAAGTTAAAGCCACTACTGGAAACCTTCGTTTCCAACCTCCAAAACACCTATAACAAAATAGGTATTACATTAACTTGAATACTTAAGTGGATTCTAGACAATCACAAATCTGTAAGGACTTAACATCTACATACCTTTCAATGGTGTTTCTAGTTCGGATGTGGGCTTCATTATAAAGTTGTTCTCCTCGTGTGTCTGGATTTAACAAAGGTATGGCTTCAAAGGATATGCACTATCCCCAAGCAGCCACTTATTCCCAAATTGTCCATTCTCACACTGTGCTGAAAAATTTAATTATAGTTTAGTAACACAGAATTAAATTAAGTAAGTACCCATTTACTTTGTTTTCAAATAATGAAATATGTATATCAACATCAATATTTACCTCTCAGTTCTGAACTGTTAAATATTGTGGCATCATGAGCAGACCCTGGCCAGCGAGCCACTACATCCATAAACAGCAAATTGGCATTGCATACTGCTTGAACATTTATCTAAAAGTACCCTTTACGGTTTCTAAATTCTTCTCCAATCTGAGAACCTGAAATAAAAATTATGCATTAAAAACAAGATTAAAATACTAACGTAACATCATGCCTGTATACCCTGAAGGGCTAGGCAGCGTGTAAACAGTGCAGGTGCACCTATAGTAGGTACACCCACATTTTGCTAGTTATGTTTAGTTATTGGCGAGCCTATTGCCATCAATCGGTCATCAATCCAGATTCCGAGCCGTTACTGAGAAATTCCTGATAGAAAACCCAGTAATACTGCCCAGGCCAGGAATCGAACCAATCAGACCAATGAGGCCATTGAAGTTTAAAGTTAGTTGGTACAAGTGTAATGCACTTACATGGTGATTGTATCCTGATGTGTGTTCCATCTAGTGCACCAAGTACTAGTGGAAATCGAGATACAGTCAAACGGGGTGAATAGGCATGCAGGGGTGAATAGAAACGAAACTTTAAAGGGGATTTTAACCTTGAAATAATATAGTTTATTGCCAAAAAGGACTCTTAATGTGTTTATTGTATTATAATTAACGATTAAGTGCTCTTGTTGGGGTCAAACTAAATTATTTCAAGGTTAGAATCCCCTTTAAAGTTTCGTTTCTATTCACCCCTGCATGCCTATTCACCCCGTTTGACGGTACTGAATAAAAATCCTGCTCAGTATTGGTATGCATGTATACATATCTGCTGTACAGCTGTGCTATAGCATTACTGACATCAGCAACAATACGACATGCAGATGCCTTCGACACTCCTATAAAATCTGCCACTGATATTAGCATTGTTCCCAATGCATAGAACCTTAAAGTTAATAAGAGTTGGTGTATCGGAGATATTCCATGATTCCTTAAAAAGGCCAAGTAAAACATTAGTTAATTTCGTTAAACGTGTCTCGAGTTCAAGGTAACACTGGTGAAATACAATGTATTGCCAATAATTTTTCTTATCAAATAAGTAAGTACATAAACACGGGTAGGTTTACTAACCTGGCTCCCGTTATTCTTAGATAGGGATATATTTCTAGCAGTAACTCTTGAACAGACGGTTTATCAAGCCGAAATCTCAGCTAGAACTCAATCATCCAACGTCTCTTTGTTTGTAAACTCTAATAAGCGGCGATTATTTTCTTCTGAATCAGAGTCGCTGGAGTCCGTTAGTAAACGTATAATTTCAAAATCACTCACTTCACTTTCTGAACTCGACATTATAACTTTACAATTGAAAAATTCCACAAAACTATCCGCCGAAATCGGCCGGTAGGCAAACGAACTACGAACAGTAGATTTGACAGTTCGACCGACGCTCGAAATTTTTATAGGAACACCACAGATCAACATTTCCATACTTTACGAATACGGATCGTTATTAGTAACCCTCCCGTCCGTAGGTAGCAAGCCAACGGTAACGTCGCTTACGAAACGTTTTTTATAGGAACACTTTTGGGTTACGCCTCGTAGACAATTCTACCATCCGTAAGCAAAACGAGTCGTTTCTCGGATATAGGAACCGGGACTTAATCGTCCGGTAAATCATTAAAAAACTGTACTCCTTCGTACAATATGGTCTTTTTACCGTAATTAGTGCGTGTGCTGATAACTTCAAGTTTGTTTTTATATCTATTTCTCAGATTGTATGGCATTGTTTTTTTCTTTAGTTGTATATTAGTTTGTATTGAGTTAGTGGTTATGTTTTTAACAAGAAGGCAAGTGTAGTAAACGTATAGCTGTCTAATATTTATTAATTTACTTTTTTCATATACGGTCTTTGTTGGAGTGCGATAGTGATAATGGAATAGGGTTTTAATTATTTTATTTTGCACTCTTTGAAGTGGTTTTAAATTAGTTACTGCCGCCGATCCCCATATCTCAATTAAATATTCTAAATGTGATTTCACTAAGGAGTTATAAATTAAAGTACGAACCTTGTTTGGAATACAGTTGGCTACTTTTCGTAATGCTCCTAGTAGCGATGTCAATTTATTTCGTAGATGGTCAATATGTGATTTCAAAGTTAGTTTCTCGTCTACCCTCAATCCAAGATATTTTTCACTGTTTGACCGTTTTATTATTACGTTATCTATTCTTCTTCTATATCTTCCGTTATAGGTATCGACTTAATTAGGTTAAACGGCTCATTTTTAACGGTAAGGAGTAGGTACCTAAGTTTCTCCGTATTCGAGTACGCATTGTTGCTATGCACGAGTGACTTGAATAAATCGTAGAATGATGGCCAATCTGTAGGATCGCCTTTGAATTCTGGTAAAGGTAAGGTAGGTAGGTTTCGCCTATCGTTACCTACCGCCTCAAAAGAAAAATTACTTGAACGATTTAGACGCCTTTTTCGCTCCTCGTCTGCCTTTAACGAGTTCAAATTAGCGACTATTTCGTAGTACAAGTCATTAAAATCATTACGAATTTTTATGTTCTCATCTTTGCAAAAAGATTTGGATTTAATAAGCGACTTTTCAATCTTAGCCTGAACTTTATTGAACTTTCTTTGGTGAGCCAATAAATCTGTTGTTCGCGACCGAAATTGTTGCTCATTTGAATTCGCAAGTAAAATAATTCGTTTGAGTTCATCCAAAATTAAATCCCTTTCGAAAATGTCTTGTTGGCAAGAAGTTGCTTCGTCATCCGGCATTTTGCGAAACAAAGATGGCGAATTTTACACACCGTACCCGCGCGAACAAGATGACACAATTTGGAAGATAATCTCCGGCTCGTAGGATCAACCACTTATGTAGGGAATTTACTGGGTCCAGCGACTTACCCGCTTCAACCTTCCCGCAGCCACATTCCGAGGGTCCTGGCTTGGTAGAACGTCGGAGCTTGTCGGCAAAGCACACCACAGAGAATCTCTAGTCAATAATCCCAAACATATAGGTCCATGGGTCACGTAATACACTGTCTTCCAGGAAGATGAAAGGGGAACTTAGATTTTGGAACTTAATCAAACGGGACACACAAGCACTGCATATAGCGGCGGCGCGGGCGTTCGCGGCGTCTTTCGATTTGTGACTACCGTGGTACCGTGGTGGTGTTGCGAACTTCATACGCAACGTCCATTCCTCACGGAAAGGAGGCGTTCCAGTCGACGCAGTTTATCGTCGACCCAGTATACAATACAAAAATGAAAGAGCATCACGTTTATGAGCCAAATTGTGTCATCTTATCCTAACACGAAATAATGAAATAATAACAAAATACAAAAAAAACATAAACTGTTTCGAGACGAAACAGGTGTATTTATTGAAATTAAACAAACACTTTTGTAGTAATAGTTTATTTTTTTAATTTTATTGACCCTCACACGAAAAATGGGAATTATTCCAATTAGACTAATTTCTTATTAGAATGACTAATACATTAAAAACTAACTGGACTAATTCATACATATGCGGTTAGCAAATTTAATAACGATTCCATAAACATAGCTTGAAGAGAGCTACCTATCGTAATTTTAGAGATTTCGTCGTTTTAATCACCCGGGCCCCAATAAAGTTTATTCGCCCGGACCACCCACGGCGCGCGTAACAGATGCCGCCATTTTGCCAAAATGGCCTCCACAGATGAAAGGGGCAAAAGAAGTTCTTAGGTTTAAGGTGAACCAAATTTGTTCTAACATTTTTGTTCACAAATTAAGGTCTAATAACTTGGCAACACTGCAATCGTGGAAGTGTGCAATCGTGCAAATCTACTGTCTCTCTATTGGTTAGGAGGGAAGAGTAGCATGCGGCGAGTTCGCTGTACTGTAGCTATTTCCAATTACTCATCAAGTAAATAGGATAATAATCTGTTTTTTGTATTAGATTCACATACCAAGTGTAAAATAAGTGTTTATATATCAATGTGATACGGTGACAGTTGCCGGTTCAAGCGATTTTTGCATTGTCATCTTGTTAGCAGGTACAATACTTAATATTTTACTTGTTTTTAGTTTGTTTGCGTACTATAGTTACACCAGCAATTACAGTGTTAATTTTTATACGGCTACTTGTTGATGCCAATGACCTTTGAACGTAAACATAACCTTAGTTTGGTTTGGTGACAGAACTTCTTATTTTTCATCTAAATTTCATTTCACTTTTAGACTAATCATCTTTTAAACTACTACCACAACTACCTACTATCTCTTAACTTGTTATCTCTTCCTTATAAAAGTTATAATCATGATTATGACTCGCAGCGCCCGTGCTCGTCTAGAAGAGTCCAAACTCAATCAGGCTTTGAGCGAATTAAAGGCGTCAAAGGAGTACTGTGACCAACTAAATAAGGAAATAGATGACAATGAAAAGGTGCTATTTGATGCCCATGAAATGAATAGGAAGTTGAAAAATGAAATGGCTCAGATATATATTCAATACACTGATGCCATGGAAGCCCGGGATAGGCTCCAAGTTGTTGTGGATGGGTTCAGCCAGTGTAGCATAGAGTATGAACAAGCTCTTAGTCACAAACATTTACTTCAACAGCAGCTACACGAGGCTCAAAGTCAGATTACACAACTTGAGACCACCAATCTTAACATCACCGCCTCGCTGAATCAAAGTCTGTTCAATGAATTGGTGCCTATTGCCCCGTCAATGGTTTCTGCCATAAACCCCTTATACACTATTGATTTGACAGGTGATGATGAATCAAGAAAATGTAACTCAGTAAGAGTAGTCACCAGTAAAAACAAACTGAAAAAATACATTAAAATTAATAAATACATTGTTAAAACACAAAAAATGGTTAAAAGACAAAGGTTCTTTATCAAAAATGTTAAACTTAATCGAGAAAGGTTAAATTTGCTTAAACAATTAGATATGTATTCTTTTAATTTGGATCAAAGTACTAGGAAGTACAACATTGACACACAGGCCCTGCAATCTCAACTTGACCATCTGCAAGAGAAACTAAGTTCAATGACTAACAAATATAATACCTCTGAAGATCTAATGAGGGAATATGTGTTGGCAATGAATGAGCTGGTAAACTCACAAACGAACAGCTGTGAGATTTGTCAATCACCATCCAATGTACCTACCATTTGCCTGCCTGCCCATTCATTGTCAACATGCAATACCACCTTACCGCATCCTTGTGTTGATTTGACAATTCCTTCTGTAAATAGGTCCATTAAACAATGTCAACAAATTGTAAATAATGATATTGTATTATTTTGCGATGAAATTGGAAAGGACTTAGGCCACTTGTTGGCAGATGAATATCCAGGACACTCAATAATAAATTACTGTATGCCTGGTTGTTCATTAATTGATATTATGAACCAAATTGTTAGATATAACTTTAAGCAGGACACAACATTGTTGATTTTTATGGGAAATAGGGGAAATGTGAACAAAGGAGAATTGCTCCAATATCATAGAACATTGTGCAACCTTAGTTTAAGGAAAATTGTGTTGTTTACATTCCCTTATAGTAACAGTTTGCCACAGGAAGAAAATAATTTAAGATTTGACATTAACATGACATTGCACAATTTGACATATAATGATAATTTATTCCATTTAGTTGACACTAACAATTATGTTAGTAATAATTTGTATTTGACAAAAGATAGATACAATATTGTTATGTACTATCTTTCTAACTATCACAAAAGACAGATAGCTGTGTCGCTATCATATTATTTTTCTATTTCAGCCAAAAATTTGGCTAAACAACTTGCTTCTTTTGAGCAATGCAATGACTTTTTAAATTATTCTGCCAATAATTTGGTCAAAATTAATGACAATGGTCATCATTTAAATTAGAAATCAGGACAAAGGAGTTAGCCTCTTGCAAAAATGTAACTAAGGCAAAGAATAAAGCATATGAAAGTGTAAAAAAAATAAATAGTATCAACCTGGTGCATCAAAACATTCAAGGGTTTTTGAACAAAGATTTAGAAGTAGAGTTATTCCTGAATTGTAGCAATATAGATATTCTTTGTATAACAGAACATTGGCTTAAAAGCCATCAGTTCATGTTCAATTTTAGTCATCACCAGGTTGGTAGTTCGTTCAACAGAGTACATGCTGTACATGGTGGCTCATTAATTCTGGTAAATAACCAGCTTAAATTTAAAGACCGCAAGGATATTGTGAGCCTCTCTGTTGAGCGGACAATTGAAATAGCCTGTGTAGAATTGGAGCAGCTCATTATATTAAGTGTGTACAGACCTCCTTCAGGATTGTATGATTGTTTTGAAAAGGTTATGGATGAAGTGTTGCACAAAATCTGTAATTCAAATAAGTCTATCATCATTTGTGGTGATTTTAATGTTAATTTGTTAGAAAATTCTGGTTTAAGTATTAAAATTATAAGTCTGTTTCAGTCATACAATCTTGCTAACCAATTTCTGGAGCCAACTAGAATAACTCCCACTAGTGCCACATGCCTAGATAACATTTATACAGATGTTATACCAACTCACAAAGAAATTATTAATTTAATAGACTCAGATCATTGCGGACAATTAATAACTATTTCAAATATAAACAAAAAAGTTACTAAAAAAGATATCACTGTTAACCCGAAAACGACTTATCGCTTGGATACATTTAAATCTAAACTTTTAAGTAAATTACCATTTTTGGTGACTAATGATGACCCTAATCAACATTATAATGATTTTTTTAATATGTATTGCACACTATTCAATACCACGTTCATTCCAAAGACGTTCTCGGTTAATAGTAACGCTTCCTTTAGTGACTGGGCCACCATTGGTATACATACAAGTAGAAAACGACTTTATGAATTGTATGATGAACGAACTTGTAAAAACACTGCTGAATTTAATTTGTATGTTAAGAATTATTCTAAATTATTTAAAAAAGTTTGTAGTATGGCCAAATCACGTTATTTGAGTTCAAAAATTAAAAATAGTAGTAATGTAATAAAAATGACATGGAGTATCATTAATAGCGAAACGGGAAGGTCATGCAACCGATGTAGTGACTACAGCCTTGCTATTGATGACAATATAATTAAATCTGATTCTCAAGTCGCCGCGGCCTTTGAAAATTTCTTTGCAGAGATTCCCGTATCGACTACTAAATCTCTAAACTCTTCACCCACTGCTGCAGAGTCTTTACTTAAAGAAAACATTCCAGTTTGTGATTCTGAATTTCATTTCGAATATGTCACTTTTAAAGATATAATTAAAACCTTTCACACGTTAAATGTCAAAAAGACTGCAGATTTATGGGGTAATTCTGTGGACGTTGCTAAGTCAATTATAAATATTGTAGCACCTACTTTAGCTGTTATTTTTAATAATTGTATTGACCGTGGTGAGTTTCCTGATCTTATGAAAAACAGTAAAATTATACCGTTGTTTAAATCGGGTAGTACATCAGACCCTACTAATTATAGACCTATTTCAGTGCTACCTACATTTAGTAAAATTTTTGAAAAACTTATTTTAAATCAAATGCAAAGATTTTTTAATGTACATAAATTACTGCATAAAAAACAGTTCGGTTTTACAAGGGGTCGTTCAACTACTGATGCCGGAGTTGAACTTCTAGGGCATGTATATAATGCATGGGAGGACAAATGCGATGCGTTGGGCATCTTTTGCGATTTGTCCAAGGCATTCGATTGTGTTCTTCATGCAACATTAATCAGGAAACTGCACCACTACGGAATCCGGAACGCCTCTCTGGATCTTCTTACTTCTTATTTAAGTGATAGGATTCAGAGAGTTGATGTTAACGGGAAAAGATCTCCCGGATCGGTAGTAAGAATGGGGGTCCCTCAAGGCTCAATTCTAGGTCCATTTTTATTTCTTATTTATATAAATGACTTGCCTTACCTCATAAAGGATGAACATGATATAGTGCTGTTTGCAGACGACACTTCACTTTTATTTAAACTCAAACGTCAGCAGCTGGTTACTGACAATGTAAATAGTGCCCTCGCAAAAGTAGTTAACTGGTTTAATGTTAATAACCTTCTTCTTAACGAGAAAAAAACGAAATGTATTAAGTTTACGATACCTCATGTTAGACAAGTAGAAACAAGTATTCTCATAAAGGGTGAAGAGTTGAAACCCGAAAATACCACAGTATTCTTAGGCATAACTTTGGATGCCAAGCTTCAATGGGGCCCCCATATAGATAAATTGTCAAAGAAGCTTAGCTCTGCAGCATACGCCGTTAGGAAAATTCGTGGTTTAACTGATTTAGAGACAGCCCGTTTAGTATACTTTAGTTATTTTCATAGTGTAATGTCGTACGGTATTCTGTTGTGGGGAAATGCCGCCGATATTCAGACGATTTTTGTTTTACAAAAAAGGGCAATTCGTTCAATTTATAAATTAAGTCCCAGACACTCCCTCAGAGACAAATTTAAAGGGATTAATATAATGACTGTGCCTTCTCAGTATATTTATGAAAATCTTTTGTATGCACATAAAAATATTAATCTGTTTAAAAAGTACAGTGATATCCATAATTTAAATACTAGGAACAAGCACAAATTTGTTGTTCCTACTACCAGGCTCAAGAAAATAGGTGGCTCGTTTAGATGCCAATGTATACGTTTTTATAATGAACTTCCTAGCCACATTCAAGCACTAAGCCTTAATAAATTCAAATCTTTTATAAAAAGGAAATTATGCCAGAATGCCTATTATACTGTCAAAGACTATATTGAGGACAAAAAGGCTTGGGATTGAGTTGCTCCAATAAAGCACAGGCAATGTTAATTTATTTTATTTCGCTAACTATTTCTACTTATAATCTTTGCTATAAGTATCTATACTTATTTACATATACAATGACACTAATATTTACTATTTAAAGTATTATATTATTTTAAATTATTGTGAATGTGAGGACTATGTGTGTTTTTGTTGCAGTTTTAATCATGTTCTGGCAGTTTGAGTAGCTGATGCGGCCTACCCAAATGTCCTTTCTTTGGTATTGTTCGTCGAATCGTTGAGCTCCTTAAGTTCTGAGTTGAGCTGCACGGTTACTGACAAATGCGTGCACTGACTGGACAGGTCCACTCAATCTGTGTGGTTCTTTCCTCAAAAGACCATTTCAGACACAAATCTACATGGTCCTCAAAGATTATTATAATATTATTCTAATTATTGTGAATGTGAGAACTATGTCGGTCATTGATTTATTTATATTTATTTTTGTATTTTTCTCAACGTAATCATGATCTGGCAGTTTGAGTAATTTATGCGGCCTACTCAAATGTCCTTTCTTTGGTATTGTTCGTCGAATCGTTGAGCTCCTTGAGTCTAAGTTGAGCTGCACGATTACTGACAATTGCGTGCACTGACTGGACAGGTCCACTCAATCTGTGTGGTTCTTTCCTCAAAAGACCATTGCAGACACCGATCTACATAGCTTTCTCATGACCTGACCAAGATTTTGTCTGGACTTTAAAAGAGACTGTGACCTCTGAGTTTGTTTCGGCCTTTCTTCTCAGAGTAGTCAGATAGGAAACGCCGACCCCATCTAGTTTAAAAAAGATATGATTGACGTGTAAAAGTGTTTGTTCAAACCTACTTACAGAAATAAAATCATTTATCATTTATCATTTATCATTAGGCATAAAGTGAACAGCTGATTTCAAGCGTCGATCGTTTTAGAGTATTTCAACATCCATTGCTGTTTTTTTTTAATTCAGCTGTTTTATTTACATAAATGGAGTGTTGCATACAGAGAATGTAATTTTACATTGAAATAAAGGAATATTAGCAGAAAAAACGGCATAATATTTTTTTTTTCCTGAGAAAATTTCCAGTGGGATATGATCCAGAATAAGGAGCTGAATCAATCCTGTGTTTTTGTGGAGGGCTGTTAATTCCACCCTGTATAAACCTATGATTATTGCGATTGAAAGTTCAGGCATGAAAATAAGTGCAGACTCTGTCAAGTCAAAAATCCTACAAGATGTCAAAATGTGTGAAAGTGACACATCTGCTTTTTCAGCTAATTGTAAAAATAAAGGGAATACAGGTTCCAAAAAACAGTTTAAAAAGGGACCTCGTTGCTATAGCTGCAATAAGTATGGCCATGTCGCTGCTGAGTGCAAGTCAAATCCTAAAAAGAAGAACCAAAAGAGTTCAAGCTATGCGGCTGCTTTCATAGCTTCTACAGCGAACCCTTATGAAGATCCGTGGTATATAGACTCAGGTGCTTCAGTGCACATGACCAAACATAAAAGTTTATTGCAAGATGAGAAAGTGCCACTTATCAAGACAATCAAAGTAGCAAATGACAAGTCATTATCAGTTCATAGTACTGGACAGTTAAGTTTGGATGTGTGTAACGATAAGGTCAGTACAATAAAATTCTGTTTCAAAATGTACTGTATGTACCAGAGCTGGCAACAAATCTGCTATCAGTCAGTCAGATCATAAAAAATGGAGGGAAGGTAAAATTCAACAGTAAAGGCTGTGTAATATTAAATAAAAGTAATGTGATTGTTGCAACGGCAAGCTTAGTCATCAATATGTACAGGCTAGATGTGAAAAATGAACATGCATACATAACTGATGTTGACAAGCAAGATGTTTTCCTCTGGCATCAACGCATGGGCCATTTGAATTTTCAAGATCTGGAAAAATTAGCAGATAACACTGAAGGTGTAAAATTATCAAAGTAAAGTGATAAATTAACATGTGTAACATGCTTACATGGTAAACAAACACGCTTACCTCTGAAAGAAAGTGCAACTATATCTTCTAAATTACTCGAACTGGTTCATTCTGACATCTGTGGTCCAATGGAGACAAGTTCGTTTGGTGGTGCAAAATATTTTATGACTCTGATTGATGACTACTCAAAGAAAGTTTTTGTATATTTTTTAAAGAAGAAAACTGAAGCTCTAGAAAAATTTAAAGAATACAAAAGCCAAGTGGAAAAACAACTATAATGTAATATAAAGTGTCTTCGCTCGGACAATGGCCTTGAGTATGTTAACTCCATTTTTTCTGAGTTGTTAAAAACTGCTGGAATAGTTCATCAAACCACCGCTCCATACACTCCCGAACAAAATGGAGTTGCCGAGCGAATGAACAGAACATTGGTAGAAAAAGCAAAGTGTCTGTTAATTAACGCCAACTTACCTAAAAAATACTGGGCTGAATCTGTACACACTGCTGCTTATCTTATCAACAGAACTCCAACTCGGTCACTGAAATACAAGACACCAGAAGAGATGTGGTCTGGACAGAAACCAAATGTCAATCACTTAAGAGTATTTGGATGCGAAGCAATGATTCATCTTCCTAAAGAAAAGAGAAGAAAATGGGATGCAAAAGCACAGAAAGCAATATTCATTGGATATTGTGATCATACAAAAGGATTCAGATTTGTTATTTTTGGTTCCAAAACGGTAATAAAGGGTAGAGATGCAGTCTTCCTTGAATCTACAGTTAAAAGAAATTATGATCCGGTGGACTTGATACAAGACAACTCAATATATGACTCATCATCTGTACCTATTGATGAGCATACATCTGAGACCTCTGATGCTAATGACACATTACAATCCACAAACACAGACTATTACTCTGAACCAGATAACAGTACAGACAGTGAATACTTACCAAGGGAAAACATTAGTACGCCATCTCCATCAAGCATAACTCTGAGACCTAGAAATAAAGACAAGTTTTCAAAGTCTAAAGATAATCAAGGAAAAGGTTACCTGTGCTGCTGTGAAGATACTCCTGTGCCATTGAATTACAATGTGGCAATCACATCAGATGATTCTGAAAAATGGAAAATATCAATAGAGAAAGAACTGGAATCTCATCATAAAAATGGAACTTGGATATTGGTGGAAAAACCTCAGAATGCAAAGCCAATTGGAAGCAAATGGGTTTTCCGGATTAAAGACGAACCAACAGGTCCTCGTTACAAAGCCCGACTGTGTGCAAAAGGTTATGCACAAAAAGAAGGAATTGACTATGACGAGACATTCTCACCAACAGTAAGGTACGACTCTATTCGTGTGTTATTATCCATTTCAGCACAAGAAAATTTAGAAATACTTCAATTTGATGTAACCACTGCTTTTCTGTATGGAGAATTGAAGGAAAACATATTGATGACAGCACCTGAGGGACTACACTGCAAGCCTAACATGGTATGTAAACTTATTAAATCATTATATGGTCTAAAACAGGCACCCTGGGTGCCTGTTGGAACACAAAATTCAGTTCAGTCCTTAATACATTTGGCTTTGAGAGAAGTAAAGCAGATCAGTGTGTTTATATTGGAATAATAAATGGTTTCAAATGTTATCTGTGCCTCTATGTTGATGATGGTCTTTTGCTTTGTAAAGATAAATCTACCGTGATGGAAGTAATTAATGATCTGCAAACAAACTTTGATCTAAAAGTATGTCCTGTATTAACACTTAGGGAGTCGCGTCCTAATTTGTAGCAAAAGTACTCGCTACCGGGTCCGCTGGACCCAGTATAATATTATCATAAGTTTTTTTCCAAAACTGCATAATAGACGTAAATATTTACTTCCTTATAAGGATTCTATATATATAATAAAATATATTATTGCATCAAATATTAATATTTATTGTTTTTACTTAAACAAAAGCTATTACCAAAATATACTAAATTTCTCCATAGTTTTGTGATAATATTTAGGCTAATCATTGTAATTTCTAATAATTACTCATTTTAAACAAAATCTTCTGTATTTACTTACACAAATATAATGTTATTACTTATACAAATTAGCAAAGAGAGATCAATCATCGAAGAAGAAAAAAAAAATACAAAAAAAATTATATCGTTTTTGAAGTAAAATTACACTTGTCAACATTCTTCAGACACTTTGTACATAAAATTTAGATATAATAATTTGTACAAATATGCTTCATGTATTCTCCACAAATTGGTACACTGCAGTTTGTGCAAAAAACTTTAGTTTTTATATCTTTTCTCCAATTACATAGGCCGCAACGCACTTCTAAGCAATCTTCAGTTTCAGAGCAGTCTTCGTTTTCTATTTCTTCATTATGATATTTATTTATCTCTTCAGCCCTTAAAACCCTATTGGTTGCATTTTCTATGAAATAAAATAAAGAAAATAGATAAATAAATAGTAATAAAAATATGCAAAAATCACTTACGTATTTAGTCGCTACCGGGTCCTGCGGACCCACACACACCTTTTACGTCTGTAGCACACACTTGCAGCGCACGATCTGACTACCGACGTCGTCATTTGCTGTGCTACACTATCGTTAAAAGGTACTAAGAGCAGTAACGTCGCATTCGTCGAATTTTAATATTTATTAAGCAAAATATGAAGGACTGGGTCCGTTGGACCCATTAGCGAGTCCTGAAGTGTTAACTAATTTTGTTGGTATGCAAATTGAAAAGTATGAAAACTGTATTTTAGTACATCAGACCAAATACATTGATCAATTGTTGAGGAAATTCAACATGCAAGATGCTAACCCCAACTTCATTCCTGCTGATCCAAATGTGAAGTTGCGGAAGACTGATGATGCACTAAAGAAAAACTATCCTTACCGAGAAGCAGTAGGATCGCTAATCCATGCAGCAACTGTAAGCAGACCTGACATAATGTTTGCCGTGAGCCAGGTGAGGCGATACTTACATTCTTATGATGACTCCCACTGGAATGCTGTAAAGAAAATATTAAAATACCTGAAAGAGACAAAAAGTTATGGATTATGCTAACCATCTAACTCTGACAGTACTGATTTAATTGGATATAGCGATGCTGATTTTGCAAATGACATAGTAACCAGACGTTCAATAACTGGCTATGTATTCCTTAAAAATGGAGCTGCTGTCACTTGGTCATCTCAACGTCAGCAAACTGTGGCCTTATCCACGACAGAGGCCGAATTTATGGCTGCCTGTGCAGCTACTAAGGAAGCTATGTGGTTAAGACAGTTACTCAGTGATATCAGTGAATTTAATCAAAAATCTGTATGCATAAACACCGACAATCAATGTGCCACAAACGTGATTAAAAATAATGAATTTCATAAGCGATGTAAACACATAGATGTTAAGTACAATTTTGTTAAAGAAAAATACAATGAAAATATTATTAGTTTGGACTATGTACACACTGATAATCAGTATGCTGATATTTTAACAAAGGCTCTGCCTAGAGTCAAGTTTAGATTTCTAAGAAATAATATTGGGATGTCAAAACATGTTATTTAATTTGTATTGTAGTTTGTATTCATGTAGTGGCATATAGTTTATATAGTAGTTTTATACAGGGTTACTGGTAATTCGACGTATATCCGTCAGGGGCTGATAAGGGGGCCAAAATGCAACAAATTGAACCCCCCATATGTATGGCCGAAATTCAATAGTTTTCGAGATATTAGAATTTTAAGGGTTTTTCGATATTTACTCAAAATTTGACATTTCATTCCAAATAAAAAAAAAACTACATATTTGAATGGGTACCATTAAAAATGATGTTGTAGCTGGCACTTCAATTAAGCTATGGACATATTTAAAACTACTTCATTTAACAAAATAATGAAAATAATGAGCGATATAAGAATAATATCTTACCAATATTTTCATTTTACGCTTCAAAAATGTTGTCTCGTCACAAAAAATTCTATGACATTAATCGTACAAATAACTAAAACAACTTGCTTATTCTGTAAGCTTTCCAGAAAGCTATAAAAGTCAATTTTAAAATACATAATTCGTGCCAAGGCATGTGTTTGAATCGGCGCGGGGAGAGAAAGGGTCATTTGTATTTGTATGAAATAAAATGCATAAAAAAATGTACATCAAATTTTATTACAAATTTTACACATCTTGTTCAAAATGAGCCCCTCGATTACGAATGCAGGTTCGAATTCTCTTCCTAACTTCGGTTTTCGTCACTCTTGATGTGAACGTTGTTCTCATCTGTTGCGCCGCGTTTATTATTCGCTGTCGAAGTTCTTCGACTGAATTTATTGGGGTCACATAAACTAATGCCTTCATATGACCCCAAACGTAAAAATTAAGTGGTGTGATATCAGGGCTTCGTGCTGGCCACGGAATTGGCCCTCCCCTCCCAATCCATCGGTTTGGATATCTCTCGTCTAGCCACTGTCGGACAGTAATCCGGTAATGTGCTGGGCAACCATCATGTTGAAACATGAGGTTGTTTTTTATTTCTTCGGGAACATCCGCCAACAAATCGTCTAGGTTGTTTCTCAAAAACTCCTCGTAATTTTCGCCGTTCAAATTTTGGGGCAAGAAATGAGGGCCCACCAAATAATTATCAACGACACCCATCCATACGTTCAGGGAAAATCTCATTTGCGACGCAGTTTCTTTTAGTTTTTTTTGGATTCCTGCCTGCTTTAGGTGCCCAAAAATGTAAGTTATGGTAATTCGTTATTCCATCCCGGTCAAACTTTGACTCGTCAGTCCACAAAATATTTCTTAGGAAATGTTCCTGGTCAGCGTCAGCGTTTAACATAAACCGAGAAAATTCGAGTCGCCTGGCAGGATCTCCCTCGTGCAATGTTTGAACAGGTTGATAATGGTACGGGTGTCTACCTGATAGATGTACTACCGACCACACTTTCCACTGGGACATACCGAGCTGTCTTGCAACAATGTTCGTTGAGATGTTTGGGTCATCAATAAAACACTGAAGAATGGTGTCCTCTTCGTCAGCCATGTACCGTCGAGGTCTGCCAGCGTTGAATTGTGCTCTTTGAACACTGCCAGTTTCAGACAATCGTCGATAGGTGCTCCCGAAAACAGTAACGTGGGGAAGTCGACGATCGGGAAAGCGGCGTTGGTATTCTCGCCGAGCCGCAGCCGCGTTTCCATCGGCAAAACCATAACAAAACATTATGTCTGCGTATTCGTTATTAGGATACGAAGCCATGTTATCCGAAATAACAATGATAACAAAAAGAACAACAAGAGAAACAAGAATTAACAATAATGATCGATAACAAATTAACGGGATGAGAGATTGGTAGCAAGATAACAACACACGTGCTTGCGCGGCGGAGAGTCAAAACTTACTAAGGAAGGCGACGCGAGCGCAGCAGACGCCGTGTACTCCCCCGCCCGCACACCCCGCCCTCACACCCCGCCCCATCGCGAAGAATTTCGCCATGAAAATCGGTTGTTTTAGCGAGGATCATAAACTAAAAACACAGATAATTTCTCTCCCCGCGCCGGTTCAAACACATGCCATGCCACGAATTATGTATTTTAAAATTGACTTTTATACCTTTCTGGAAAGCTTACAGGATAAGCAAGTTGTTTTAGTTATTTGTACGATTAATGTCATAGAAATTTTTGTGACGAGACAACATTTTTGAAGCGTAAAATGAAAATATTGGTAAGATATTATTCTTATATCGCTCATTATTTTCATTATTTTGTTAAATTAAGTAGTTTTAATTATGTCCATAGCTTAATTGAAGTGCCAGCTACAACATCATTTTTAATGGTACCCATTCAAATATGTAGTTTTTATTTTATTTGGAATTAAATGTCAAATTTTGGGTAAATATCGAAAAACCCTTAAAATTCTAATATCTCGAAAACTATTGAATTTCGACCATACATATGGGGGGTTCAATTTGTTGCATTTTGGCCCCCTTATCAGCCCCTGCCGGATATGCGTTGAATTACCAGTAACCCTGTAGAGTACCTATTGGAGTAACTGTTCTTATTATTGTTCTAATAGTGAATGTAAACTTATAAGGTTAAAGCGAAGGCTCGAATTTGGTAGGAGTGTTAAAAGAATTGTTATAGTCTATGGTAAACTTCGCGCCTCTGTTATTTATGATTGTCTATTGTTCCTTTTCTCTTCTGCTCTGTGAACGTCACATGAAAACCTGTTGTAATAAGTTTATACCTTTTAATACAAGTATATCTCGAAGTAATCTGTTTTTCATTGCATTAGTGTAACACTTAGCCTCAAGTTTAGCCACAGCTTGTGCATTCACACTGTTAGACATGTCATTCAAGCGTTTAACATTCTCCTTATATGCAACTTCCAGGCTTTCCAGACGTGACTTCATCTCCTCATAGTTCAAGTTGAAAAATTGAATTGATTTTTCAATCTCAGCATATGACTTCTGTATATGGAGATTTTGTTGTTTCAATTAAGGAGGACAACATCCTGATCCTTTTTCCATGACTGCAACATACTCTTCAAATCTTCGAATTTATCAGTCTCCGTGCAGTTGCCATCACCTCTGAAGCGTTTATTGCTCGGCCGCGTTGTGACCCTATCCATTATATCACTGATATTCATATCAGAAATAGTTGCGTCAGAAGATAAATCAGGCTCTGACTGAGTCTCCAGCAAGTCGGTGGTAGATTTCTGAGGAGGTGACCGCATAGTGCGAGGCATTTCTGTCTGTCACGAGTAAAATAATTCAGTGGAGCACCTTGCAGTAGATAGAGCTCGGTAATTTCGAGCGTGTGACTAGATGTTCACTTAGCTCAGTGCGCACACGCGCTGCCTTCAACGCTTCGGCGCCGCAGGTTCGAGCTCAGCCAAACGCTAAACTTTTTGTGCTTAATGACGATCCTTAATTGAAAATATTTTACATTTTCAGGTGTTTGCAACTTAAACTCTAGGCATGGATGTTTAAAATGTACGACTGTAGGAGAATACTCGCATCAGTATCAGACTGTCGTGTTCCCAAACTCAAGATGTCCTAAAAGAACAAATGAAGAATTCATAAATAAGAAATAAACAACGTGTAACAGAATAAACGCAATTTCTGAAAGTAGTTTGTTCAGAATCAGCTTCTGAATCGATTTCCGTCATCAAAAATAGGTGTTAAATTTTGACGGAAAAATCTTTTAAATGACTTAAATTAGAAACAGTATCATGACAAATTAATACAATCCTTAATTCAAGGAAATTGAACCTTAACTCAGAGCAATATGGGCTACTTAAACGCACGACATTATTTGTATTTCGCTCACAGGTCGTAATACACACACGTAAATAATATCAATGCATTTTACAATAAAAGTAGTGTGCGTCAAATTAAATAGGTAATTTAAAGGAATTTCAACTTTATCTCCAATGTGTAAGGCTTGTTTGAATGCACGATCAAACTTAGTGCGGTCATCAGAGTAGCCCTACACACACACAAACAGATTTTAGGCATTATTACAAAATAAAATTATTGAATTTGATGAAATTTGAAACTTATTGCAAAGAAATAAAGCAATTGTCGGCAA
This sequence comes from Brachylomia viminalis, assembly GCA_937001585.2. Lineage (NCBI taxonomy): Eukaryota > Metazoa > Arthropoda > Insecta > Lepidoptera > Noctuidae > Brachylomia > Brachylomia viminalis. The sequence continues at coordinate 3,212,196 of OW443294.2, forward strand.
CCTTTTTGACATTTCTGCGAAATGCCGACATACGCGCCGCCGCTACCGCCGAATAACATGAGTACCTAACATTAAAAGCTAGTCATCCGCCGGTAGCGACCTAGTGTAGTTGTTCTTCAGTTTACTTCCGTGACATTTTTGATTCCGTGCGCGATGGCTTTCCTGTACACCAACATACAATACACGGAGATGGTGAGAACCCTGGCTCGCTGTCTTGATAATGTCGCGTTAGCTTGTCGGGAGTTCAATGACCGTTTTGGCTGCAGTGTGAGCGCCAGGACGATGCTGGCTGCAACTCAGCGACTGAGGGACTCTGGGACGTTCCTTCCTAATACGGCTTTGGACAGAGGGACGAATGTGCGGACTACTCGTCTGCAAGAGCGTATTCTCGACCATTTCGATGAACATCCAGAGGACAGCTCGAGAGAAACAGCACCCCAGACTGCAGCCACATGTACGTGTGGCGAACGTTGCGTGCTGATGGTGAACACCCATATCATCTTCGACGGTGTCAAGACCTAACGCCGGCCGACAACTTGCCACGACTAGAATTCAGTAGGTGCGGTTGTTGGAGAACTGGCAACAGAACATTCTTTGGACGGACGAGAGTACCTTCACGCGTGTTGGCATTTACAACCAGCACAACCAGCATTTGTGGCGGCATGAGAATCTACATGCTTGCCGTGTGGATTCGTTCCAGCATAGGTTCTCCGTCAACGTGTGGGCTGGTATACTCGGAACATTCATACTCGGCCCCATTTTCCTTCCACGGTTGACCGGAGATACCTACCTGCGGTTCTTGCAGGAGACATTGCCGGACTTACTGGATGGCGTCCCTGTCGGTCTTTCACGTGACATGTATTACCAGCAAGACGGTGCTCCCGCGCATTTCACGTGGACCGTTCGACGGCATCTGGATGCGGAGTATGGCAGTCGCTGGATAGGTCGCGGAGGACCTGTGCCGTGGCCTCCCAGATCGCCAGACTTAACACCGCTAGACTTTTTTTTGTGGGGTCGTATAAAATCGCTCGTGTACGTCAGTCAATCTACAAGTGTCGAGGAGCTAAAAACAAAAATTCAACAAGCATTTGTGACGGTGAAAAGTGATACTGAAGTGCTTACAAAACTGAAATACAATTTAAGAAAGCGTGCTAATAAGTGCAAAGATCAAACTTTAATGAAAGTGCATCGCAGAAATAGTGCAAATTAATAACCTAAGTGTTAAGTGATAGTCCAGTTCTGTAAGTACCTACTTCTTCCTATCAATACGATTGTATTCTAATCACTGTAAACATTGTTATTATAATCTTTTAAACACGCCGTCTTTACATATTTTTGTAGTACAAACAATAAACTGGACCTACCTAAACAAACGAACTTATCAGAGGGATCGCGGGATTCGCGGAGGTGCAATCTCGAAAGATAGGTAGGTAGATAAAAACGGCAAGCAGCGGCGCGCGGCGCGGTGCGTAGAGACTAAATTCAAAGCCTGTGAAAGTTTGATAGAAAAAAAATAATTTTACGCGGTGATATCGCGTATCAATATCACATCTAGCTAATGTTCGGTAATTTAATTATCGTTCACACGGCCATAGGTAGTTATCTAATGCCTACATTAGAACTAGGCACTCAACGTAGGCGCGCGCGCCGCTACAATTGAACAAACATACCTAATTTTTAGGTCCATGATACACACGTGCACATGAATAATATCAAAGCTTTTTACATTTGGATTCGAGCGCGTTTAATAAAACAGTTGATGTAAGAGAATTTAATCCTTCCGTCCAAATAATAAGGCTTATTGAAATGCACGACCGATTTGTATTCCGCATGTCTCAGTAATCGATTTGTTGAAAAATGTCGAAATAGACAATTTTCTGGTTCCTACGAGCTACGTCCTTTGCAAATGACCCTTTGAAATCGCGCGCGCGCGCTACCTCCGGGCTGCCGGCCGGCCATCTTCAAAGTAAGTAGGTATTTTTTCATGCGCAGCAAAGTTTGCTGTTTGTGATTAAAATCTTGTAAGCACTGATTTTTGTTTCACGTAATTAGCAGTAAACACGCTTATCAGAGGTAGCTAATAATATCGCGAAAGTTACGCATCTGAGATAAATATTTTTTACCCGCGTGTGCCGCACGGAGTCCGGGCGCTTCGCCCTTCGTTAGTTTCGAAGTTCGGGTAAAATGTCGCTGTTTTAAATGCATCCCCCGTTATTAAGCGTAAAGTCTTAGATTCATGTTGATAATTTCACTTGCTAGAAAATGATCAATCATTACACTGTAAACTCAATTAAGTATCAAAAGTTATTAATTCATAATATCAGTCTGTGTCATTTTAGGTACGTTTTTTTTTAACTATTGATAGGCGCGCGTTTGACCACAATCTCACCTGATGTAAGTAAAATTCGTTCATTGAACTAACGCACATCTAATGCCTACAGCTATGGTCAGCTGGCGGGCGCTCGAATGTGCGTGTCGCGTCGGCTGCTAACATTGCATTAGTGTGTGTGTAGGCATATTGCTGCACATACGTTTTGCGTTTAGTAAGGATAACTATTTTATAAAAAACGACCAGGTTTGGTTTAAATTTATTTAATTACGGGTGTTGTTTTAGACTTATAATTTTATATTCTAATTGGGGTGTCTGAGGTATTGCGCTTAATCCGTTACACGTTGTAGAGATCATCTAAAATCTGATACACCACTTTTAAAGTTAACTATTGATATGATCGAAGATTTTCCTATTTCTGATTCTTTACATCTGATTGACTTGGGAGTAATGAAACGATTACTCGTGGGATGGCGTGATGGAAATTATAGAAGTGGCAGAAATAACCGATGACCATACTAAAGGGTACAGAATTGAAAATGTATCTGAAATCTTCGAATTACCCATAAAGTCATCATATCTTAATATGTTTAAAACAGGTGTACAGAATGATAACCGTACAACGGAAAACATAAGTTTCAATAGCATTAGCTATAAGTTTGTAGTAACTACATACAAGAATGAGCTTTATTTCATTCCTCTATTACATACATTAACAATTTAAACTGTTAACACTATGTTCCAATCGGGTCATAGTCTAAATAGCGTGCCCTTCTTGATCTCATGCTATTTATAAAAAAATGTTTTATGTTTGACTAAATTATATAATATTCAAGTGAATTGTAATAAAACAATTATGTTAGTCAATCAGTATTTCTTTTATTTTCAGTTCAAAACTACTTGCTTGAGTATAATTGCCAGATAAATCTCTACCTATCAAACGATTAAACTGAACAAAGTATGAAAAAAACACAGACATATAAATAGTAGCAGACCAAACATTCGCTTAAACTTGCGTAGCCATTACGCACACATAGGGAATGTTGTCATTACAGGGCCGAATTAGGGCGGGTTGCCGGATTACCTAACGATAATGGAACGACCGATATACTTACGGAAAATCGATATTCTCTGGGTATAAGTGTAGATTACTTTTCAATAATCTAAAGGAATAGAACCACAATCTGTTCCTGTGACTATTTTAAGAGGAGGATGGGCAGCAGTCTACTCTTCACCTTTTGACGTGTGTACAAACCGTTGACGGGCGACAGTATAGTATAGAAGAACTGGCCCTGGTAACCCGCATGCCCAGTTTGATAGAAGCGAGTCTGTTAACGAGTAGATATGCCTGAAAGCTAGTTTAGGAATAAATCAGGATTTTTTTAAATAAAAGTATGATTTTAATGAATTTGTATTTATTAATTGTTTACTTGTTTTGGAACAATAATTTTTTTTTAAATGATTTTTTTGTGACAAATTTGTCTCTTTGCATTGGTGTTTACATCTTAAATCAATGTAAAATTTCACAATAATTTTAATTAACAGATGTATGTACATGGTTTTTGTAATGCTCTGGGTCGTTTGAATCAAAAATTGAGTAATCAATATAATCAGCGACAAATTTCATCAAACTATTAAATTCGTTACTTTTATTTATTTTAAAACACTTTTCACAAATCTGAATTATCTTAATGAGCGCTTGTGAGGGATATGTGAGTCCACCTCGGTCTTTAAGTTTTATTAATGAGAACAAAAAGTTTTCTTTTTCCCCTATCGTTAACAATTGGCATAACGAACAGTTAAGTTTTTTATGAATTTTTCGTGCGATAAAGCCCGCTATATACACGGTCAATTTTAGGTCGTTCTGAAACCGAGAGCCATATACTCGATCATCGAACTCGAAACGATTGGGACTATTATTTTCAATAAGTTACAATAAAACAAAATCACGAAAAATCTAATTTATTGTTTTTTTTTGTGTAATAGTGAGAACTCGTAGTAACGCTTCCTTGCGATCAATGCATATGTGTGTAAAACGTATCGACGAACTGCAACACTTGCGCACGGCACCCATTGTAAAATTCATTCATCGATCAGACAGCATGATCCGTAAGCCACGCCCCCGGCCCCTTACAGTCTAGGCGACCGCCCGCGCGCCCCCGCCATGTCAAAATTCTTATTCCTTTCTAGTATTGTCTCGCGTTTCGTTGTATTAGGTCACGCACGCGCAACCTAATTACGCGCCAAAAATTTATGTTTTGGACTATGGTGGATTTTTATGTGACATGGCGAACCATAACTTGGAAGAGGCCAGACGTTTGTATGCTAAACCGGAACACCTGAACTCACTGCGCGCACGTGGAATCACTGACCCTCAAGTTCCCTTCACCTCCAACATCCTGGCTGTAACCCAGCGCCTCCTCGATCATGGACAGTTTCGAGCGCCCACACACGCGCAGGGCCGCGGTAAACTACCATACTCGGCGGAATTGGAGGAAGACATACAGGAATACTTCGGACGCGACCCACGCGGCCGACAGTGGACGCTTTTAATATTGTGAAAATTGAAGTGAATAAAAGAGTACAGACCTACAAGTAAGTAACTACTTACCTACTTAGATACGTAACATGTACTTACTTATTACTGACGCGACGGTCCTAAGCCCGTAGAAATTATGAAGGAAAAATTAGAGTTATTTAACTGATAGGTATGTAGATAAACGCAATTTAAATCAAACAATGGTTATGAATGCGGAATTAAACGATTTATTATTGTCGCGGGTACTTAGGTATCTACAGCAACAAAGTGCAAGTAGGTACTGATGACCGCGACTGGTGACTGCACACCACAGTGAAAGGTGGACTTCTTGTTCACTGTGTACCTACCTACATCAAAACAATCTTTTTTGACCGTGGGAGGACAAGGAGGTTCCTCAATAATATCCTTGCTAGCAAATTTCTAGTATTAACGTACAGTCACGAGCTTTAATTTGGGACCCATTTCCGTTAAATGTTGTTAGAACAATCATAATGCAATAAGGTCGAAACTTTGAAACTTTGCTTTAAGGTTGAAATGTTGAATGTCAAGTTAAGACATAAAATGTCTTATCTAATCGACCTATGAAATGATAACCTCGTTGCAAAAAGCTATCATTACGATTTTCTAATTACGAACATGTGTCGTGTCAGTGTCATTTAAGAAAATAGTTTAATGTGATATTTTCACAAAATATAATTTACCAATTAATAAAATGCTTGCGGCTAATCGTGACCAAATAAGGCTCCAAATTATTGATTTGCACGAACAAGGAGTAGGCATTCACGAGATATCGCGACGAATAAATGTGACAAGAAACACAGTTCGCCGCTGGGTTCGACGCCACGGGAACGAGGAAAATATTATTGACTTACGACGAAACAACCATCACCCGCAAGTTATAACACAAGAGCAGAGCCGCTTGATGCAAAGGCAATACCTGATGAATGGATTTACGCCAACGAGGCATTTTGCGGAAGCGTTTGAAGTCCACCCTTCAACAGTTAGAAGGCATCTTAAAGCTATGGGACTGCATCACAGGCGGCCTGCAAAAAAAATTGCGTTGACGGATGCCCATAAAGCTGCTCGACTTATTTTCGCACGTCAGTATCTAAATTTTGATTGGACGACGACGGCTTTCATCGATGAAAAGACTTTTCAATCTTCCCAAACGGGCAGACTACATTTGTGGCGAATTGACAGGACGCGATACACGGAAGACCACGTCATAGCTAACAACGCGTCTGGTCGCATTACAGTTAACATGTCTGGCTGGATTAGTTCAGCCGGCATTGGAGAACTAATAAATTTACCACCCAGGGCCACTGCTCAAGATTATGTCGATTTATTAGACGAGAGTGTCCTTCCAACATTGCAACTATATTATCCACAAGAAGATGTTGCTCCAATAAACTTTGTTCAAGATAACGCAACAATTCATACGGCAAGAATCGTTAGAACTTGGTTCGACAATAATAGAGCAAATTTAAATCGTATTCCGTGGCCTGCAAAGTGTGCCGATTTAAATCCTATAGAAAATTTATGGGGCTTAATAGTTCAAAAATGGTCAAATAGAAACGAAAGAACTAGAGAAGCACTTATGGATCACTGCCTCACAGTCTGGGAAAGTTTAAGGGGTACTGATATATGTGACAAATTGATTGGATCCATGCGTAACCGGCTCCAGGCTGTGATTGACAATGAAGGTGGATATTCGCGGTTTTGAATATTTATGATAAAAAAATTACTGGAGAGATTTAAATTAATTTAGTCGTAGCCTTCGGTGATAAGTGTTTATTTTGTGCACCGCTAACCATGCTTTCTATATAATTGTGTCAAGATTGAGGTTTGTGTCATAAATGTCTTAATAAATATAAAGAATAAAAAACTTTGTTTTTCTAAAGATTTTATTAATCAATATTTTAGCTGAAATCTTCTAAGCCCCCATAATCATAAACGGCCTTTTTTTTTTTTTTTTTTTTTTGAGGATGGGAAATCATCAAATGACTCCTCCCGCTCTGGGTGGAGCGGAAGGGAGTGTCAGACTCTTACTGACTAAAACCCACCCGTGTTCCTTCCTTGGCCCTTTATGTTCCGGGTCAGCGGTACCCCTTTTGGATGATCCCGCTTTCCCGGCAGGCTTGGGCCCTAGTGGGCCCCCTCTATGATGCTGACATCTCTTTGAGGCGCGCGTGGAACACGTACGCGCCGTCCAGCACGGGCCTGGTCCTGATCGGACGGTGAGCTACCCATTACTCACCGCCCGCAGGCCCGCGCCTACGGTGGCCGGGAGTCGTCACGCGGCTCCCGACGCCCGGAGCGTCCACCGCGGCGGCTTGGACGGGAGACTCTCTCCCTCTCCCGTCCCGCCACCTCCTTCGCTAGCATGACTGCTTCGCAGAAGGAGGCGACTGCCTCCCACTCCCCCTCGCCCCGGACCATGGCTTGAACCAAGGCCGGGCGTGAGAGATCGCCGCCGCTGCCGATCGCCTCTACGAGGACACGGCGGTGCTCCGCCCATGCAGGGCAGGCCCCCACCGTATGCTCCACCGTGTCCTCGGGGCGATCATCGCAGTGGTGACACCCGGGCGTTTCCTCCCGCCTGATGATGTGCAGGAACCTCCCGAAACTTCCGTGTCCGGTGAGGACCTGCGTCAGGCGGTAGGTGAGGACGCCGTGACGCCTCTCTAGCCACTCCTCAAAGAGGGGTCTTACCGCCGCTATCGTGGCGTGCCCTGCGCTGGGTTGCGACAGTCGCTCTTTCCATGCCGCCATGAGATCGCGCCGGAGGTCCGTCCGCTCCGCCGCGATTTGCCGCGGAAGCGGGGTTTCCCCCCGGCGTAGTGCCTCCGCGCGCCACTCATACAGGCGCGCGAGGACTATCGCCTCCAGATCCCACGGCGGCAGTCCGGCAAGGAGGCTTGCCGCCTCGCCCGAGATCGTGCGGTAGCCCCGGATCAGCCTTACGGCTACCACCTTTTGGGGCGCGTTCAGATAGTGGGCGGCTCTCCGCCGCAGTGAACGCGCCCACACCGGGGCCCCATATGTAGCCATGGACCGCACGACCCCCGCGTAAAGCCTCCGGCAGGAGGCGTTTGGACCCCTCAGGTTGGGCAGGAGCCGCTTGAGGGCGGCCCCAGTCCGTTCCAGTTTGGGGGCCAAACGTCGGAAGTGCATCATAAACGGCCTTTAAACCTATTTTATTTTAAATATGTTGTTTTGGTCCGTCACTTTGATATTTATGTTTGAGAAAGAGACAAAACTTTTTAACTAATATAGGTTTGAAGAATAAGCGGGTTAGTTGACTAGCTATCATATATTGACAATATAATTTTGTTCTTTTTTATTTGTTTCTTTTTTCTTATGGGACCACAGGACCAAAAAGTAATTATTACTCGGAAATCGGTAATGATCGTTTGCCCTCGCTCCAGTTGACGTTAGCCCCTAAAAACGTAAAGTTGTCGATGGTAAACATTATGACGTTTATTGTTTGTGCAGTGACAGCGTTAACATAATAGCTCTAAATGGCGAAAGTTTGCTACACGATATTCAACCTTAGGTGGGTCCCAAATTAAAGCTCGTGACTGTACCTACTGAAAAAAAAAACTTTTTATTACATTAAAATTCCTGCTTGCCATTTGGACGTACCGCCACTATTTAAGCGGATTTAAACTTATTTATACTCTAAACATATGGCTGTAGTACTATGTCTATTTTATCTATGCGTAGGTAAGTACCTAGTTCACAGAGGTCGCCGATCGCCGTACCTTTGCCTATGCGCCGACATCTTTAAACATAAATAAAAACACATACGCAATAGATAAATACTCGTAGGTACACAAATAAAAATACGAAAAGCGAATTCAGACTTTATTTCTTAACCGTAAACGGTAACAAATCGAAATTTCACCAAACTAGGTACAGTCGCCAGCACATCAAGCTACCCCACATTGACCTTGAACGCGTTATGAGCAGAAACAGCGAGAATCGTGCGAAAGAGATAAATATCTTTTTGTCTGTTTTTGCTTGTAATGTTTCGTGCTGCAGTGCGTGCGTGAGGGTGTGTGCGTATGCGCGTCGTGGTGTAGAATAACTGTTCTATGCAAAAAAACTAGTTTAGCAGGTTGAATACCTACTTGAATAGAACCGAAAGAATGGCAAGGTAATAAAAATAAGTTGGCCGTCACGGGACGCCCGGCAAATTTGAAACATCTATGTAATAGTAGAAAAGGGATGATTCCTGAGTAAAAAAAATATGGTTCAGTTAGATTATTATCGAAAAATATTGGACACGTATTTTTATTTTATCAAATCATTAAAAATATACGAAGTTATAAAACGTATTAAAGATCATGAGTGGGGGTTTTGACGTCACTTTCCCGTAAAAAGTGTACCGAAATGTGACGTCACACGAGTTTTCGACGCGCTGTATCGTCTTCATTTTTTGTTTACCTACGTGAAAAAAGAAAAAATACGTGTCCAATATTTTGCAGTTTCATGTGTATTCAGTAAAAAGCTGTATTTTGAAATTAAAAACAAACACTCAATTTTATTTATTTGAAGGTAAATAGAATATAAAATATGTTAGTATTTTTAATAGAGACTGTTTTTACAGTGGAGCTACGGGATATTATTTGACGTATCTTCTGGTTTCTGTAATAGTGGCTGTGGTGTTAGTAAGTAGCAAGGTGTATTGGACTGTATTAAAGATTGACCAATGATAACTGAACCAGGATGTAAAATTGTAATCACCTTAACATTGTATCAACTGCAGCAGGAACGTTGATTATTTGTCCATCTAATTATATTCCAAATTGCGTATGAGCATGCCTCAATCTACTTATTTGCTTGAAAGGAATACGATCAAAATGCACTTCAAATAAAAAAATCGTTTAATTGGTCGTTTTAATTTTAGTCACAACTAGCATAAGTCACAGATTCTACATTTTATTTTGCTAAAGGACAGAAAAAAATACGAAGTTTTGTAATCTGAAATCAAAAATCAAACTAAAACCGATTGACGAGTAAATTCCGCTACTTACACACGAAATGACTTGCTAGCCAATGCAACCTCTCAAACATTATTAAAATTATAAGAATTATGTAAAAAAATTATTCCATATTGGCTACAGGCAACTCTTAAAATAAATTTAGTGTATGAATGTTACGATCTTTGTATTGTAATGTTAAAAATTAAATGTATTCTTTTATCGATATCTATCGATCAAATCTGCATCCGACCTAACTAGTTGAGTGGGGTCGTGGCGTGGTATTTTTCAAAAATGAAATACTTAGATCAACAATCGGTCCAAAACAAACTTCATTTTAATGGTAAAAGGTTGATTTGACTTAGCATAGAGGGGGCATCACGCCATGACAGCGTCATGCCATTTCCCGTCGGTTTTACTGCCTAGGCGCGCATGTAGATGTTTCACATCAAAAACAGGCAGCCCGCGTAATGGCTAACCTATAAAAACTTACAATCGATTTAATATATCAGAAAAGGCCATAGGATAGGTTCCTACGAGAACACGTGTGAAATCGCGGGAAAAATCTATACCATTATTATAAAGCTGAAGAAATTGTTTGGTTGAACGCGCTAATGCCAGGAACTGCTGGTTCGAATTGAATAAGTATTTTAGTGTTGGATAGCCCATTTATCGAGGAAGGCTATAGGCTATAATATAACATCACGCTACGACCAGAAGGAGCGGAGCATCAATGACAAATGTTCTAAAAACGGGGAAAATTTATTCCTTTTGAGAGCTTTCTTTGCGTAAACGGTTAAAGTTAAGCAACAATCATTTTGACGGATTTGTTTCTTTCATTAAGTTTAAAAAAAAACTCCGCGATGGCATGTCTATCTTTTAAGGTGGACTCACTATAACCTTTTCTATGGTAATCTAATTTCTTCTAAAATAATGCATTTTAAACAACAAGCGCGTGTCCTTTACGCCAAACGACACAAATATGTGACAAAATGGAAGGTGAAATTGTGGCTTGCCGTGGAGGGCACGCGTGTGCGTTTATACTCTGGCAGCCTTATACGGGTTGCAGACCAAGAGCTAAGCTAAGTTAGTTTAGCTTAGCTCGCATAGCTGACGCAGTTTTTCATACTTGTGTTCATAGTTTGCGGTCTGCACACAAGTATGAAAATTTACCTCAGCTGCGCGAGCTAAGCTAAACTAACTTAGCTTAGCTCTTGGTCTGCAACCGGCAAAAAGGTAAAGAAATGGTATTAATTCTTATACAAATAAATACGTTTTTCATCACAAGTACTTAATTTTGAACAAAATCTCACTTATATCATTTGATTTTAATGATTATCTTAAGAGATGTCACAGAAGCGGTTCGTGGATAAAACAAAGAAAGTTCAGTTACCTTTAGGATTGTATTATAAGTAAGTGCCTAAGAGCCTCTGTCTCTTATGTAAGTGACGCAACGAAGTTGCGCGGGTCAGCTAGTATCAAAATAAAATGCGGAACCACAATCTTTATTTTTTTATTTTTTAACATTAAAATTATTATAATAAGAAACTTAAAACAAATACAATACTCTAAATTAAAATATACTTAATATAAAACTAAACTACACAAACAATAGAAAATATGAAACTTAACTATACCATACATTAAAAACAACAAGATTATATTAATTTTTACAAACTTTTTTTATTTTTATTTGTAATAGATACAGTTAAATGGGCGCCAAGCAGAGTTAAATGCTGCCGCCAAGCAAAAGTAAGCTTTTACCTAGATTAGTATAACTTGACTGGGCCGTCTACGGCCGCGCGCCCACTGGAGGCACGGCACGACAAGGCATTTTTATAATACTTACAGATGATTTCGAATCTTATCTAACACTGTTAGACATTCACATTTCATTATACAGCACAGCCTGCTGTGCTGTGAAATGTGACCGCTAAGCATGATAAAATAAGATTTCAAATCATTAAAATTTGCGTTTACTAAAATAACTTGTCGGCCATATGTAGGATATGGAGGAAGCCAGTTTATTATGACACAACATCAACAAACAACATGTCTGGCGTCTTTCCCAAATCGAGCAATGGAAGAATTTATAAGCGTTTGAGAAACAGTGGTTGGAAATACCGAAATATCTTTATTTTGATAAATAAAATAATAACAATTTTAGATGAATTGAATTGTAAAACTGTGCTACTATTTAATGTGAAGGTTTGTGAAAATGGATGGATAAATACAAAGGATAGGTTTCTACGGAAACCCGGGCGAATGAAGTGCATTATTTACTATTGCCATCGGAGTTCGTCATCTGAAGTTAAATTCAGGCTACGACACTATACGCCGTGCAGTGTGTCCGACACCGAGTGTCTTTGTGAGTGAATGAATACACGTTGTCAGACATTGGTGTCGATTCCCTTGTTTACAAACTAAACCAAATTTATGTTCAGTGCATCTTTTTCTTTCTATTTCATTAAGAAAAGGACAGAAGATAAATTTTAGTTTAGTCCTGTCAAATTAATCAGCGCCTGACACTACTCAATACAAGTTTAGACGTGATTAAAAAGTTGACTACTAAAATTACATCAAATTACGTCAGGTGCTGACTAATTTGACAGGACTAAACTAATAGTTATCGTCTGTCCTTTTCATAATGAAATAGAAAGAAAAAGATGCACTCAACTTAAATTTAGTTTAGTTTGCGAATAAGGGAATCGGCACCATTGACTGTACGGCCTATAGTATTGTAGACTAAACTTAGACTAAGTTCACTCGGGTGTTATTAGCGATAAAGAATATGCCATGACCTAAAAGAGCCCTAACTTGACCTCAGAAATACCCAAAAGATCGGCCTTTTAGTTGGTAATAAATGTAAACTACAAAGGAGCGTAAAGCGTTGCCAAGACAATATATTATTAAATGATAACTAAAATGTCACTTACATAAATAAAACTCTAATAGCTATAGATACTGTAAAATTTTAATAACAGACAAATAGAAGCCAATTTAGGTATTTTTTTTTTAATATTATTATAAAAAGATTGTTTGATATTAATTTGAAATAAAAAAGTATATTCTAAACAATATAATTATGTGTTACAGATTGTCCGACAATGGACTTGCCCGAATATTTAATATTTGGTCGGACCACCTTGCGCATCTAGAACAGCGTCCAGCCTTTCTTTCATGCCGGCCACCATGTTCCAGCAGGTGTCCGTGCCTCGGAAATGCTCCCATGTAGTATGGGCTTCTTGCCGCAAGTTTTCGTTGTTGCGGATTTCTGAGGCATCCTAATCGAGAACCATGAGACCCCATAGATTCTCGATTGGATTTAGGTCAGGGCTCTTTGCAGGCCATGGCAGGCAGATGACGTCATCCTGTGCCGCGAACCACTCCTGCACCACTCTGCAGGTGTGCACGCGGCAGTTATCTTGGCACAAGTAAATAATGCCATCTGGATAGTGCAGGCGCACGGTGGGGATCATCACGTCACGTAAAATTTCGACGTACTGATCCCCAGTCATGCGCCCGCTAACCTCCACCAGTTCACCCGGTCCCATTGAGCTCATCCACCCCCAAAAATTGAGAGATATTCTTGCACTTGCTCGATTTGGTAAAGTATTCACCTCCACATAGCGCTCATTGCTGTTGCGCCATAATATTTTTCTTCCGTCCGTATCCGACCGGAAGCTTTTCTCGTCCACAAAAATGACGATATTGTTTGCCCAGTCAAAATTATAATATTCCAGGCAAAAACTTACTCTTGCCTCCTTATGCGCCTGGTTCATTAGAATCTTCTTAGCAGGGCGGCAGCATTTCTTTCCGGCGTCCCTTAGGCGCCTTTTAACGGTGTCCATTGAAATCTAAAACAAACAAAAAAATACATACATAAGATTCTTAATTATGACAAAATAATGGTACGGGCCAACTTAACTATATGAATATGGGTCAGTTAAAAATTATTCCTCAAAATATAAACATATAAATAATCCGCCGAATTGAAAATTCCACCTTTGTTAAGATAGGTGCTAAAGAACTAAATATTTATCTATTATCTAGTAATACTAACAATAATAACATTCACTGAGTCCAATACGGACGTATTGCTGCTATAGCTGGAGGAATTATTAGGTATCGCTAGAACGTCCTAGCTAGGCCGCGCGGTGCGCTTGACGCGACTATGACTAAGTATAAAAATTTATGAATACGATAAGAGTGATATGTGTGATAACAAGGTATACATGGACTCACACTGTATGAAGTTGAGGTCACTCTTGTGCTCAAAAACGGGTCGGCAGAGTGTGCAGCGACCATAGCCGCATCGTCTGCCGCCGTCGTCGTGGCTCTCGCGTAGAGTTGGCGGTGGTGCGCTTCGAGAGTTCCGCTTTCATGCCACCGCCGAAGCCAGAAGTAAACTGTTTTTTTCTGGAACGAAACAAATAGCTATAGTTTATTTGCACATGATTACTCAATAGGCTACTTATATGATTCCTTACAATAATGCTAGCTTATTAATTTTAATTTACTTATTATTTACACACAAACATCACTAAAAAGGCCTTATCTCTACATTGTTTCAACAGACAAAAATAACTGCACAGTTGCGATTTACTTTAAAATCCAACAAGCAGTACCGACTTAAAAAAAATAACAATGGCGCTTGGAATAGCGCGCAGCGTTAAAAACTTACAATACCGGGAACTCATTAGGAAAGAACCAAAGAACACATGAAAAAAACCTACCGATAGGTTGTTATGGCGAGACAGACATTTATGGGTGTTTCTCGTATTTCGTGCATATTCCATGATATTTTCAAGTTTGAAATTGATTGCCGAATAACGTTGTTTTTTTCTAATATCTATACTTCTATACTAATATTATAAAGAGGTAAAGTTTGTGAAGTTGTGAGGTTGTAGGGGGTAATCTCTTGAGCTACTGAACGGATTTTGAAAATTATTTTACCAATAGAAAGCCACGTTATTTGTGAATGTCATAGGCTATATATTAACCCGAATAATGAAAAGATTTTTTGTGGTAGTCGGATTTGCAAAGTCTGAGAAAAAACGGTCGAATTTTTTTACCGCCCAACGAAGTGGGCACGGGTCAGCTAGTCATTAATATAATTATAGATAATCTTACAACATTTTGTCAATTTTACCTTCCTTCTCCAAATAACAAAGAAATTATTATCATATAAAAATCGGAATACGACGGTCATGAGAACGGTAGGGAGTTAGCAATCAAGAGGAATAAAACAATCTAAAAATACACTCACAAGCTTGTTTTAATAAAAAAAAAAGGATTTCACGGGCCGACCTACGTGGGCAGTATGGAGTGTGGATTTATATACACATAACTTCCTCTTGAATTACTCTATCTATTGCTGAAAACTGCATTAAAATCCGTTGCGAAGTTTAAAAGATCTTAGCGTACAGACAGCGGGAGCGACTTTGTTTTTTTTTTTATAAAAAGGTTTGGACGTGTAATATGCACGAAAATTGAGAAACACCCTTATTCGTTGGATACGGTAGGCACAAAGTTAATAAAATATTATGGTTCAGACCATACCCGCCGCTAGAAGCAGCATATGAATATTCAATAAAATTGGTTACAGTTTTATCACCAAAAACGGTAACACTTTAATTTAATATCACTCAAATAACATAAATCGTTTACTTATTTAGAAAGTTCTCTAGAAAAACATCAATGACACATTTTTTCAGGATTAGCTATTGTTTATTTAAATTTATAATTATAAAAAAAATTTACTCACCGTTATGCCCGTCTGCCGACAAATATCGATTATCCACTCAATCGGAGAGCTATGATGTGCTCCCTTTCTATTTGCGTCAATTGAGGCGCCATAAAGTTAATAAAATATGTCACACGTCACTCTTGGACTAACTACCGGCCGAACCACGAATTTTGTAACACGGGCGTAATGGAGCATGAATAAGCAAACACTGACGTTCGGGGTAGTTGACTAGTTGCGCAGGGGCATGGGGGTGTGGCCTATTCCTAGTAAGGCATGAATTATTGGCTGGTAATTGTTAGTATGCGCCACCATTGGTCAATTTTGGAAACGTTGAAAATTCCACCAATCATGCCAAGGATACTTTCTTTCTAACATGCCATGCCGCGTCGTAGCTATACTTATGTTGAGGGTGTATCTTGACGTGCTGGCGACTGTACAAGCAACGTAGGTACGCAGTTTACTAAAATTATTCTGAGAAGCCACAGAATTGATGCACAACCGAGTTCAGCGGTTAACTTTATAAAAATAAGGTCTTAATTCGGTACAATATTTTCATAGAAAAGGGCACCACCAACTTATAATGAACTCTATTTGACAGATAAAACGATTCATTTTTCTGTTTGAATTGTCTGCCTTTGTAGATACCGCCGCACCGCGAGCGGCCGCTATCAAGAGCAACATTGTAATTGGTTTAGGCAGTATTATTTTTATTCATCATAATTTTATTATGGTAGGTAGCTGTATGCTTATTAAGTACCTATTAGCTCGATTGGTCGACACTCGATTCAAGGCCTTAAATACAACTCACAAGCGTACTCGTCATGTCTAGTTGAGGTAATAGACCGTACGATTACTAGTGATTTCGTGATGCGAGAGTAGTGAATGAAATTTCAATTAATTTCTCTCGTTTACGAGGAGATGTGATAGTGGTAAACACCGTGCCGTGCGTCCAATTAGGTTCCAATACAAACGAGAGATAACGGAGGTAAATGAACTTACACCAACTTAAATAGTACAGGACCTACCTGAAATTAAATACCTACTTGCAGCAACGTCCATTGGCCCACCACGAGTGCGCCTAGCTGTTCCGCGCTACGTCATCACCGAGTGGACCGCGTACGATCAATGACTATAAAGCGTACGATCTTGCGTTTATGAATGAAATAGTGGAAGGGCTACTAAGATTTAACTCGAATGACAGAATAAAAGTGATACATTTCTAACTTCTATATTAGATGTCTTAAAAAAATTATAACAATGCCAATAGTAACTATTAATCGTCTGGAGTTACAGTGTTGCGGTTCCAGAACGATGTAAAATTATTCGTGTACATAGTGATTTCCCCTGTAAATTCATGCAAAGGTGTGTTCATTACCTCATCAAGAAAAAAATCTATAAGGTCTTCGTCAATATCATGCACATCCGTAATATTTTTTTCAAATGTGGGAGTAATGTCATTCACAATTTGTATTGCATCTGCGGTTGAGGATACAGTGAGAATAGGTAAATCAATAAGTTTCCCTTCGGTATGTAGTTTCAATTGGAAACGTGTGATATTTTTTCTATATGCCGTACCAAAATGAATTACATTTGGATTATCGTTGTAACCGCCTTTTGCTCTCATCAGACCAAAAAACATCTCCAAATGATCTTGGCTAACTTTATATAGCGGCAAAAATCTTAATTTTTCCTTTATAATCAAACCATTAAACATATTAATGGCACTATGAAGACAAACAATAAATCCAACAAAACCAGTTTTACGACCTGATTGTACGATTAAATTACCGTGCAACATTTTTAAATTTGACAAATATTCTTCACATTCTTTAGCAAATGTCATACATTTTTGAATGTTAGCAGCACATAGAGCTTTTTTATATCCTAGCACATACATACATCGGCTATTTAAAATGTCAAAAGCGTCATTAATCATGATGATAAAATTTGCAGTGGTAGAGCAATCACGAAAATCATCTACACTCGAGAGCAATGAATCCGGGTCACTTAAAGAATCCTAAAAATCTCGGAAACTGAAAATGCTAGGTTAATGCAATAAATTGTATTTAATAGACAATGTAATACTCCTTAAATGAAGGTATTAAAACTTCTTAGTTATTGTAAAGTTATATCATAAAAAAATCAAATTTGAAAAAGGGCCACTTTCGAAGATGGAACTACGAAATTACAGCATTTGGTTTTGCTTTTGTTTGTAATCTGTCATTTATGTGGGTACATAAACCATGTTGATAGTGCTCTATATTCATTATTCACGTAAATTGGAGTATTGAAGATTATTCAAAAGTTATGTTCTCCGACGAATCAAAATTTATGCTCTACAAGCACGATGGAAGACACAGAGTGTATCGAAGACCAGGGGAAAGATTCAAGCAAGCATGCATCGAAGAAAAAGTAGCCTACGGTGGTGGGTCTGTACTTGTGTGGGCCGGAATTTCTTCTGAAAGTCGCACAGAGCTGGTGATCATAGAAAACGGCTCTTTAACTAGCGTAAGATATGTGGAAGAAATCCTCAATGATCACGTTGGTCCATTTATGGTCAATTTAGGTGAGGATGCTATATTTATGCATGACAATGCCCGACCTCATACAGGTAGGATTGTGAATGACTACCTTCAAGAGATGAACATTACTCGTATGGAGTGGCCAGCGCGCAGCCCGGATATCAACCCGATCGAGCATGCTTGGGACGAGCTAGGCAGATGCGTAAAACAACGAAACCCTCCCCCAATCACGCTTCGTGAGCTCAAAATTGCTCTCACAGAGGAATGGGAGAATATTCCCCAAAATCGTATAAGGAACTTGGTGTACAGCATGCCAAACCGCGTAAACGCAGTAATGGAAGCACGAGGAGGCAATACGAAGTATTAAAATTCAAGAAAATCGTAATAAAGTTCAAAAATTTCATGTTTCCTATTTTTGTTTTAAGGAGAGATCAGCAGTTTTTTTCTTTATGTAATTTTGTGTTAATATAATGTATTTTTTTTTACTTTCATTTAAGGAGTATTACATTGTCTATTATATACAATTTATTGCATTAACCTATCATTTTTAGTTTCCGAGATTTTTAACATTCTTTAAGTGACCCGGATTCATTGCTCTCGAGTGTAGTTTTAAAATATCTTTGCAATATACAAGTGCATCTGCAACCGATCTACTGAGCAATTGTGTAGCTAGCCTAACTTTCATTTTTTGTTTGCTGTAGCAAACATGTGCTTGTCTAATTTTGTTAGCAAGATATAAACCCTTTTGCTGCTGTATTATGTATCATGGAGTTTTATTAGAAAATCAAATTTAATTTCATTGCCATCCTTATCAACTAAAATTTTATAATCACCCAGAGTATTTCTAATAAGTTTAATCATGTGACACGGATCATAAAAAAACATGAATTCTTGTATTTTTTATAGTAAAATATGGCTTTAATGATTTTAAATCAAAAACACACCCTAAACTAGTCGCCATGCTAATGTTGCTAGCGGCCCCATCAAAAGTTAAACCACAAACGAAAATATTAATATTGTAAAGCATTTCTATTGCTATTTTTACAAACTAGCTCTTTGTTCACCTGTCATGGACATGATAAAACAAAATGCTATAGGTAACTTCCATGAAGCATTTAATGCAGTCACTAACATTACCAAGGCCTTTGTTGCAAGAGGGAGACTATCGTCCGATACCTCAGTGCCTGTATCAACATACCCTTTGTATTTATTTAAAGAACTATCCCATACTAATCCTTTCCTTATAGCCATTTCATCTATACACAGATTTACATATATAGGATGCTCACTACTTTTAGACAGTTTTTCTAAAGTGTCAAAAGATTCCGAGGTGAATCCAGGTTCTGCATTAATTTTTTTTATACCAGCGTGTAATGGTACCTGGATGAGGCAAAATTGTATTAAATGTCTCCCTTACAAAATTATATGCCCTAGGTGAATAAAAATGTAGTTGTAAAGCGAATGATCTTAATTGAAGTGAATAAGATTTTTCTAAAGTAGAACACGTTCCTTTTTTTATGTATCGAACAAGAAAGTCTTTGTTATTGCCTGGAATATTATTTAAAATGTGAATATCATCCTGACACAATTTATTTTTTAATTCTGTAATAATATCTGAGAATTGAGAAACCTTTTTTCTTAACCGTCTACGTTGTTGCAGTAATGCCTTATGTTTTTTATTTTTTAAGGTCATTTTTCTTTTTAATTTTTGCACTTCTTCACATCTGGTTGGAACCGGAACTGGAGGTTTTGAAGGTGAAGCAATATTTGAAGGACCCGGTACATTTTCTTCATCCTGAATCGGTATAAAAAGCAATGATTAATAACAAAAACTTTGAGGGCAGTAGAAATTAAAGCATTAATCTAATACAGATTGACTGTTGTTAGATTTCCAAACTGTCTTATGTGATTTTGACGTTCAAAAAGTGCTGATTCTCAGCCTAGTTTGAATAAATGACCTTTGATTTTGATTTTGAAACAGAAAGCGAAAAGTTATTAACCATTATAAGTCGAGCTTGTGCATTTCAGTACTTCAAATTTACAATTCTTGAATAAATATTATTTAAATGTTGATTCAAAATTTTCAAGCTGAACTTTCCAAGTTTTTTTTTTTTTTTTTTATTTATTTATTTAGGTTAACCAACAATTGTTTACACTATATACATTTCTGATTTAATGACTAGAGTAACATTTACAAGTGCAACAATCAATTACAGGTTAACACCACATGCACAGAAAACGGCTTCACATAACATATTTATAAATTATTGAAATTAGAACTTCTACATAGGTACAATAAACTTCTACATACATCTACATTCCAAAACTAATAAAGAAAAATTATTATAACATTCAATGCCATAAAAAACTTAACAAAATAAAAAAAATAATTAAAAAATCATTGGCATGTGATTGGCTGATTAAATTATAATTTATTAAATTGATTACATTATGATTAATTATTAATTGGATTATGAATAAAGATATTGACCATAAATTGATAAGAAAATAAAATTAAAAGAATATACTTTAATAAATAAGTTATATTTATTAAGTAGTTAAATTACTTTATTTTTATTATTAAAAAATCAACCACAAATGGTGTTATTTGCTGACGATACTTCTTTAATTTTTAAGGTAGAAAGAAGTGCTACAAATTTTGACGACGTTAATAACGCCCTAATGCAGGTCCATAATTGGTTCACTGCTAATAATTTAGTATTAAATGGGAAAAAAACTAAGTGTATACGATTTTCTTTACCTAATGTCAAAAGTAGTGATTGTGAGATAGTATTGAATCAAGAGAAACTAGAATTCGTCGATAAAACTGTTTTCCTGGGGATCACGCTCGACTCGAGGCTTCAATGGGGTTCTCATTTAACATCTCTGGCGGGACGGCTAAGTTCAGCAGCATATGCTGTCAGAAAAATCCGTCAATTTACCGATGTAGATACCGCGAGGTTAGTCTATTTTAGTTACTTTCATAGTATCATGTCTTACGGTATTTTACTTTGGGGACGGGCTGCAGACGTCGATTCTATTTTTATTCTGCAGAAAAGAGCCATCAGAGCCATATATAATCTCCGCAGGCGCGATTCTCTAAGGGAACTGTTTAAGGTTATTAAGATCTTGACGGTACCTTGTCAATATATCTATGAAAACATCATGTACGTAAGAAAAAATGTACATCTTTTTACTAAAAGAGGTGATAGACATAATTATAGTACCAGAAATAGGGACCTATTAGTTCAACCAGGTTTCAGACTGGCTAAAGTGGACTCATCTTTCATGGGGTACTGTTTAAAATGTTACAATAAAATACCTCCCCACATACTTCAACTGAATGAGACGAAATTCAAAGTTTGTATAAAACGCACACTATGCAGCCAGGCATATTATAAGTTGGGGGATTATATCGCTGATAAAAATGCCTGGCTCAATGCTGGTCCTGCTCCACAACCACAACTAATTGATTAACATTTGAAAATACTGTTGGAGCTGCTGAAGATTGTAAGACTACCTTTGCTTTGTATAAACTCAATCTCCTTTGTATTATATAATTGCATAGGACAAGTGTGAGTACTATTGAAGTGGTTAGGTGTACACTTCTTAACTAGGAGGATATGAGCAGTAAAAACGCAAGTTGAAGTAAGTAGAGGAATGGTTCCTTAGTTTAATTACCACGGTTTATATAGGCACACAACAAACATTTAATAATAATTAAGGATCACGCCACTTTGTAAAAACGGTTCGGACTTGACCGTCCTAATGAGGGGGCGTCAACATATTACAAAAGATCCTAGGCGGCCATCTTGCGCGTGCGCCGCTCGGACAAAAGGTGACGTCACGGAGGCGTGGTCTATGCGCCTGATCACCTCATGTGACGTAGGCGATCATACGATCCTGTGCTGCGTTGAGTCGTGTGCGAGTACTTGCTTACCACTTGCCTACTCGCTACACCACTCCCCCGGCGAGCCCGAAGCTACGGGCGATAGTAGTCGGGAAATTTGACTGTGCGCCCACTTCTTGTTTTTCTTTTGGTTTCACTGTCGGGTTTTTCGGGTTGCGTTGTCGCATCTTGCGTTTTTCTATGGCGACGAATGCTGGTTTCAGACGGTCGATTGTGATCCGTTGTGACCTTCCTTGTATATCGACGTCGAAGGTTTTCTGGCTTCGTCGGAGTACCTTAAATGGACCTGTGTATGGTGCTTGAAGTGGCCTTCGCGCAGGACCGCGCCGGATGAAAACGTGTGTTGTTGTGTTCAGGTCTTTCGGAATGTAGAAGTTTTTGGAACCTCCGTGCCAAGATGTTGGTTTTGGTGCCAACCTGCTGATCTGGGTACGGATTCGGCTGGTTAGTGACGTCATGTCAGCTTCTTCGTCGAGCCTTGGAGTGAAGAATTGTCCTGGTAAACGCAGCGGTTCACCATAAACCAGTTCTGCTGCCGATGCTCCTAGGTCTTCCTTCCAGGCGCTTCTTATACCTAGCAAGACCCATGGTAGTGCTTCAACCCAGTTTGTTGAGGTGTGGCAGCTGATGGAGGCTTTAAGCTGTCTGTGTAGCCTCTCTACGAGTCCATTTGCTGCTGGATGGTATGACATAGTGGTGTGGTGTGTTGCACTAACGATCGCGGCCAGTTCTTTGAAGGTATGTGATAGGAACTGTCCGCCGCGGTCAGTTGTCATATGTTCTGGACAACCAAAGCGTGAGATCCATCCATTTATTAGGGCAGTAGCACAAGTCTCAGCTGTCATATCTGGTAGGGGGTATGCCTCAGGCCAACGTGTGTAGCGGTCGACTATCGTGAGGCAGTATTTTTGACCAGAGCATGGTGGTAGTGGTCCAATTAAGTCCAGGTGTATGTGATTGAATCTGGCGGTTGGCGGTTTGAAGGCTTCTAGTGGTGCTGATGTGTGTCTTGTGACCTTGGAACGCTGGCATTGTTGACATTCTTTAGCCCACTGTCGGCAATCTCGTCTAATGCCTGGCCAAACAAATCTTTGAGAGACCAGTTTGACACTGGCCTTTGCTCCTGGGTGGCTTAAATTGTGTAAGGCGTCAAAGACTTGCTTGCGAAACGAAGGAGTGATGTACGGCCGTGAATACGAAGTAGAGACGTCACAATATATGTCTTGGCCTGACTCTGAAGTTTTTTGTTTCCTCAATTGTAAGGTGGAGCCGTTCTTCAGTAGTTCCAGCAACTCGCCATCTGTTTTTTGTTCGCTGGCAAGCGCTGGGTAGTCTACGGGCATACCGATTTCGTTAATCCTTGACAGTGCATCAGCAACCACGTTCTCTGTTCCGGAGATATATCTGATGTCCGTCGTGAATTGGCTGATGAAATCCAAGTAACGGAATTGTCGTGGAGAGCAGTTTTCACGTCGTCCGTTGAAGGCATAAGTCAGAGGTTTGTGGTCCGTTACGACTGAAAAAGTTCTTGCTTCGACCATGAAACGGAAGTATATTATGGCCTCATAGATGGCCAGCAGCTCGCGATCGTAAGGGCTGTATTTCCTCTGACTCGGACTTAGCTTCCTGGAGAAGAAGGCTAATGGTTTCCACATGCCGTTCTGTAGTTGTTGTATGACTGCTCCGATTGATGTGTCTGACGCATCGGTGAATACGCTGAGCTCCGCTTGTGGGTCTGGATGTACCAGGAGTGTTGCTTCTGATAGGCTGGTTTTGCAACGATTGAAGCTTTCCAGTTGAGCTGGTGTCAAGTTGATTGCTTGTGATCCCTTCGTTTTAGGACCAGTGAGTAATTCGTTCAGAGGAGCTTGGATAGAAGCTGCCCTCGGAATCAAGCGGCGGTAGAAATTTAGCATTCCGAGGAAGCGTCTGAGTTCTTTCACAGTTTTTGGCGGTGGAAAGTCTCTGACGGCTTGAATCTTCACGTCCAATAGTTGGATGCCTGCCGTTGAAACTTTATAGCCCAGGAAGTTGGCCTCAGCTTGTCCAAATGTGCACTTGTTGGTGTTAATTAAGATGCCATATTCAGATAGTCTTTGGAACAAGGTTTTTAAGTGCTGTTCATGTGTAGTGCTGTTGGGGCTGAACACCAATATGTCATCAGCATATCCAAAACAGAAGTCCAATCCACGAAGAACCTCGTCCATAAATCGCTGGAAGGTTTGGGAAGCATTCCGAAAGCCAAAGCTCATAAACGGAAATTCATATAACCCGATTGGTGTGGTTATTGCCGTTTTGGGTATGTCATCTTTAAATACCGGAATCTGGTTGTAGGCCTTTATCAAATCAATTGTTGAGTAGACTGCGCTCCCTGTAAGTTGATGCGTGAAATCCTGTATGTGCCTGACAGGGTATCTGTCTGGGATTGTACGGGCGTTTAAGGCTCTGTAGTCCCCGCATGGACGCCATCCATCGTTTTTCTTGCGGGCTAAGTGGAGTGGCGAGGACCATGGACTGTCTGATAAACGTGCAGTGCCATTCTGCAGCATCTCTTCAAATTCCTGTTTTGCTATTTTCAGGCGTTCTGAATCTAATCGACGCGGGCGACTGTACACTGGAGGTCCAGGAGTTGTGCGTATATGATGAACGGTTGAGTGCTTGATGATAGTGGTTTGTCCCGCTGGTCGAGTGATATCCGGGTACTCCCTCAATATGTGGTGGTAGACCGAATTATCTGCGATGGTGCGGACGGATGAAATTGCTTCTGTGGAGGTCTGATGAGGCTCAGAGATAGACAGTGCTGTGATTCCATCTACCAGACGTTGATTGCGGCAGTCGACAAGTAGGTTGTAATAGCCTAAGAAGTCGATGCCTATGATGGGTTTGGAGACGTCTGCAACGATGAATCGCCAGATGAAAGCACGTCGAAGTCCTAAGTCCAACGTGAGAGGTAGGTCGCCGTATGTAGCAATGACTGATCCATTGGCTGCGAAAAGCTCATATTTCGTTTTGATGCGATGTTCCTGAACAGCGGATCGCGGAAAAACGCACAGGTCTGAACCCGTGTCGATAAGGTATTGCACCTTGGTTTTGCGGTCCGTAATGAACAGGCGGCTTGTAACGGATAGGCAGTCTTTTGCCGCCACTAATGGCTGCCTGGGGTGTTTTCCGAGTTCTTGTGCGAACAGGGCTGGGTGCATTTACGCGCTCGCTCACCGAATCGGTAGTGGTACCAGCAGTAGGGATGATTTTTAGCGCGTGAACTTGAACGTGACCTTCTGTTGGGGTCACTCCTGCTTCTGGAATGCGAGCGTGAGCGTCTGTGCAGTTCTGTGCTCATGGTCTCCAGTCTTCGGCTTAGTTCTGCCACTGTGCGCGTTAACTGTTCGATGGCACTATCAGCTGTTGTTGTTGGTGTTGATGTACTGGCTACTTGATTGGGTGTCGGGCTGGTGAGTAACATGGTCGCTGGAACAACGTCGTTGACACGGTCTGCCAGTTCGGCCAGGTCTTCCAGGGTCATCTTCGCCTGTTGAGCAGCGATGCATGTTTGCAGGTGGGTAGGTAGTCGACTAGCCCAGATTGTGCGGATAAATTCTTTAGGAACGTTATCTCCAGCCAGGTGTTGCAGGTGCCGAAGGAATTGTGTAGGTTTTCTATCTCCTATCTCTTCGTGCATCAGCAGCTGTTTGATTTTCCGCTCTTGAGATGCTGATAATCTTCGTATTAATTCCGACTTCAATGTTTCATACTTGTTCGTATTCGGCGGGTTTACGATCAGGTCTCGAACCTCTGCTGAATGTTGTGGTTCTAGCTGCGCCAGGACGTAGTAAAATTTTGTCGCGTCCACGGTTATGTTGGACAGGATGAATTGTCCCTCGAGTTGAGCGAACCATAATTCTGGGTCACTAGGATTGAACGAGGGTGTCCTCACCCCGACCCGGTTCGTTTCCCCCAGCAGGACGTCTTTTGTGGTTGCTTGCGGAACCTTGTCAACCATTTTCCAGGTGTTCTTGGACGTTCGGGGTCACCAGTGAAGTGGTTAGGTGTACACTTCTTAACTAGGAGGATATGAGCAGTAAAAACGCAAGTTGAAGTAAGTAGAGGAATGGTTCCTTAGTTTAATTACCACGGTTTATATAGGCACACAACAAACATTTAATAATAATTAAGGATCACGCCACTTTGTAAAAACGGTTCGGACTTGACCGTCCTAATGAGGGGGCGTCAACATATTACAAAAGATCCTAGGCGGCCATCTTGCGCGTGCGCCGCTCGGACAAAAGGTGACGTCACGGAGGCGTGGTCTATGCGCCTGATCACCTCATGTGACGTAGGCGATCATACGATCCTGTGCTGCGTTGAGTCGTGTGCGAGTACTTGCTTACCACTTGCCTACTCGCTACACTATGTACTATCGAGCTACCATTTACCGGGTAATGTCTTTCATTGACTTGAATGTGTCCTGGCGGCTGATAGATGTCATGCTCACTCAAATGTCTCGCTGACGGTGGCGCGTGTGTTGGATCATTTAGCTCCCTTCAAAATGGTTGAGCTGAATGGTGCTGATCCATGCGTCATGTTCGTGAACGGGCGCTGTCAGTTGGGACTGGTCATCTCTTAGCCACCACGGCTTATTTTTAATTATTTTATTATGGATTGTTTTGTTTGAATTTATATTTGCTGTACACTGGACACTCAATGTGTACGTCTTATTTACATCGTTCTCACATATAATTATACCTATATACAAGATTAATGATGTAACTAATATTTATGTAACAATATAATTTAAAAGAGTGTCCATGGAGTTTCTTGCCCGTTCTTCTCCATAGGTACCTACTACGCTTTGGAATGGGCAACTAGCTTCATATTTCTGACTGACCGACCACTTGACAATTCAAAAGTGCCTGTAAATGGTTTAATTGAAATAAATGCTTTGAGTTTGAGTTTGAGTTTGACTTACTATTAAAGCAGTCTCCGTCATACTGGATGTCGACGCAACAACTGTTGAGAAACATTAAGCACGTCACTAGTTGTTACACGGCACGTCACTAAAGTATAGAAAATATGTCATCTGTGGTTCAATAGTGTGGCTGTCCCGACCTCCGTGTCCGTGTACAGAGTTCATCTACAAATATGTAAATGTAAGCCTAAGCATCTCGAAATAAACAGTGTTTAGATAAATTCAGTGTTCTTAATCAACCACCCAACAAAGAACTCAACATGGTAGCAGAGCGTGGTTGATTGTAAAGTAAAGTTAAAATTGGGTTGCGATCCACGTAATAAAAGTGAAGAAAAATGGCGGGCGCTGCGGTGTCTAATTTGCCGTGTTTGGATGAAAAATCGAATTTCAGTACTTGGAAATTCCGATTAAAACTAATTTTGCAAGACAAGCAAGTGGAATACGTATTATGGGAAGGTGAAATTACTTCACAGAAGTCTAAGAAAGACGATGCTAAAGCTAAGTCGCTTATAGCACAAAGCGTGTCCGACAAATATATAGAAATCATAAAGAATGGCAGAACTGCTAAAGATATGATGGGCCTACTTGAAAATATCTTTAAACGAAAGAGTGTTTTTAACAGATTTCACCTAAAACGGAAACTAATCTCTTTAAAATGCAATGAGCCGCTGCAAGAATATCTAATAAAGTTCATTTCAATTATCAGCGACCTGGAAGCCATCGACGTTAAAGTAAATGAAGAGGATCAAATTTGCTATCTACTCTCGTCACTGCCGAAAGAATATGACCCTGTAATTACATCAATAGAAACAATGGCCTCAGAAAAGAAGTTGAGTTTTGATTTTGTCAAGGCCAGGCTGTTAGATGCCGAAACTAAGATCAGTACCGATACAGTGAACCAGGAGAACGCATTTATGATGTCCTGCTACACATGCGGGAAACCAGGGCACAAGTCTTATGAGTGTAGTACTGGTAATAAGGAACAAGGAAAATTTAGAGGAGGACGAAGCCATCGTCAAGGTCGAGGTTATGGTCAAAATCGCAGAGGAAGAGGCAGACTTCAAGGACGAGTATCCCGAGGCCGAAGCTTCCCGGGACAAGGTGCTACTTCATTAGTGAGTGAATCAGAGATCGGTTTTATAGCCAGTGAAAGCGTTTTAAGTGCTAAAAGTGTGGACAAAGACTATGATATCACCTTTATTGTCGACTCAGGATGCACACAACATCTTGTAAGTGAACAATTTGAAAAATATATGACGGACATTCAAATACTAGATAAAAGTGTAAAAATATTAGTTGCAAACGGCCAGTATATACATACTAATAAAAAAGGTAATTTAAAAATAAAATACAAACTTAAAAATAAATGTTAATGCTTTAATTGTAGAAAACATAACCTACAACTTACTTTCAGTAACAAAGATAACTCAGGCTGGATTTGATGTAAAGTTTGATAAATATAAAGTTGTTATTACAGGAAACAATTCATTTGTTACTGGTAATTCTGAAGGAAAATTGTACAAATTAAATGCTAATGTATATCATGAAGTGTGTAATATTAGTACAGGTAAAAACCAATGTGATGATGCTCTTTGGCACAAACGTCTGGGCCATTTAAATAGAAAATGTTTAGGTTTTATGCATTTACCAATTAGTAATAAAGCTTGTAGCCCATGTATGGAGGGAAAGGCGACCAGAGGACCATTTAAGCAGATACCAAGACCAAGATCCAAGAGAGTAGCAGAAATGTTGCACACAGACATAGCGGGACCTGTCAAGGAGTGTGGACTAAATGGTGAGAAATATTTCATGACAGTATTAGATGATTATTCCCATTTCTGTGTGGTGTTCCCTTTAGTAAACAAATCTGAAGCAACAGAAAAATTGATTGACTATATAAGAAGGTTAGAAAATGAAACTGGAAGTACAGTTCAGCGAATCAGGTGCGACCATGGCGGGGAATATACAGCCAACAAATTAAAAGATTTTTGTAAACAAAAAGGAATAAGTATAGAATATACCTTACCCTACACAAAACAGTCCAACGGAGTAGCAGAAAGATTAAATCGTAGCCTATGTGATAAGGTGAGAACTTTATTTGCAGAGACTAATTTGCCCAAAACTCTATGGTGTGAAGCTATTCAATGTGCTGCTTATCAGCTGAACAGGTCACCTTCTTCAGCAATAAACTATAAAACACCCTGTTTCATGAAAAATGGAACCTGTGACCTATCAAGACTGAGAGTTTTTGGGTAAAAGCGTGGGCCACTATTATACCTAAACTAGACAAACTGAATAAAAGAGGGAAAGAGGCAAGAATGGTGGGCTATAATACAGTAGGATACAGATTGTGGAATCCAGAAGAAAATTCAATAATAATATCAAGAGATGTGAGATTCGATGAAAGTGATACAGTATATAAAAATGAAGAAAACAAGGAAAGAAGATATATTCAAGAAGAAGAAAACCAAGAAGATAAAATAGAAATTAGACAAGAAGAGAAACAAGAAACTAACCATGAGCAAGGAAACGAACATGTCACTAAAGAGGGAAATTTAAATGAAGATGCCACAAGAGGAGAGAAAACTACAAGATCAGGAAGAATAGTAAAACGACCTGTGCATCTTGATGAGTATGAAACAAATATAGTTATTTGTCTGAGCGCAAATACACCTAGCACCTATGAAGAGGCAATAAGTCATACAGAATGGAAAGAAGCTATCAATAAAGAGTTATAAGCACTGGAAAAGCTAGAGACATGGGAAGAAAAAGAATTACCTAAAGGAAAGAAAGCAATTGATACCAAATGGATTTTTAAAGAAAAAGATGAAGGAACTAAAAAGGCTAGACTAGTAGTGAGAGGATTCCAACAGCAGAAAGGAGATATTTTTGATAACAATTATGCACCTGTTGCGAGACACTCTACAGTGAGAATGTTCCAATCAAAAGCAGTCCAAGAAGAATTATTGATTACTCAACTTGATATACCTACAGCATTTTTGAACGGAAAACTAAAGACAGATGTATACATAAAAGTTCCTCAAGGATTGAAATCAATGAATGCAAATACAGTATTAAAACTAAGAAGAGCATTGTATGGATTGACTGAATCACCAAAGTGTTGGAATGAGACAATAGACAATTTTGCTAAGAAAAATGGATTTCAGCGATCAGAATACGACTACTATACAGTAGTCGTATTCTGATCGCTGAAATCCATTTTTCCATTTTACTACAAAGCTGACACATGGATGCTAATTTATGTAGACGATATTTTAATAATCGGAAATGGACAAGATACGAGTACCATAAATGCACTGAAGACTGAATTTAATGCTAAATATTTAGGTGAAGTAAGGAAATTTCTTGGCATGGAAATTGAACGAAGTAACAACACCTTGATAATAAAACAAGAAACCATGATAGAAAAGATACTTAAAAGATTTAATATGACCGACTGCAAAGGAATAAAGACACCAATGGAAATACAATATAATATACAAGTGAATGAAGATAATGAAATACTGGATGTGCCTTACCGTGAATTAATAGGATGTTTAATATACCTGACAGTGACATCACGACCGGACTTGACATTTGTTGTATCATATCTCAGTAGATATCTGGATAAGCCGAATGAGAGTTTATGGAAGACTGGTAAAAGAGTTCTCCGATATCTTAAGGAGACTAAGGACAAAGGGCTCGTTTTTAGAAAAATGGAAGATACAAACTTATATGGATACTCAGATTCGGACTGGGCTGGTGATAGAAGTGACAGAAAGAGTGTAAGTGGAGGCATAATCCTACATGGAGTAAATCCCATAGCCTGGTTCTCGAAGAAACAGTCATGTGTTGCTTTGTCGACAGCAGAATCTGAGTACATAGCCGCTGCTGCCACCGCACAAGAGTTGGTAAACCTTAAGGGCCTGAGCAAACATCTTAACAACAACTGTGTTGCTTTATTACTTGTTGATAATATAGGTGCCATCTCTATGTCTAAAAGTTATGAAAATTCTAAGCGAACCAAACATATAGATATTAGAGCTCATTTCCTTAAAGACCTTGTCGAAAGAAGCATCATCTCAATAGAGTATGTAAATTCTAATAACAATTTAGCTGATTTATTGACTAAAAGCCTGTGTAAAGAAAAGTTTGTAAACTTTGTTAAGCAATTTATGAGTTAATTTCTATTTTATTTTATTAAGAGTCTCTACCTAAAGGTGACTTTAAAGTATAAGAGTCACTAAGTTTATTATTTTTATTTTAAGATTTAAATCTTAATAAAATGTGTAAAATAAAGAATAGATACGAGGTGCATTCAATAAGTACCTAGCCTCATCGCCAGCGGGCGCTGTAGTTTCAAAAGAGTTTTACCACAGTGTAGCACATACTTTTCTAATTCTTTTTTCAAATTTTCATTCCAACCCCTTCATTTGTTTTAATTTGACAACTTATGGAAGCGAACGTGTCGATCGGTTTTACAAAAATGGAAAAAGAGCAATATCGTTCGGTGATTCGATTCCTATTTTTGGAAGGGAAAACGCGCATCGAAATCAAAGAGCGCTTGGATGCTGTGTACGGTGACTCTTCTTCATCGATGGCCACCGTCAAGAATTGGTTCAACGAGTTTGCACGTGGCCGTTCGTCGGTTTTTGATGAACCACGTCCAGGTGCACCGAAAACAGCTGCTACGGAGGAAAACATTAAAAAAATCCATGATCTCGTATTGGCAGATCGCCGATTGAAGGTTCGGGAGCTAGCTGAGACTGTAGGCATTTCAGAAAAAACAGTGCATCATATTCTTCACGAGTAACTCGGCATGAGAAAGCTGTCGGCGCGATGGGTGCCGCGTTTACTCACACCGGAAAACAAGCGCAACCGTGAGACCACATCGGAGACGTGTTTGGCGCTGTTTAAGCGGAATCCAGCGGAGTTTTTGCGTCGTTTTGTGATCGTTGGTGAAACCTGGATCCACTGGTACACACCAGAGACCAAGGAGCAATCAAAACAATGGATCCAGACCGGGGAACGTGCTCCAAAGAAGGCGAAAACTGTAAAATCGGCCGGAAAAGTTATGGCCACCGTTTTCTGGGATTCACAAGGTGTGATCTACATCGATTACCTCGAGAAGGGTAAAACAATTACAGGGCTTTACTATGCCGATTTATTGGGCCGATTCGACGCCGAATTAAAGAAAAAACGACCTCATCTGGCGAAGAAAAAAGTGCTGTTTCACCACGACAACGCACCGGTTCACACGTCTGCCGTTGCCATGGCCAAATTGGTCGAATTACGCTACGATTTGCTGCCCCATCCACCGTATTCTCCAGATTTGGCCTCTTGTGACTTCTTTCTGTTTACTAATCTGAATAAATCACTCGCCGGGAATAGATATGGATCAAATGAGGAGGTCATCGCCGCCACGGAGGCCTATTTTGCAGAGTTTGACAAAAACTATTTTTCGGACGGGTTAAAAAAGTTGGAGCATCGCTGGGCTAAGTGTATCGAACTAAAAGGAGACTATGTTGAAAAATAAATTGCCACTTTTCCAAAATTTTCGTTTACTTTTTGTAGGCTAAGTATTTATTGAATGACCCTCGTAGATAGCACTTTGTTGTAACTTAAGTTTGTTTTTCTTGTTTAAATGTGCTCATGTTTCATAGGCAAATTTAATATGTTGTTTTGAGTTAAATTTGAGGAGGAGTGTTGAGAAACATTAAGCACGTCACTAGTTGTTACACGGCACGTCACTAAAGTATAGAAAATATGTCATCTGTGGTTCAATAGTGTGGCTGTCCCGACCTCCGTGTCCGTGTACAGAGTTCATCTACAAATATGTAAATGTAAGCCTAAGCATCTCGAAATAAACAGTGTTTAGATAAATTCAGTGTTCTTAATCAACCACCCAACAAAGAACTCAACAACAACAAGAATTATTTTATTGTGAGAGTGTGTTTCTGTACTAGGAGAGATACTCCTAGTACAGAAACATTTGCCATATCTGCAGTTCGTTTTCTGGGCAAGTTTATTTGTGGTGGATTAATTACATTTTCCTTTTCCTGCAAATAATACAACAATTAGTAATTATATAGACAACTAACATAAGTTGTTATTGTTACATATATTATAATTGCTATAATGCTTACATATGGAGCCACAGGCAATTCGTTAAATAGTGTAGGAATAGCTCCAGGACGTAATGTTGTTCGAAAAGCGCTGAGATCGATCAAGTGATCCTCAAAATGCTTTGAACAAAGTACATTTTAAAATAACCAATACAAACGTTTTACAGTATTTATTTATACTATTTTAAATCACAAGGTATACCATGTATCGAGACAATCGTTATTAGTTGTTGGCGTCACACTGTTTTCCAAGAAGCCACCGAATCTTACCTCGATTGGCGGACATGTGCCTTCTTGAAAAACTACCATAGAGAACAAAATATCTTTCCATAACCAATTACCATAGAGAAACACAATATTAGTCGACTAAAAATCGATGATAATTTAACTTTTTCTACTACTAAGTATTCAATCTTGAAATGTTAACAGACAAAAATAAACATAAAAAAAACATAAGCCAGTACCTTTTAGATGGCATAACTACCCAGATACATAGGTATCTCAATTTACTTATAATATCACAAAAAGTTATTAGAAATTAGATAATATGCTTAAAGAATTTAATAAGTATTTTTTAAAGTAAACATTACTTTGTGTTACGCAACAAAGCATTACCATTTCGAAAACTGATTCGGCCATCCTTCACTAGAGCAATGACCTCATTGCTTTTAATTTATTTATTCGACAATTTGGTACACTCCTTACATGTATATAAATAACAGAGAATAGAGAGAAAACGAGCTTAAAACTAAAACTATAGAACTATGTATTAAATTAATTCACGGGATACTTCTGCTACATAACTATTAAGCTTTGTGTCGGTGATTGTCGCAATCAATGAACTGTTGCTTCTAAGTTGTCTTCACAGGGTCGATGTTCAATACAAAGGGTTGCGGAAACCATTTAAATCCATTCGAGTTGACGGAGAATGCAAATCTCAGAAGTCTCAATATTAGAACCCACCAGGTTCTTGTCTCCAGTCAACATTTCGCCATTAGGGTCGACAGCTTCCAGTAATTTTTCTGCGAGCATGCACGATTCGCTTCTGCCAGAGTGAAGCTTTCAAGTTGTCCACGTATCGTCCACACAAGGACCTACGGTCTAACAATTCCAGATCTGTGGTCCGAATATCCACACACAGAGCACGCATACGGCCTCAAAGCGGTACACCGCTTGCCCACACAAGGAGCTACGGTCTCGGAGGATAACATCTGCCCACCGCTTGGCCACACAAGGAGCTACGGTCTCGGAGGATAACATCTGCCCACCGCTTGCCCACACAAGGAGCTACGGTCTCGGAGGATAACATCTGCCCACCGCTTGCCCTCACAAGGAGCTACGGCCTCAAAGCAGCACTTCGCTTGCCCACACACGGAGCTACAGTCTTGAAGTATAACATCTGCCCACCGCTTGCCCGCACAAGGAGCTACGGCCTCAAAGCGGTACACCGCTTGCCCACACAAGGAGCTACAGTCTTGAAGTATAACATCTGCCCACCGCTTGCCCGCACAAGGAGCTACGGCGTCAAAGCAGCACTTCGCTTGCCCAGGAGCTACAGTCTTGAAGTATAACATCTGCCCACCGCTTGCCCGCACAAGGAGCTACGGCCTCAAAGCAGCACTTCGCTTGCCCGCACAAGGAGCTACAGTCTTGAAGTATAACATCTGCCCACCGCTTGCCCGCACAAGGAGCTACGGCCTCAAAGCAGCACTTCGCTTGCCCACACAAGGAGCTACAGTCTTGAAGTATAACATCTGCCCACCGCTTGCCCGCACAAGGAGCTACGGCCTCAAAGCAGCACGTCGCTTGCCCACACAAGGAGCTACAGCCTTGAAGTGTAACATCTGCCCACCGCTTGCCCGCACAAGGAGCTACGGCCTCAAAGCAGCACTTCGCTTGCCCACACAAGGAGCTACAGTCTTGAAGTATAACATCTGCCCACCGCTTGCCCGCACAAGGAGCTACGGCCTCAAAGCAGCACGTCGCTTGCCCACACAAGGAGCTACAGCCTTGAAGTGTAACATCTGCCCACCGCTTGCCCGCACGAGGAGCTACGGCCTCAAAGCAGCATGTTGCTTGCCCGCACAAGGGGCTACGGCCTCGAAGCAGCACGTTGCCGACCCTAGCCCACACAAGGGGCTACCGCCTTGAAGTATATACAGGGTGTTTGGTAGAACGTTGAACATACGAAAATGGTGGTTAGTTGGGGTCATCTGCTACCCACTTGGCCCAAATTATTTGACCTTGGCCCCACCGATTTTTTTTTTTTTAAATTTTCTTTATTTTACAGAAAATAACCAGATTCTTAACTTTAAATTCGAATATCTTTTTTTGCGATCGGTAAAATTGGCAGGATGTTGTTTTGTATTAATGTTTAATAGTAGCAGACTCTCATAAAATTACTTTTTGGTACAGATGTTAATAGGAAAAAAAGTTATGAGTCTTTAAAGGTACAAAAAGATGTAAAAAAATGCTTAGAGCATAACTTTGACTTGCATTAAAAAAAAAACTAAAAGTGATCGAGAACTTAGGATTACATCAAAACATCTCTGCTGTATGAGCTTTCTAACGGTATGTAATTTACATTTACTAAATCAAAAAGTCAGGACTTATTTGACAATTTTATCAAGTTAGAAGGTTTTTGACGAAACAGAAAATTAAATGATAAATGATAAATGATAAATGATTTTATTTCTGTAAGTAGGTTTGTTACAAACACTTTTACACGTCAATCATATTTTTAAAACTAGATGAGGTCGGCGTTTCATAACTGACTACTCTGAGAAGAAAGGCCGAAACAAACTCAGAGGTCACAGTCTCTTTTAAAGTCCAGACATAATCTTGGTCAGATCATGTGAAGACCATGTAGATTTGTGTCTGAAACGGTCTTTTGAGGAAAAACCATACAGATTGAGCGGACCTGTCCAGTCAGTGCACGCATTTGTCAGTAATCTTGCCGCTCAACTGAGAACTTAAGGAGCACAACGATTCGACGAACAATACCAAAGAAAGGACATTTGGGTAGGCCGCATAAATTACTCAAGCTGCCAGATCGTGAAACTAACTAAGAAATAAAATAAAAAAAAGTAATAATCCACATAATCTTCACATTCACAATAATTTAAATAATATAATACTTTACAAAGTAATTACTCATGTCATTGTATGTATAAAATTCATGAATGTCAATGTGTATATAAATATTCGAACATAATCTTTGAGGACCATGTAGATTAGTATCTGAAATGGTCTTCTGAGGAAAGAACCACGCAGATTAAGAGGACCTGTCCAGTCAGTGCACGCATTTGTCAGTAACCGTGCAGCTCAACTCAGAACTTTAGGAGCTCAACGATTCGACGAACAATACCAAAGAAAGGACATTTGGGTAGGCCGCATGAACTACTTAAACTGCCAGATCATGATTAAAACTGAAACAATGACCCACATAGTCCTCAAATTCACAATATTATTAAAACAATAAATTGTACTTCTCAAGGTAAGTATTCAAGTCGTTCTGTTATAATAATTATCAATTTATCAGTGTATGTAACAGAAATAAAAGAAAACATTCAGTATGCAGAAAATTGGAACAACTCAATCCCAAGCCTTTTTGTCCTCAATATAATCCTTAACGGTATAAAAGCCTTTCTGGCACAACTTACGTTTAATGAATGATTTGAATTTATTAAGGCTTAGATCTTGAACGTGGCTTGGAAGTTTATTATAAAAGCGTATACATTGACATCTGAACGAGCCACCTATTTTCTTGAGCCTTGTTGTAGGTACAACGAAGCTGTGTTTGTTCCTAGTATTTATATTATGGATATCACTGTATTTTTTAAACAAGTTTATATTTTTATGGGCATATAAAAGATTTTCAAAAATATACTGTGAAGGCACAGTCATTACATTAATTTCCTTAAATTTCTCTCTGAGAGTGTGTCTCGGGCTTAACTTATAAATTGATCGAACAGCTCTTTTCTGCAAAACAAAGATAGTCTGAATGTCGGCGGCATTTCCCCACAACAGAATACCATACGACATTACACTATGAAAATAGCTAAAGTACACTAAACGGGCTGTCTCTATGTCAGTTAAATTACGAATTTTTCTAACAGCGTATGCTGCGGAGCTAAGCTTTTTTGATAATTTATCTATGTGTGGGCCCCACTGAAGCTTAGCATCCAAAGTTAAGCCCAAGAATACTGTGCTATCTTCAGGATTCAATTCTCTGCCCTTTATCAATACATTAGTTAACACCTGTCTAACGTGAGGCAGCGTAAACTTAATGCATTTGGTTTTTTTTTCATTAAGTAGTAAATTATTAACATTGAACCAGTGAACTACTTTTGAGATCGCGCTATTTACATCGTCAGTAACCAGCTGCTGACGTTTAAGTTTAAACAAAAGTGAAGTATCGTCCGCAAACAACACTATATCATGATTATCCTTTATGAGGTAAGGCAAGTCATTAATATAAAT
This sequence comes from Brachylomia viminalis, assembly GCA_937001585.2. Classification (NCBI taxonomy): domain Eukaryota; kingdom Metazoa; phylum Arthropoda; class Insecta; order Lepidoptera; family Noctuidae; genus Brachylomia; species Brachylomia viminalis. Next base: position 3,249,803 of record OW443294.2, read on the forward strand.
AAGAAACAAAAAAGGACCGAGAATTGAGCCCTGTGGGACTCCCATTGTTACTATAGATCCGGGAGATCTTTTACCATTAACGTCAACGCTCTGAACCCTATTATTCAAGTATGAAGTAAGAAGATCCAGAGCGGTGTTCCGGATCCCGTAGTGGCGGAGTTTCCTGATTAGCGTTTCATGAAGAACGCAATCGAACGCCTTGGACAAATCACAAAAAATGCCCAAGGCATCGCATTTATCTTCCCATGCATTATAAATATGTCCTAAAAGTTCAACACCGGCATCAGTAGTTGAACGACCCCTTGTAAAACCGAACTGTTTACTATGTAATAATTTATGTTTATTAAAAAATCTTTGCAATTGGGCTAAAATTAATTTCTCAAAAATTTTACTAAAGGTAGGTAGTACTGAAATAGGTCTATAATTTGTGGGGTCTGTAGTACTACCTGATTTAAACAAAGGTATTATTTTACTATTTTTCATGAGGTCAGGAAACTCTCCACAGTCGATACAATTGTTAAAAATAAGAGCTAAAGTAGGTGCTACAATGTCAATAATAGACTTAGCAACTTCTACAGAATTACCCCACAGATCTGCAGTCTTTTTTACGTTTAAAGTGTGAAAGGTTTTAATTATATCTCTACAAGTAATATGTTCAAAATGAAAATCCGAATCGCAAACATTAACATTTTCTTTAAGCAAATACTCAGCAACAGAAGGTGATGAGTTTAGTGATTTAGTAGTTGAAACGGGAATATCTGAAAAGAAATTTTCAAAGGCCGCGGCGACTTGTGAGTCAGATTTTATTATGTTGTCTTTAATGGACAGGCTGTAGTCAGTATTTCGGTTACTAGACCTTCCCGTTTCACTATTAACAATATTCCAAGTGGTTTTAATTACATTACTACTGTTTTTAATCTTCGAACTCAAATAACGGGACTTGGCCATACAACAAACTTTTTTAAATAATTTTGAATAATTTCTAACATATAAATTAAATTCAGCAGTGTTTAAAACGGTCCTTTCATTGTACAGTTCATAAAGCCGTGTTCTACTTTTATGAATACCAATGGTAGCCCAATCACTGAAAGATGCGTTGCTGTTAACCGAGATAGTCTTGGGAACAAAGGTGGAATTAAATTGTTTACAGTATATATTAAAAAAATCATCATATAGATGATTAGGATCAAAATTAATAGATAAAACTGGTAATTTATTAATGAGTTTAACTTTAAAAGCTTCCAAGCGACTTGCAGTTTTGGGGTTGACAGTGATATCCTTTTTAGCCACTTTCTTGATTAGGTTTTGGATAGTAATCCTTTGCCCGCAATGATCAGAATCTAGTAAATTTATTATTTCTTTGTGGCTTGGTATAACATCTGTATAAATATTATCTAGGCATGTTGCACTAGTAGGGGTTATTCTAGTGGGCTCCAAAAATAGGTTTACAAGATTGTAGGACTGAAACAGACTTAATATTTTACTACAAGAACCCGAGTTTTCTAATAAATTAACATTAAAATCACCGCAAGTGATAATGGACTTGCTCGAGTTACAAATCTTGTTTAACACTTCATCCATTACCTTTTCAAAGCAGTCATACAATCCTGAAGGGGGTCTGTACACACTTAATACAATAAACTGCTCCAATTCTATACAGGCTATTTCTATTGTCCGCTCAACAGATAGGCTCACAATATCCTTACGTTCTTTAAATTTAAGCTGGTTGCTTACTAAAATTAAGGAGCCACCATGTATAGCATTTACTCTGCTGAACGAACTACCAACCTGGTGATTATTAAAATTGAACAAGAACTGGTGGATTTTAAGCCAATGTTCTGTTATACAAAGAATATCTATACTATTACAGTTCATAAATAATTCTACTTCTAAATCTTTGTTCATAAATCCTTGAATGTTTTGATGCACCAGGTTGATACTATTTACTGATTTCAAGCTTTTACTTGAATTATTCTTACAACTCTGTACATTATTGCTAGAGGTTGCCTCTATTGTCTTATTTTTTAATTTAAATGATTAGCAATGTCAATGTGTACCAAATTATTGGCTGAATTATTTGATATGTTAGTATAGCTTTGCTCAATAGAAGCAATTTGTTTAGCCAAATTCTTGGCTGTAATAGAAAAGTAATATGATAGCGACACAGCTATCTGTCTTTTACAATATTTTGACAAATAGTACCTATCCACAAAATATCTATCTTTAGTCAAATATAAATGATTACCAACATAATTGTTAGTGTCAATAAGATGGAATAAATTGTTATTATTTGTCAAATTATGCAATGTCATATTAATTTCATACCTAAACTTGTTTTCTTCCTGTGGCAAACTTTGGTTATATGGGAATGTGAACATAACAATTTTTCTTAACTTCAGGTTGCATAATGAAGTATAATATTGGAGTAATTCTCCTTTGTTCACATTACCTCTATTACCAATAAATATTAATAATGTAGTATCCTGGTTAAAATTGCATTTCATAATTTTATTCATTATGTCCAATAAAGAACAACCAGGCATACAGTGGTTCATAATTGAGTGTCCCGGATATTTATTTGTCAACAAGTGGCCTAAATCCTTCCCAATTTCATCACAAAAAAGTACAATTTCTTTATTTACACTCTGTTTAGGGAGACAGAATGGCAAACTGGCACAAGACTGCGGTATGGCGGTATCACATATTGTCAATGAATGTTCCGGTGTGGGTTCAATAGGTGGTGGTTGACAATGATCACATTTATTTGTTTGTGAGCTTACCAGCTCATTCATTGCCAATACATATTCCCTCATTTGGTTTTCAGAGGCTGTATATTTGATGGTCATAGAAGTAAGTTTCTCCTGTAGCTGGTCAAGCTCATACCGCAAGTCTTCTGTGTCAATTTGGTATTTCCTAGTACTCTTTTCTAGGTTAAATGAATACATATCTAATTGTTTCAGTAGATGTAACCTCTCTCTATTTAGTTTTACATTTTTGATGAAGAACTTTTGTTTTTTGACCATTTTCTTAGTTTTAACTATGTATTTATTAATTTTTATGTATTTTTTAAGTTTATTTTTACTTGTAACTACCCTCACTGATTTACTTAATTTTGAATCATCACCTGTTAAATCTATTGTGTAAGAGGGGTTTATTGCAGAAACCATTGATGGGACAATAGGCACCAATTCATTGAATAGACTTTGATTCAACGAGGCAGTGATGTTTAGATTTGTAGTCTCTAGTTGTTCAATCTGACTTTGAGCCTCATGCAGCTGCTGTTGTAGAAAATATTTGTGGCTAAGAGTTTGTTCGTACTCATTGCTACACTGGCTGAACCCGTCCACAACAACTTGGAGCCTGTCCCGGGCTGCTATGGCATCAGTGTGTTGAATATGTAACTGAGCCATTTCTGTTTTCAACTTGCTATTCTTTTCAAGAATACCAAGGAACTCTATTTCATTTTCATCTCTTTCCCTAATCAGTTGGGCACAGTGCTCCTTAGACGCCTTTAATTCGCTCAAAGCCTGCGTGAGTTTGGACTCTTCAAGGCGAGCCCGCGCGCTACGAGTCATAATCATGATTAGGTAAAGAGAAAAAGAAGATATTGGAAAAAGACTAGTGGATTGAGTAAGAGATGATTAGTTAAACAGAAAATGAAATTTAGATCGTATAGAAAGAAGTTCTGTCACCAACTAATCAAGGTTATGTTTACGTTTTTAAGGTCATTGGCCTATAGGTACTTGTAGCCGTACTAAAAGTGATCTAATTAATTGTAGGCAAAATATTAGAACTTAAACAATCTACTACAAAGTAAAATATATAGTATTGTACCTGCTAAGAGATGAAAATGCAATATTCGCTTGAGCCGGTAACTGTCAACGGATCACAATGAAATTTTTACACATAATTTGCACATAATGCGTAAATTTAACACATAAAACACTTAATTACGCTATAAACTAGTTAATAAATTGGAAATAGGCCTTATTTAAGAAGGAAATCTATTATTTAAAATTAAAACTAAAAGGACAAATTCAGATCAGCTGTTAGCTTTAGTGTTGCCACAGGAAAAAAAAAAAAAAAAAAAAAAAAAAAAAAAAAAAAAAAAAAAAAAAATTAAAATTAAAATGTTTTGCGAAATTTAAAACTGTAAAGTTGTCAAAAAATGTAGCAATCAATTTAAATGAGAGAAATACTTAAATACCCATTCAAAGGGCCTTTTTCTGTTACCTAAATGTCAGTGGGTAATAAAACAATTAAATTACATTTAAATGAATTTATTCAATTAAGTAATTGCTCAAATTGACGCCCTCCATTTTGAATGCACGCGCGACATCTGCGTCTTATTTCAACGGTTGTCGTCCGCAGCAGCATCTCTCCCCTCATCACTTCGAATACAGCATTAATTCTGTTGATTAATTCTTCACGCGTTTCTACTACCGTGAAGTAGACAAGTTCTTTGGTTCTTCCCCACACGTAAAAGTCGAGCGGAGTGAGGTCGGGTGATCGCGGAGGCCATGGGATTGGTCCCCCTCTGCCAATCCAAGAATTGGGGAAACAATTGTTTAGTAGCTCGCGTACGCTCAGACTCCAGTGAGCTGGGCAGCCATCATGCTGGAACACGATAGGCCTGTCTTCATCAAATGCTTCTTGTAGCAATGGTGGTAGATCGTTGATCAAAAACTCGAAATAATTGCTCCCATTAAAAAACATACTAAAAACCGACTAGGTACTCTTGGGGTTTTATATCCAGAATTATTTAAATAAAAGGCTTCCGATGATTTAAGAGCTGTATTCCGTGCAAAGACAACAGGAAGAAGAAAAAATGGTATTATACGTAGGTACTAAAATACAATTCTTACAACTAAGCGTTCATGCAATAAGACGTGCGTGTGCATAATTGCGAACTAGAATTGAGTAGGCGTTACAGATAAATAGGTACTATGGATACATTGAGGTATACATTCTAATCGGCAAACTTTATCATGATGAATAAACATAATAATTACCACCACATAACTAATTAGTTTTCAAGAAAAAAAAAGTTACTTAGGTTTCAAGAAATTCTTATCATTTTACAATACAAAGTGGCATACATTTTATAACATACCTATAGGTAATTATCAGTCAATAAAGTTCTAACTAGTATCCTAGCAACATTTTTTTATTGAAACTACTCAATATAACTAAGATGAGCGTGTACAAAGTCGTGCAGTATGAAGTTTGAGTTTCAATATTATAAAAAAGTAAGGTAGGACTCTCAAAAAAACGCTGCTGTTAGATAACTTGTCTATTCATAATGTAAACTGCAAAATTTCATCAATATTGATATAGTAGTTTTATCAGAAATCGACATAACACAGGAACAAACACACTTTCAGCTAGTTCTCTTTATTTATCATTTGTTTAGAATAATAAATCTCGATAGACGAGCATTGTTTACATTTTATGGCATGACCCAAAACAGTTTGGAATACTTTTGAAATCATTGTTGGAATACGATAAGAAAGCGCTACCGTGACTGCGTAGCTTGAGTGGACCATTTTTTGTGCACAACCCACAAGTCCTTATCGACGGGTCGTAAATCTGTCAACGTGACCGACCTTGAGCGGTTATTAGAACACAAACAGTGACAAAATAATAATAAGTTATCGTAACAAAATAAACTTCCTACTTGCAAACTACAACATAAATATTTCGTTCGCAGTTTTTTTGTTCTGACGCGATGACGGCACTAATTTTCCAGTGGCGCCAAAGTTTTTTGCGACAGCCACAACGACGCGGGCGGCCGTAACTCGACACCGGAGATTTCCGTTGTGTAAACAAATGGTTTTTATGACTTTTTATGGTGTAGTTATTGTTTCAAAGTGGAATGAGTTGTGTTATCGTACTTATAATTTCCTACACACATTGTGTTATCGTAATAAAGTGCTTTTGGGTGATTATGTGTGTGAATTCGATGTATTTGTGATAAAGGTTAAAGGTTAAGTGAGTGAAAATTATCAAAATGAAAACATATTACATCACTGCGAGATTAGGTCAGTTTTATTTGCTTATTGAATAGTATAACTAGTTAGGTAAACTCATAACGAAGCCAGGAAGGTATAACATATACCGTGTTAATAGCTGCATATTGACAAATTCTTCGTTTTTCCGAAAGGTTAGCGAAAAATCAAAAAGGGTTGAGATTTTGATTGGCATTTTCCGCGTTTAGGTAAACGGGGGGTCATCGTTTGACGGGTTAAGATGTTCCGGCAAAAAATGGGGACCTATAAGCCTGTTTCCAATCACTCCGGCCCAGACATTGACTGAAAATCTTCTTTGGAACCCCTTTCGTCTCTTCGTATGTGGGTTTTGACCTTTAGGGGCCCAATGATGCAAATTATGCAAGTTGGTAATCCCTTCTTTATCGAACTTAGATTCGTCCGTCCACAGTATGCTCCGCAAAAAGTTGACATCTTCTACATCAGTATGCAGCAAATGGCGACAGAACTGCATTCGCCTCCCAAAGTCATTATCTTCAAGGTCTGTAATACCCCAAACAAGTCTTAGAACAATAAAAAAATTTACCTAATGGGTTAATTCTTAAAGATCTAAAACTACATTCACAAAAGGGAATGCAATGCAGTGCAGTGCAAAGATGCCTGATTGATACATAGCATAAGACACAAATAAAAAAGTGGCGAAGTCAAGGTCAAACTAATTTAAAATTTTCTTTTTTATTTAATTCTAGAAACTTACTCATGCCACAATTTTGTTTCGGATCAAAACAAATGCTTCAATGTGTAAAAATCTTACCTTGCACTGGAGTGTGGTGAAAAGCATGCCTCCCATCTGCCCGGAGAACAGACCACACTTTCCAAATGGACAAGCCAAGTCGTCTAGCTATCACCCTTATGCTAGTGTTAGGGTCTGCCTCAAACTCAGCTAGAATTTGCTCGTCAACGGCGACATCGTGAATTCCCCGGTTCACTCTTGGCTCTTGAAAATTTAGATTACCGGTAGTTCGTAAACGTCGGTAAGTGCTGGCAAAAGTTTGATGACTTGGTACTCGCCGGTTAGGATAAGTTTCCTGGTAAATCCTTCGCGCATCACGCGAATTAGTGTTGGCGCGTCCATACGCTAACAACATGTCAGCGTATTCTTCACTGGTAAAGGTAGCCATTTTTCACCAAGAAAAACGTAATAGCGCACAGTAACAAGAAACTTAACAGTAGGTACAGTAACGTAACATAAAACTTAACAGACAGATAACACAACAAGTAATTAACAAAACGACTCGGAACGAAAACAGAAGTGACGGGCACAAACAATCGCAGAGGCAGTTAAGTCTCGACTGATTCAAATTATTCAAAATCATCGTTTTGGCCTCTTCAGCGGGCCCCGCCGGGAGCGAAAGAGAAAAAAACATGCCTTATGACTGCGCACGAGTGAGACAAAATGTTTACCTGCTTAGTGCTCCAGACCCCAGGTAAAAAAATGTAAGTGGTTTAGTTTTCCTAGAAATTTCGCAACAAAGGAGTCTGTGCAGTGACTGGTAACAGAAAAAGGACCTTTGAATGGGTACTTTAAGTACTCCTCTCATTTAAATTGATTGCTACATTTTTGACAACTTGACAGTTTCAAATTTCGCAAAACATTTTAATTTTATGTTTCGTCAAAAACCTCCTACTTGATAAAATTGTCAAATAAGTCCTGACTTTTTAATTTAGTAAATGTAAATTACATACCGTTAGAAAGCTCATACAGCAGAGATGTTTTGATGTAATCCTAAGTTCTCGATCACTTTTAGTTTTTTTTTTTAAATGCAAGTCAAAGTTACGCTCTAAGTATTTTTTTACATCTTTTTGTACCTTTAAAGACTCATAACTTTTTTTCCTACTAACATTTTTACCAAACAATAATTTTATGAGAGTCTGCTACTATTAAACATTAATACAAAACAACATCCTGCCAATTTTACCGATCGCAAAAAAAGATATTCGAATTTAAAGTTAAAAATCTGGTTATTTTCTGTAAAATAAAGAAAATTAAAAAAAAAAAAATCGGTGGGGCCAAGGTCAAATAATTTGGGCCAAGTGGGTAGCAGATGACCCCAACTAACCACCATTTTCGTATGTTCAACGTTCTACCAAACACCCTGTATAACATCTCCCCATGGTTAATGTCCACACGCACCAGGTATAGTAGCTTCCATCAGGTTGTTCAAGTTGCAGTAATAATGTCCCAAGGGGAAGGAAAGGAATGTTAAGAATTACTTTTATTAAATACCTATGTAACTACTGTATCTCTTTTAATTTTAGTTTTCACTATCACCATCATCATATTCAGTCTCGGATTCAGATTCTTCGAATCTAATCCACGGCTTAATCTTGTCAACCGAAAATACATTATTATACTTTTTCTTAGAATAGCCGTCAACACTACTCACTTCATAACGATCATGATCAAAAATCGCGGTTATTTTATAGGGACCGCTAAACGCAGGCGCAAGTTTATTACTCTCACCGGGGGTCTTAGTGACTCTCTGGACCATCACCAAATCTCCAACTTTATATGACCTAGCCTTACACCTTTTACGATCATATCTTTGTTTCATGTCATCTTGTTGTTTCCTAATTCACGAGTTTTTTGTAGGGTGTCATTTGTTATAGGATCGTTCGCATTTAACTCGTGTAAATGGCCTTCCGTGACGTTGACACTAGGTTTTCCAAAAATTATTTCGGTAGGTGTTTTACCCGTGCTTCTGGTATTATTTAGGCTCCACTGGACCTTTATCACGTGGTTATCCCAATTTCTATCATCGTTATCGTGACACAACGCAACTAAAGAAGATAAGATTGACCGATTGTATCTTTCGATTTGGCCATTTGCTCTAGGCGTAGCTACGGCATTTAATATATGCTTAATTCCATTTTCCTTAACAAATGTTTGAAATTCTTTAGAGGTAAAACTAGTGCCTCTATCAGAAATAAAAGTTTTAGGCGTTCCAAAGAGAGAAAACACATCTCTTAAAACATTTATAGATGTTTTACTTTTTGTATTTCTAACCGTACGAAGGATTATGTGTTCCCTCTCTTGCTTTTCACGAATGGTCCTAAATGGTCTATGTGAAGACTATGGAAAGGGATGTCAGGCTTTGAAATCGGATGAAGCAAACCTGGTTTCTTACCACCAGGTTGCTTAGAATAAGCACATGGGATACATGCTCTCACATATTTTTTTACAAATTGTGTCATTCGTGGAAACCAATAATCGCGTTTGACCTTTTCTACAGTCTTCTCATATGAAAAGTGACCAGCATCATCATGACATAGTTGGCAGATTTTCCATCTAGCGTCTTTAGGTACGACCCATCGTAAATCGTTCCCTATCTTCCTAAATATTTTACCGTCTTTTAACTCATAATTTGTACGAATATCTTTGGCTTCGACTGAACTGGTGTTCAAAACAGCTTTTACGTAATACAGCTGGGGGTCGCTCATTTGCACGGATTGTAGCCAGTTTACGTCATTTACAAGCATTACTGATAACGGTTCGCCATCAAGAGGTCCTATCGAGTTATGACTCAATGCGTCTGCGTGAGCTAATTGAGCTCCTGGCCTATACTCGATTGTAAATGAGTATTCTTGTACAGAAAGCCACCACCTAGCTATTCTAGGAATTAAGTCCCTTTTAGTCAAGGTCGTTCGAAGCGCATTACAATCAGTAATTACTTTAAACTCAATCCCAAGAAGATATACCCTAAAACGATTAAGTGACGCGATGACAGCGAGGGTCTCTAATTCATAAGAGTGGAAATGCTGCTCCTCAGCTGTCGTCTGTCGGCTAAAATATGCAACAGCTTGGAAAGGCTTTGTCTCTTCGGGTGACTGAAGTAGAATACCCCCCAAGCCTGTCGAACTCGCATCGGTATAAAGCTCAGTCTGGTACTTGGGGTTGTATATTGCTAGAATGGGTCTCTGAGTCAACATCATCTTTAATTTTGATAAGGAATTTTCTTGCTCAGCTCCCCACGTCCAAACGACATTGGCCTTCGTAAGGCGGGTTAACGGTCTTGCTATAGTAGCAAATCCAGCAACAAATCGACGAAAGAAACTCGCAAGTCCTATGAATTGCCGTACCTCATGGACGTTTTGAGGAGTTTTAAACGCGCTAACTGCCATAATCGTTTTAAGTCCGGGACGGACAGACCCTCTGATGAAATTTCAAAACCCAAGTAATCGATAGTATTTTTAAAAAAATGACATTTACTCAAATTCAAGGTCAGATTCGCGTTTTTGATGAGGTCAAGGACAGCCAATCACTTATCCAGGCCCTCGTCAATCGTGGTAGATGCAATAATAATGTCATCCATATACGCTAACACGCCTGGAATATTACGACGTTTCAGAAGATTCATTACAAGTCTCTGAAAAACAGCGGGTGCATTGGTCAAGCCGAAGGGCATACGGTTATATTCAAAGTGCCCGTCCGGCGTCACAAATGCTGTAAGGTGTTTTGACTCGTCTGAAAGCGGTACCTGATGATAGCCAGATTTCAGGTCTAAAGTACTAAAGAAAACTTGACCTGAAAGATTATCAATTTGGTCGTCTATTAGAGGCATCGGAAACTTTTCTTTTAAGGTTTTCCGATTTAGCGCTCTGCAATCGACGCATAGTCGCGTATCAACATTTTTTTTAGCTACAAGTATAATTGGGCTGGCATATTGAGACCTTGATTCCCGAATGATCCCGGTATCGAGCAGTTGATTAACAATAGTCTTAACGTTTTCGCGTTCAGATATTGGGAGACGATACGGTCGGTAAGTTACTGGAATATGATCTGTCAACTGAATGCGCATTTCAGCTAATGACGTTTAACCCAATTCTTCCAAAGAGAAAGCGAAACAACACAACATTATCTTGCACTGTGGACGTTTTGTCTCAATAATAGACCATTTCGAAAAAGAACTTTACTATGTTTTTATATTTTTTGAAACCTATTTTAAGATCATCTCCACGACTTCCTCCAGTCCAGAAGCACTGGCAAAGGAAATCTTTGGTAAAAATTGAATCTAACAGTGTATAAGCACAGCTAGAGCCTGATCCTGGTGCCGCAGAACATAATATCGCATACTTTTCTAAGTGTGTTTATTTTTTTGCATGTATATTACTTGTACGCCCTTGAGGCAAAACATAGCGCCCTCAATGTATTACCTAATAAGAGCTTATAATGTACCTATGTTTAACAAGGAATAAATGAATCTGAATCTGAATCACTCTCCAATATTTAAATAGCCGGGATCCACGTGAGGTTTTTCCATACATGTAATGCACGCGTGACCCTAAAATCCTGATTCAGGACTTCTTCATGGGACAAACGCTTTGCAATCATAACCAAATCTACAAATCTCAACCTTAAATAACAATGCTCAAAAATGTATGGACACCGTCCCCACCCTTGTAGCACTTTAAAACCTATGTTAATCGAAGGGCCATAGTCATCTTATCAATTTTATTGTATGACAGCGAAACAGAAATGTGCATCCGAATAAAGTTATATCAACATGAAGAAACCGGAATCAGTCACAATAATAATTATGTTTCCGATCACGATGCTTTTCTTTTTTTAATTATTACTGTGGGATGGTTTTGTTCGGAGTTTTCAAACAATTCTTTGGAATTAAATGGTGACTCCCGCTCAGAACAACTCACGGAGCAGAAAAAAGGAGTTTTGAAATAAAATACCTTATTAATTACAAATAAAACCTTTATTCGGTGTTTTCAGTATCTATTACAATACTGTCCCAGGCACTGGCTGGCCCAACGAAATTCTCTAAACGCCTTCCAATCCCATAGTACCACACGATGCTGACGACATGCGCGCAGGCACCAACTGTCCTCATACCCGTCAAACATGAGCAGTAATATGCCTGAATAGCGTTTATGCCCTGTGCGTTATTCAGTATTAAATACGTGTCGCATTTGACCTATGTCTTGATAAAATTCGACCCCTTAGAAGAGTGCAATCTTCCGTGTCTATACCGTATTGATTCATAATTGGGCTTGGAGTTGCACATACCTCTATGTTATAGACGCCACCACGTAAATGTTCGCTGACATAGGAAGCTGCCAGTTTTAGATGATATGTCCCCAAGCTAAACAAAATAATATCTTCGGTTGACAATTCAGGGAACGGCATATTTATGGACTCGTCAGTCAATGTCCTGAACGCAACCCGCTGCCTGTTAACATTTTCTGCAACAACGTAATTGCCCAAGTCATTGTTGGTATGAATTCTGTGACTGATTCGTTCTACGAAGTCTGTGGCGTAGACACTATCATGAAAAGGCTCCCTGAAGGTGTTGAGAAGCGCTCCAGCAATCCGGAAGTCAGTGAAGAGGTGAGGAAGTGATTTATTGAATACGACGTTCCTGAACATTTTAAAGTCGCGTTTAAATCTCCCGTTTATTGCCTGAATGACCCAGCGGACAATTGTTATTAGACGCGATTTATTCGCTTGTTAATTCGTTAGTTGAGTTGCGCTACTGTCTTTTGTAGGTGGCATGTGAGGCTCATAGCCACATTCTTCGATTGCAGGAATTGAGTCTCTGAAGCCTCTGTCATTCTCGTGGAGCAAGTAATGAATCGGAGAATATATGTTATTCATTATATCATAATCATCATCATCTTCATAATCTGAGCGTCTGATGTCCTAGCAGAGTAGGGTCCTAGAATATCTATTATATATCCGTCTGGGCACACTAAAAGGAATGGCTTCAATAAGTTTTTGAATTTGTGCAGGCTGTATGTTATTTCCTGGAACAGGAAATTCTTACTTTTCTGTATATAAATGTATGTTCCGTCGAATAATATGATGGCTTTTGAATCTCCATATAATGCTCTCGCAATACTCGTGCTGTGATTTATTATTTCATCTCGGCCGATGTGGTCGTATCCTAGATGAAGTGCCATAAAGTCTCTCGTTAAGCACTCTCGGGCTGTATTCAGGTAACGTCCCACTGTTGTCCTGCTGACGTTTAAGTGGCATGCTATTCTGACATCTGGTTCAGCTGACCTTATTTTCATAAGATAGCATGCCCACAGTTTTTGGCTGTCTTGTGTGCTGATCTAAAGATGGTGTGTCATTTAAAACAATAGCAAACTGCTCGTGGGTTAGCCCTGTTCTAAAATATAGTTCTTCAGGAGAAATGTTGCCTATATTTTCAAAATCCAAGGCTTTTTTGTTATTATACGCATTTCTTAAAACGTCCATCATGTCTTTTAACTGGTCTGGTGAAAATGTCGTATCTGCAGAATCATATAATAGGTTCCATTCATTTGTCCGCATATGATTTGTACAAACCCTTGCACTGGTAGGGACATATAAGCTGTGCTCGATCAGTGACTGTATTTTTAAGAATAATGGTAATCTATGCAGATCTTGATTTGCACATCCGTGAAACGCACAGTGACGAGACGTATTTGCTAACCTTTTGTAGGTTGGGACTGTAATTAACTGCTCGGCAACTGCTTGTTCATCGGCTTGCTCATCAGGTTGTTCCTCGTTTTGCCCACCTTCATTTCTCATTATGTGTCGATTTGCTGCCATCCAACAGCGGTAACACATGTACTGCAATGCTTATGGGCCGCCTGAAAGATAACATCATTACTGCAGTAAATAAAATATCACAATAGCTTACTAATGAGAGCGTCCCACTCATATTTCTTAATATCGCTGTGAAACGGGCCAAGTGATAGCATTTAGAAATAAACTAAAATCGTCGTACACACTTAAGACATAAGTCATATTATTTAATACAAATACTGATTGATCAATGAAGCGAGTTTCAATCTATTTATTTCTTTAACCCTTTAGTTCGCAGGTGAAAAAATGTTCCTGTTTCTTTCTTTTTTCTTTTTGGGACCTCTGTTTATAGTCTAAATGACTTTATAAAAATGTTTAAAAAAATCTAACTTATATACTTTTTGATAAAACATATGTTGTTGGGGTACAACGTTGCGAAACATTCTAATGAGTAAATTGCAGAATATATGTTGTACACTACCAACATTGCGGCTTGAATGGACAGTTATTTTTAAAATCAAATTAAAAATAAAATGTGGTGACACAAAGTTTATTGAAAAAAAAATCACAAAATCAGCTTTCGACATATTTATCGTCATTTATACGTTGACATGGTAATGGTAATAACAATTTCTCTTTTCCAACATACACAATCTAAGGTTACACTTATTGCAATATACACTGGTATAACCTTTTTTACAATATTTGCATCTGCCTTGAGACACAAATGTTGGTAAGTGGCCTACATTGTCATAACGAACAGAATCTGGTGGTCTTGGAGCAACAGGAGCCTTAATCTTGACAGCCGCTTCATTTTCTTTTGAATCTGTGTGCCGAATTCTATTTGTTTGGAACAGTTCTGTTATCAGCTGAATTCTAAATTTTTTGAGAGTTAATGGTTTCTTGATATTTTGACAATCCCTTCTATAAAGCAGCCAGGCGTTATTGACGCAAATGTCAAGTGCTTGAGCAAATAAGGCCATATACCATCTTTTTGTTTTAAAGTTGGAGCGATACAATGACACCAACATGTCGGCCAAATCGACACCACCCATGTGAGCATTATACTGCTTCACTATTTGCGGACAATCTACATCAACTCTAGTTTTGGTTTCTTTTGAGTATCGCTTGATTTTTTCTTGTGGGTATGAGTCAACAAAAGAACTTGCTAAAGTGACTACTTTATTATCATACCATTTGACCACAGCAAGCTTCTTCTCATTGCAGACAACTTGTTGGCTGGCACCCCTGCCCTTCTTTGCAAGCGCTTTGTCAGAGAGTAACATTGCTTGGCAGCCTCTTAGTCGGTTACTTCTGACTGTTCCTAAGCTGAAAATGCCGTATTCGTTGCGTAAGTGATGAATAAGTTCGAGCGATGTAAAAAAGTTGTCGAAGTAGACCGTTGCTGGTTTTTCCTGTATAGTCTTGCAAAGAGCTATGACAACTTTAGCTCCAAGACCTAAGCTATTTTCGTAGTCCGTAAAGTGGTGATTTCTGAATGTATCTTCACCAGCATATGGGATGAAGTCATATATTAATCCGGAGATTCCTGCACGCACAAATATCTTAAATCCCCATTTCTTGGGTTTCTTGGGTAGATACTGGCGTCTACTTCCTGCTCGTGTTCCTTTGTAAGGGACCATCATTTCATCCACACTGTAGCACCCTTCTTGCACGAGCAGTAAACAATTCTTACGAATTTTCTCAAGTACAGGTCGCACTTTGAAATAGCGGTCGTCATTTGTGTCAGTGTTGTCAACAAAGTGAAGGAATCTTCTTATTTTTTCATATTTTTTTAGTGTCATAATATCAGCAATTACGGGGAACCTCAACGCTTTGCTCCAATAGTCACGGTAAGCTGGCATTTGTACCACACTCATCATAAGAGTTATGCCAATAAAATCACTTATGTCATCTTTAGTAACGTTTATGCTTTTCGAAACTTCATGTTGAACTGAATAAAGATTCGTGTTTTCTGTGATGAGATCCGTTATATCTTCAGAGAAAAAATGCTGGAAGTATTCAAGAGGGCTTGTCAGGCCTGCATCAAAAGGAGGATTATATTGTGGTAATTCTACGATTGCTCTGTGGTGAAATTTGACTTTTTTGAATTTGAAGTTCATGGGTTTTCTAACAAACTTCTTCACTCGTTTTGCCAGAAGCCTAGGTACTGTTGTTGCCTTTCTCTTTGAACGAGTTGTGGTTGCTGGTGAGCTAGTCAAAGGCGATAAGATGGATGATACCGAATTTAGCATGAAAGGAAGTTGTTCTTGCGGTCGCCCGGTAGGAAACATTTCATTGATGACTGGTGACAGTGGAATAGTTTCTTCGTCCGATAATACTGGATTAAAGTGAGCTGGTTGGCGATCTTCATTGTCAGAAAAAAATTCCAACTCATTTAGAGAAGAAGGATAGGATCTTGGTTCTGAACTGCAGTATGTAATATTGTCATCGTCGTCGTCGTGTTGCTGAAAATTCTCGATGACAACTTCATCGTCAGAGCCGCTACTACTACCATCCGAAGGTGCATTTTCAGGTGGTACAAGTGCCATAATCGTACGTGTTCGAAGCCATTTTGGTTTAATCTGAAGCAAGCAAAAACAAAAAACATGCAAAACCGCACCCAAAGCATAACAAAAAGGTCAATCGCCAATAAAAACACCAAATAAGGATTTTCAAAACATTTATCCATAGTATTAGTAGGCAGTTCGAAATATTAAAAAATCCTAAGTAAAAGTGCAGTGTCGTTCAGAAGCGACATAAAATATATGGAGTACTTGACAAGCAGGAGAGCAGTGTTGTTTCTGAACGACATACAAAATGTTCGGTAATTTTCTGAGTACTTCGCAATGTTGGTCACAAACAACATAACATTTCACAGGCTCGTAGATTGAATATTCGTGGTTCAAATGCGATGTTTTTTACACAAATCAATAAAGGCAATATTTCTTCGGAAATTTTTCATGCATAATATCCATGAACTAAATTCAAATGTCCAAAATCGAAAATTATTTACCTTACATCCGTGCGTGACAGGTGTCCTCGGCGCCATGTTGCCAGGAAAAGAGACAAAACATTTGCGCGAATTGACAACTATATTATTTTTAGATTGCGTTTTGTTTTTCCTAAGAATTGGTTTAAAAAAAAACAAGAACATATCAGCAGAAAATGAACAAGATTTTTTTGTTTACTATGTCGTTCAGGTTTAACACTGCGAATTAAAGGGTTAAAAATAGTCGTTTACTAACCTCTTGTACATTCATTCGCTCCAGTACGTACTCGGAGAATCTTGGATGGTTTTCCATGTATTCATGTGTTAGAATGCGTCGATTTCGATCTCGGAATACAGACCGTAAACACGTAACACATTGATGAATTCGTTGATGTTCCATATTGCCAAAACAATTAAATAAATCCAAACCACAGGCACACAAAATCCGTTATTAAGTCCGTAGTCGCTTAAACCAAACCAATTCAACTTCGTCCTATCGTTGCGTTGACACAAAATCAAATCCAGTAACAAGTCCAAAGTAGAAGGATAAAAGTAACAATCAAAAAAGGGAGACAAATAAGCGTACGCTCAAGGAAGTTCCGAAAGGTACTAAATACCAATTACAATAACCAATAAAAGCAGCAGCGGCAGCCAGGCAAGCGATAAGGGAACAAAGACATACTTCCCTTCTCCCCGCCCTTCCACCACCGCACACTTACTACCTGCTCTGCGTCGTGTGGCGCTGCGCGTGCGGCTCTTATTATAACCATTCTATACTGCTCACCACTGGCTTCATTGGACTGTGAACGTGTTTTGAATTAAAAAACTTACCAAAATGTAATTATAATTGTAGTAGGTATGGTTATGACATCATGTCGAAAAAGTATAATAAACGGCAAATAATTGTTACTGATTCCGTTTTCTTCATGTCGATATAACTTTTTTCGGATGCATATTTCAGTTTCGCCATCGTACAATAAAATGATAAGATGGTTATGGCCCTTAGATTAACATAGGTTATAAAGTGCTACAAGGGTGGGGACGTTTTGAACATTGTTCTTATGTAATCTAAAGTGTACATTAATATTTGACTAGATATAGTAGGAAGCTGGTTCCTAGTTGTCTGAAAATACAAATAAACATTTTAATTGAGAGAACTGAAATAAAATTACCAATTTTTCTTTATTAATCGTATATTTGGTATTTCAGCCTTCATTAATTGCACTTACATCTTAAAAAAATACTCATTTGTATGAATAACTTGGGAATAAAAAACAAGTGGAGTGTGACAAGTTACCCCCGTCATGGGGTAAGTTGTCTCAGATGAAGGTCCTCGTTGTCACAAATCAATATTAACATCACTGTCATCGTCGGAGGCACAATTTGGGCAGCAATAAAATAAATCTTTGTTCCCACCACATTTTTCATGCACCCACATTTTGCATTTTGTGCACTGAACCCATTCTTCATTGGGCTTGCTGCTTGACCAGGTTTCAAAACATATCAAACATGACGTATCATCCAAATCGTCATCTTCCTCGCTACTTACTTGCTTTTGTTTCTTATTTTTCTTCTTTGTAGGTATCTTTGCCTTGGTTTTTCTCTTTTTTTGTTGCTCTGCTAACTTAACCGGAGTTTCAGTCAAAATTGCGGTAGTCCTTTTTCTTCGATTGGAAGTGGTTTTTTTAGCTGGAGCTTTCGGAAATGGTCGTAAAATTTCAGGCTTGGGAAATTTAATGTTGGAGGAGTAGCTGCACTGGTTCCAGGAGTTGGGGAGGGTGTTCTACAAGAAGCTGGGCTATGTTCCGCGTTTGGAGCAACACTGTCTTCACTTTGTATAGCCTGATCGATTTCCTGGTCAACTTCAGGCCTATCGGTTACATAAAATGGTGCAAAGTCTATGTCAGTGAAGATATTACGATTATATGTCCATATACCACTCACTGAAAAGCCAGACATTATGTTTTGGGGAGTTATGGCTGGTGGTAAACAAATTTTGACGATAGCAGGAATATCATAAATCGTCATTCTTTTGCCAGGATGATTCTTGATCCACTCATCACAAGCTACAATGACGTACCTCTTCAAGGGTCCATAAACACTACGGTCTAACGGTTGCAGTTTATGCGAACAATGCGGTGGGAATGACAAGACCACAACTCCGTGTTCCTTGCAATAATCCAATGTAAAGATAGATAGACGTAAATGGATAGATGAGAATCGTGGTTATCCAACAATAGTAGCAGTGGGCGTTCAGAACTGCAGCGAGTGTATCGCACAAATTGTTTAATAAATGTGTAAAAGCAGTCTTCGTTCATCCAGCCGGATGGATTGGCGCTACCAGTCGATCCTGTTGGTCCACTGTTGACAAAATGGTCTTTGAAATGTTTTCGAGGAAACACGAAAAAGGGTATTCTATTCCCTGCAGCTGACACTGCAACAGCTAATGTAACTAAAGTACCTCGCTCTGCGGAAGTCAGGGCGCCAATCTGTTTCATGCCTCTTCGAGCAATAATTTTTTGGGGCTTTTGGACAGTAGTAATTCCTGTCTCATCCACATTCCATATGTCTTGCCCTTCAAACTTGTACTTTTCTAAAACTTTTCCTAGGTTATCGAAAAACAAATTCACGTTATGTGAATTGAAGCTAGTTGCTTGGGCAAGGCTAGTCGCCTCAGGTTTTCGAACGCTTAGTTCTTGATGTCGCCGCATGAAGCCTTTCAACCATTCTTTGCCAGCCATGGCATTATTTATCCAAGTTTCAGGAAATTTACGATCTAAAGCGACAGCATACTGATAGGCTAATTTACGAACTTCAATCGGAGTCAGTCCAAAATATATATCTGCGGCTCTTTGTAAATATTTTGACAAGTTTTCTTCTTCGTCATCTTTGAAAACTTGCCTTACTTTTACATACCCTACAGAAAACGGAGGAGAATTAATTCTCTTTGTGTTTATATTTTTTATAATATCTTGCGAGTGTCCTATAGTTAATATTAAAAGCTTTGGCAACACTTCTTATAGAATTGCTAGGACCAACCGCACTCACCGGTTGCATCATGACTTCTGCGCTCGTCTGGCCGCGATCAGTGAGTCTCTTTCGATTTCTAGGCATGTTTGCTACATGAAACAAAAAATATAATATTTGTTAGAAAATTTAAATATGTAGTGGGGCTTGTTGTCACAGTGTCAACTAGTCCCAAAAATATTGAGACAACATGTACCAGAGATAAAAAAATATAAACACACAAATAATAACTTCTATGTCTACAAATGAAAACACTTTTCGTAGTAACATTAAAATTGACTATTTTCTTACTCAAAATATTTGAGAAACAACATAATACATAGACAAACATAGTCAATAACTACGTTCAAAGTATAGAGTAAAATTTACTTACCAAACGTATTTTTATATATTTCACAACACACGGCGATGCAGGAGGCTAGCGGCCATGACACTTTCTAATGTTGGTAGCCCTGGGGTGCGTTCCATTTTGCCAATATTCGCGTTCCATAGATCCTTTTAGTTTATAAAAAATTTAACTGGTGACAACTAGTACTTGAGACAACGAGGACACTCTTCCCCTACCTACAGTCCGAGTCTCACATACTAGTTAAATACCGCGACTTCGTTCATATAATATTTGTTTTATTACAACATTAGATTATTATTAATTTATTCTATACTAATAAAACACAGTAAGAGAATTACACGACATTTTCAAGCAAAAGACGGTGACATTACCGGTGAACATTACCACTCTTTTGGTGATTTAAAAATTATAAGTTTGAATATTAAGATAATAATACCAGGCAAACCTGGGCGTAACAATAGTATGTCGATATTGCGATTTTGTTTTAATCCATTTCCTTAAATAAAATTGGAACTTACATTGCAAATTAGACATACTACTTACATGCGATGGTTTTGCTTGCCGAATCTTCTCAATAAAGTGTATGAAAAAATTACAGTGAACAAACGTACAGTAGTGTTTATTTTATCAATATATATTTATAGTACTGCTGTCATTATTAAAAAGGGCAGAACTAACATTTTGTAAATATTGAAAAATCGTTGCATAAATATTTTTTGAATTTTGTAAAAAAAAAACACGACTAAACTATGTTTTTCAAAATTGTGTGTAGCGTACGCACCTCGCCAAAATAGGGGTGGCTTTAACACTACACGGGGACAATAACGATTTACGTATAATTACGATGTTCAATAACTCGACATAGGCCGCAGCGAATACAATGCACTCACGTACCTTGGACTGCTCCGGCGATCGTTGAGCTTCCGCCTTCGATTGTCCATAAGCTAGCTTCAGGGTTTCACGTTTAGAGGGCTGTTCACACGCGAAATAGGGGATGATGCGATTTCCCTTAGGATTTTTACCGATTTTAACGATGCGCGCGCGTTTGGCTTTCACTTACACGACGTCTACCCTCGCTCCAATAGGAAACGAGTACATGTGTGCAATGACAGATAATTAATCTTCCTTCGGTGCTGCCATCTTGCGAGAAATTAGAACATCGATACGTTTAGAAATTGATTTTAGCGTTAAGAAAACATTACTGATTTGCGGTAACGAAACATTGTGTGATTGTAAATAGTTGCATTTACATAGTACATATAAGACCATAGCAATATTTTATTTTTAACGCATATGTCGGATTGGGCCCAGACATCAGAAGTAAAACTCAGGTATGGCAATACACAGATTTATTTAAATGAAACAATCAGTATCTTAAATATAGAGATAAAATGAATTAATTAAATAACTAGTGAGGGCGGTTACATAGGGCAGTACTGACTGTCAGGGACAGTGGTCCATACACCCACCGCAATAAGGACAATACTAATTGTCAGTTACAATGTTCCACGTCCGATAACCGGGCAGTACTGACTGTCGAGAGACAGTGGTCCGTGCACCAAGACGCAATCGTTGGAAATGCGTACGGACATTTTTTTTTATTTTTTTGTGTATGGCATCTCGCAGTTGGCCTTGAGAGGCCGTGACTGCTTAACCGGTCAATCCTGTGGTGCCTTCGAGCGAACTCAAAGCCCCCAGCCAGGGGCATCATATTAATTATAAACTAAGCGACCATCACCTAAGGGCACCCCCTGTGGGGTACGAACCTCGGCTTAGGGCGTCGCTGGGGGGGGACGACGACAGCATGTTAGGGACAGGCTGGATTTGAATGGATTCATTATAATTAGGGGGGTTTAAAACTACTGGCTCAGCTACGCCACCAGCTGGCTCTGCGGATCCGATCAAGGGAGGGGAAGAGGAATGTATCGGGCAGGAACGCGGACGCAAAGGACCTCTGCGGCGAGGTCGGAACTTCGATTTGTGTCTGTTTGTGTATACTGTACTGGTGGCCCTACTACACTAAATTGACACCAATAATTATACAAGAAGACTTCAAAATCGTTGGCAATATTTTAAACTATGACTACGGTCTACAGTCTCTACCCTGTGACATTAATCAACGAAATAATATATAATACAAATTGGAATAATAAAAATAAACCTAATAAAAATAGCTATACATGGTTATTTGTAAGCCGCCGGAGTCGCGGGTTGTTCGAAAGAGATACCATGGCCCTGGCACAGGCAACTGAAGGAACACGGGTGGGTTTTAGTCAGTAAAAGTCTGACACGACCTTCCGTTCCGCCCAGAGCGAGAGAGGTCATTTGATGATAAAAAACTAATAAGCTCGTAGGACTATAATACTAACATCATAAATAACAATTTTTGTTGTATGACTTTTAATAATTCTAAAAATAATTTCATAATACAATTAAAAATATTTATTTTGATCGCTCTAAATTTGAACAACTCTACGCGGTACCAAAATATGTAAGTATGTAGTTAAATAAACAAACAGTGCGTTGCGAATGCAGGGTCGCAGCGGTACTTACTACAAAATACAGATCTAAAAAGTGTTATTACAAATATTACAACAAAAACTTGAAAGTTTACTTTTGGTATTCTAAAAAGTCATAGATCAAAAGTGGTTGTTTATGATGTTACTAATATAGTCCTACCAGGTGTAAGAAAAATAACCCTGTATAATGTAATTATACAGTATGTTAATTAACGAAAGGCGTTCCCGTTAACCCGCAATAGTATAGCGTCCACATGCTACCAAAATATGACCATTCGAAAATTCACGAAAAAAAATCTGCTGTTCCCTACATTTATGCTCGCATACCTAGCTTGTCAAAATTAAAGGTCTCTGCACACAGCGGGCGCGGCGCGGCGGGACGGGACGGCGACGCGACACTGAGCAGTTGTAATGTACTACACACATCAAAAGTGTCTAGGGATCAAGCATTTTTATGCGGATTTCTTGAGATTAAGATGTGGCTTTGTAATAAATTTATGATTTTATAAATTTATATGGATCCTTTTTGGTGCATTTCATAATTTGAATCAGGAACTGTGAATCAAATTCGAGTAAAAGATGAAAATCAGCTGTCAATATTTTCCCTATAAAAACATACAACGCATTGAAGACATTATTAGTGCTACTGATTCCCTACTACTGATTAAAACCAACGTTATTATGGAGCGGCGACGTCATTTAAGCAGGGAAGAAATGCTCAGAGCCGTGGGAATGATAGAAGCTGGTTCCCGGCAACGTACTGTGGCTTTAGCTCTGAATACAAGTCAGAGTGTTATCAGTCGACTTTGGACACGTTACCGAAGCACTGGTACCGTGGCTGAGCGCCATGGAGGACGGTATCGCTGCACCACACGGAGACAAGACCGATACATTCAAATCTTAACTCGAAGAGCTCCAACAATAACCGCCATGATGTTAGCCGTGAGGCTTCATCACTCTTCAGGGAACTTAATTAGCGACCAAACAGTCAGAAACCGCTTGCATGAAGTGAACCTTCATTCCCGAAGACCGCTACGGGTACCACCTATAGCAATGCACAATCGTAGGATTCGATATCAATGGGCTCTTGAACACAGAAATTGGGCAGAAGAACAATGGCGTTTCGTGTGCTTTTCTGATGAGTCTCGTTTTGGTATGAGACCGGATACAAGACGTATACGACACTGGAGAACCCCTGGACGCCAACAGCGATTAAAATCCTGCCAGGAAGTCCATCCTTATAGTGGTGGAACCATCATGGTATGGGCGGGTATTTGGATCGGCGGAAGAACTGAGTTGATTTGGATCAGAGGCAACCTCAACGCTCAAATTTATGCTGAGACGATTGTATCAGACGTCATCGTTCCTCTACAAGTGCAAATCGGTCCCTTATTTCAGTTAATGCATGATAATGCACGACCGCACACCGCAAGAGTTGTAAGACAGACTCTCGCCGCAGCTAACATCAATGTCCTGCCCTGGCCTGCTCAGTCGCCAGACTTGAACCCGATTGAGCATGCATGGGATACGCTACAGAGAAGAGCTCTGCCGAATATGGAGGGTATCCAGTCGCAAGAAGACCTTTTTTTGTTGTTGCAACGAACATGGGCGGCCATTCCACAGCGTGATTTGGATGAACTCATTTTGAGTATGCCAAACCGATGTTCTTGTGTTGTTAGTGTTCGCGGTAGAAACACGGATTATTAATTGTTTAAGTTACCCAATAAAATTTTAAAGAAAACTGTTATTTCAGTCTTTTTTTCGAACTTTTGTGTTAGTGGTTCAAATGTCAAAAATCCCTTTATTAGGAAAAGGGCAAATTTCTTTATTAATGCAAAGGTGACTTGGTTTATCGTTACTGTGACAAACGAAAACACTTTATTTTATGAATCCTTAAAGAAAATTTTAATTAATATCAATCAGGAGAAAAGTTATTGCAAAAATATATGTTGATCCCTAGACACTTTTGATGTGTGTAGATATTACGGACGACGCCACACAGAGCCGTCCCGCTCGACGCGACGGTAACCGTCTCTCTGTGTGGCGTCGTCCGTAATATCTAGTACATTACAACTGCTCAGTGTCGCGTCGCCGTCCCGTCCCGCCGCGCCGCGCCCGCTGTGTGCAGAGACCTTTAGGGAGCAGCTGATTTTTTTTCGCGAATTTTTAAATGGTAATATTAATTTTAGCATGTATGGACTATTGCGGGTGAACGGGAACGCCTTTCGTTAATTAACATAGTGCATGTTAAAAATTATATTAAATTAATATTTCGTCGCTGCTCCTCCCGCATCTATCACAGCATCGCAACGGCTACGCATGGACCTAGCCAGGACTTCGCACAAATTCGAACCTCTGAATGTGTCCCAAACTTGTTCGCAATGTGTGACAAGTGCTTCATTCGTTCTTTCTGCTCTATTATCCCATCTCTGGACCATTAAACCCCACAAATTTTCAATGGGGTTTAAGTCTGGCGATCGGGAGGGCCATGGCACTGTTTTAATTTGTGGTTGCCCTCGCAACCACTCTTGAACAACCCGCGCACGGTGTATCGGGCAATTGTCCTGGAAAAAATAAAATTCTGGCACGCCCAGTTGTGGATACACCGTGCGCACTGTGGGTACCATGATGGTTTGTAGCACCTCTAAATACGTTTGGCCGTTTGCCCTCCCTGGTATAAAAGCGAGCTCGCCTGGTCAAGCAGCACTCATCCAGCCCCACATGTTCATTACAATTCTTCCCGATTCTGCATTTGGGTTCACATTTCGAGGTTCGTATCTTGTGTTATCTATACGCCATAAATTCCGACGACCTTGTTGGCTAGACCTAAAGCACTTTTCATCAGAAAATATGGCGTAAGAGAAATCTAAGTCCCTCTAGTCACGAGCGAATCGCACGCGAGCAGCTTTCTGCTCCTGCGTCAAAATATTTCGCACGCGAGCAGCTTTCTGCTCCTGCGTCAAAATATTTTTTTTTGCGGGACGTCTGTGATGGACTCCAGCTCGATGCAACTCGTTTCTAATAGTTTGCATCGAAACTTCGTATTCTTGTGCGAAACTGCGAGTGGGTGTGAACGGGTTCTCTTCATACGTGGCTATCATATTATTTAACTCGTTATCGTTTATAGCCCGGGGTCGAGGTGCACGAACGCGTTCTGTTGTTTCTTCTTCTTCATAATATCTTCGCACCCAGCGGCACACCGTTGTTCATAACGAAAAAAAAAAAAAAACAATCAGCATCGATTTTTAACATAATATAGGAACTAAGTATAATAATACACTACAACAGTCTTATTCAAAGGGCACAACTAGTACACTATAAATAAAAATTATAAGTATTAAAATACTTAAGGTGTGCGTTTTGGTTGACTTCATGATAAATAAACTCTTAACTTTTCTATAACTAATTTAAGTAGTTATAACGTTCATAACTATATTTTAAAATACAATCTATAAATGCAATAACTGAAAACCTCTTAAGGGGTCATTACTCATCATTATAATACAGGGTGTTTGGAAGGGAGCTGTACATACGCCTAGGGTAGAAACTAGGGATAGTCTGCTACCTACCCCCGCCCATTATATTGACCTTGGCCTCAAGGTTTTTTTTTAATTTATTTTTATTTTTTATTTGACTTTTTTGTGATTTTTTGACTAAAACTACCTGTAGCTCAAAATCTATCCATGGGACCGGTCGGCTAATGGTCTTGTTTTAATCGTTAGAGTCTTAGGGTCCTGCAAAAAATTATTTTACACCAGAAAATTGTGGAGAAGAAAAGTTATGGGGCCTGAAGTACCGTAGTAAGGTAAAGAAATAATTTTAAGGTAAGGTAAAAAAAACCTTGAGGCCAAGGTCAATATAATGGGCGGGGGTAGGTAGCAGACTATCCCTAGTTTCTACCCTAGGCGTATGTACAGCTCCCTTCCAAACACCCTGTATAATAATTATAAGTGAAATAGTGATTATATCATAATTATTTATATTAATAAAATAAGAGAAACGTATCGGCCCGTTTCGTCCCTGTGATGATTCACAGAAAATATATTTTCAGCAAGAACGTTTTGCGGCTTTAAGTGTTGAACTTCGCACGGCAAAGATTCAACTTCCCAAAAACGTTTGAGAGAATCATTGAGGAGATTTTCCTCGACAGTATCCGTTATTGCATGCAGAGATGTAGTAGCAGCGGTTACGTGAGAAAGGTTGTTCTCGGAAATACAAAACCTTCCCGTAATCACATACCCAAAAATGCTACTTAACGCAACAGGTATATCTGAACCAAAGATTAATTTCTTTCCGTCATAAATATACGGAAAAACATCACCTGCCAAAATAATATCTATATCTGAACGCATATAAAAGGTAGGGTCAGCTAGAATTAAATTTCTATATTCACCAATTACGCTTTGAGGTAACTGTACGGTCGGCAAACCACCAGTAATTTTTGTAAGCACTACAGCGTCAATATTAAAAGATGGTTCGTTACTATGACGCGGTTTCATAGCGAACGAAGTCATACCATGATTTTTTACGCTTTCGCCTGCGAGTCCAAAAATATCAAAGTTACATTTACGAGGCGTTAATCCTAAACGTTGTAAACAATCAACAGAAATAAAGTTTGTTTGAGCGCCAGAATCAATCAAAACACGACACGGCTGATAACAATCAGTTTTATCTAACACATGCACCACAGCGGTACCTAGTATAACTGTACCAGCAGTTGTGTGTAAAGAAGCAGAATGGCAACTGTTACTTTCACTCGGGACTGTACCACTAGATGTCGTCTGTGATGGCAATGATTTTGCATTAGATGTAGTCGAGTCGCTGCGGCTTGGGCGCGAACTCAAAACCGGTTTGTTATCGTCGAGGAGCAATAACACGTGATGCGATTTCTGACAAACTAGACATTTAAACTGGCTTTTGCACTCATTAGCATTATGGTTTTGTTTTAGGCAATTATGACATAATTTAAGTGCACTAACACGGTTAATGCGCTTCTCAGTGGACAATTCACGGAATTTATCACACCTAAAAATCATATGATTACCGTCACAATGTAAACAAGAAGAGTTGATTTGCGAAGAAGCTGCATGAGTAAATGACCTAGTTTTTTCCGTCTTGTTAATTGATTGACGCTTATTTTGTTGCAAGTTCACTGAAATTGCATCATTAGTGTAAGAAATAGAGAGATCAAGTACTTTGATATGATTGTGTACAAAGCTGATTAAATCATGGAAAGTAGGAACAGAATTTTGATCCCAATTTTGTTCAAATAATTTTCTAGTTTGTGAATCTAAGGCACGTAGTGCAATATGACACATCACATAACTATTTATTTATTTATTTATTTAACACTTTAAGCACACAAATGTACAGAGGCGGACTTAATGCCATAGGCATTTTCTACCAGTCAACCTTTGGGTGATGCAGAGACAAACAGTGGCAGGTGCAAATTATAATGATATTTTAGGTTAAATAATTTTAAATAATATATAGACACGTATAAACTTATTTAGTCTATAAATACATATAACTAATTATATATAAATATAAGCACAAATAAATGTACATAAATACAATGTTAAAAACAAATTGGACAAACAATGAGAAAACATTACCGCTGTGATGATACCGCTAGCTTCTTACGAATGTGCTCGCGAACTTTAGTTTTAAAGGATAATCGGTTGGTTGCCATCCTGATTTCCTGGGGGAGTGCATTCCACAGAGAGATAGATTGAACAAAGAAGGAAGAGTGAATGAAGTCTGTGCGGTGAGTGGGACATTGAAGAAGACGATTGTGTGAAGAACGTAGATTTCTATTGTGGTTGGCGCAAATGTACTGAAAGTGGGGGGCTAGATAACCAGGGGAAGAGGGAGAATCAAGAAATGAAAACAAGGTAGTCAGCGCCCTTTGCTCTCTGCGCTGGCGTATGGGCAACCACTTTAGAAGCAACCGATGCGCAGAGACGTGATCATATTTACGCAGATTAAAAACTATTTAAATTTACTATATTTAACGCTTGAATAGCTTGATAAGAGTGCTCAAATGTTTCAATAAAGGTATTTAATTGAGCTGAAGACTCCTTACTTATCGGTGAGAAACCTAACATTTTATCGAGGTATCTACCCACCAGCATACGATTATCCTGGTATTTGTCAAGAAGACTTTTCCAGACTAAATCATAATTACTTGCAGTAATCGGTAAACTTTTAACAATATTTAATGCACTGCCCTTCGAACATGACAGAAGGTAATGGAATTTATCGATATTTGGTATGTGAGGTTGGTTATGTACCAGTGAACAAAAGGTTTCGTAAAACGTGGTAGTTTTCAATATTACCATCAAATGTAAATAGCTCTAATTTAGGTAAACGCGGCCTTGATTGAATTACGTTTTGATTTTCAAATTTATCACTACCCGCAGCTTTATTTATTAATATATTTGTAACTAATTTCACGTTATAATAAATATCATCGAAACTTTTTATTTCCTGGGTTCGCACTTTAGCTTCCGGGTTTGATTCCAACTCAGTTTCACATATTTAAAAAATTACCTTTTGAAATCGATCACGCACTTCGTCAATGTCCGAAACACGTAATAAAAGTAATTCCCGCCTATCAGGCGTTGAAATGTCCTTTGACATTTCATAGGCATATTGTAATTGCTCAAAGAGTCTTGGATTAGGTATGTCATTGATTGCAATGAAACATCTTTTTTGGGAGGCAACGTTATAAGTTGACAATATTGTTGATTGTAGGTAGTACAAATTAGATACGTACTTATTTAATGAAAGTATGTACTGGGTATTGATGCTATCCAATTAATAAATAGATTGAGGTGTGTATGCAATGATCTGCACACAGTATAATTTTTACGTACGACGTAAAATATTATATAATGGAAACTATAAGGTGTTGCAAGTAGGTGCTGAGAAACAAAATAGGTACTGAAATTCGGCTCGAAGACCAAAAAATGTGGCACGTGGGCCTTTAGTTTTGAGTAGTGGACTGTATGAGAAATATTGAAGGTTTTAAAGATACATAAAAAATAATAATTTCGGTGTAAACTGGCTGAGATTCAGATCCTTGACTAGAACAGGCAATTCGACTCCACTAACCTTTTGCTTCACCCTTGTCCTGGCTTGGATCAAGCTGCTGATGCAGCTCGCTGCCGCGTGGTTGGATGTGACGTCACTATGGGCTTCTAGAAAGTCTTTCGGGATCCGAATTGTAGGCACACACAAATTATTGTCTAGGATTGTTCTGATACGATCAGAAGGCAGTATATCACAATAGTAGTTGAAAAGTCAGGGTTTACAATGTGGTAAATGGCACATCGGCGTGCACGGCAACGCGATCCTGCTTCTTTTTTGGTAGACGAACGTCGACTCAGCGCAGCCCAAAGATGGCTGCTCATCGCCGTCACCTCACCAGAAGTGGGGGTAGAAGAACTAAAATTAATGGAGCTTAAAACTACCTTAAACTAGACAAGGATCGAACACTAGGTATTTACTTTTTACTTTTAGATTAACCAACTAACATTTTTTTTTCACATGTAGATATTAATCTACATAGTTTACAGGGAAATTCCATTAATTTAGAGCAATCACAAAATGGTATTCAAACTGAAATTATTGGTTTAAATAAAAATGACGACACCGACACTCCAAACGAATTACCCTGCGCTTCAGTTGGTTAGTACTTACATTAATAGTTTTATACCTATTGATTTAATGCATCTAAAATATACCTATGTATTTTAATTGAATTAAATTCTGTTTTGATTTTACAGATTTACAATATAACAGTTCAGAAAAAAAAATAATAACAGTTCAGAGCAGTCTCAGAGAACTGGTGATGACACTATTTCAAACCAGAATCACAACTCTTCCTTTCAAACGGAAAATGCTCTTTTAGGTAAGATACCTTACAATATTATTGTTAGTTTTCCTATGATTCCAACCATTATCTAAGTCAGACAATTTATTTTAGATTCATCTGAAAGCTGTGACTCCGATTCCAGCAGTTCTTCGTCCAGATCGTCTTCCTCTGCAAGAGATTTCTCTTCTGATGATAGTGTAGCAGATCCAAATTTCAATATTATACAAGATATTAATTTATCACAAAGTTGTTCGGATTCAGAACCATTGCAAGCAGAAGAATCACAAACGATGCTGTTGTAATTATTGTGGTCTGCAGAATCACGTTTCTAAATAAATTAGTGGAAATAGCGAAATGAAAAACTTGTAAACGTACGATGGTTGCTATTCAAACTTAGAACACATATCCTTTTTTTTGACATTAGAAAAGACATTTAAACCCTATCAAAAAAATATCATAACAAGTAGGTTTTACAACATCCGCCCTTAATGGAAATAAAAAGATAAAGTAGTAATGCTAAACACAATAGAAAATAATAAAACATTACTGCCAGACTAAACAGAAATACCAAACATAAACCGACGAAAAATAAACAAATAGAAAATTATTCTACCTATTTATTACTAAACCCATATTAACAACGCACCTAAGATGAGCTATGCGCCTTAAGGGCTTGGTTAAAACATCGGCTGTCATTTTATCCGTAGGTATAAACTTTATATCTATAAGACCCTCAGTAACCTTTTCACGAATAAAATGATATCTCGTATCAATGTGTTTGGTTCTATTGTGGTGGATTGGATTTAGCACAAGTTTCTGTGCACTTTGGCTATCGTTGTATAGCAACACCCTATCAGCAAAACCAGTAATGTCACACACTAACCGTCTGAGGAAAATAGCTTCCTTTGCAGCACTGGTCAAGGACATATACTCAGCTTCTGTAGACGATAAGGCTACCGTCGGCTGCTTCTTACACTCCCAGCTAATAGGTCCACCTGCTAGCGTGAAGTAGAAACCAGTGTACGACCGATGGTCATGTACACAATTCGCCCAGTCAGCATCCGTGTATCCACACAAACGTCTACCGACTTTCCTGTAAGTAATACAGTAATTCATAGTACCTTTCAAATACTGTAACACTCTTTTACCGGCCAACCAATGCCTCTTATCATAACAGTTATTAAACTGACTTAAATAACTCGTGGCATAAGCTATATCGGGTCTCGTATTCACAGCTAGGTACATGAGACATCCTATCAAGTTTTGGTAAGCATATTCACCAAGAGATGTTGGATTACCTTTCTCCAACTTGTTATTCTCCAAAGGTGTAGACATCTCCTTGCAATTTCCCATATTAAACCGCTCCAACACTGCCTGGATATAGGTCTTCTGACTGACCATGATTTTATCATCAACACGGTTAATATTTAAGCCTAAACAATACAACAATTCACCCAAATCTTTTAGCGAGAAAAAAATTTTCAAGTCGTTTTTGGCAGCGTCAAAAGAACTTTTTTCTTTGTAAAAGACAATTAGATCGTCAACATAGACTGCAAGTATTAAGGTTTCATTACCAAACTTTTTCAAGTAAACACATGATTCCGCGCATGTTCGTGCAAAGCCAATTTTTGATAGAATTTGATGCAATTTGATATTCTAGGCTCGAGCTGCATGCTTCAAACCATAAATGGATTTTCTGAGCAAACAGACTTTACCTTCTGCCCCGCGCTCAGCAAATCCCTCAGGCTGTTGCATGTACACCTGCTCCTCTAAGTCTCCATTGAGGAATGCGGTATCAACATCCATGTGTTGGATCTTTAAATCCATTTCTGCCGCCAACGCTAAAAGGGTACGCAGAGATGAATTTCGAACCACTGGAGCAAAAGTCTCGTTATAGTCAGTCCCCCAAACTTGACTAAAACCTTTCGCAACTAGTCGCGCCTTATACTTGACTATTGAACCGTTCGCGTCCCTCTTTATCTTGAACACCCATTTACATGGAATAACCCTTTTATTTGGTTTATCCACTAATGTCCAAGTCTGTTTATTCAATAAGGCATTGTACTCATCCTTCATTGCTGAGATCCAGTTATCTTTATCATCGCTATTAATAGCTTCACGATAACTTTTCGGATCATCATACAACCAATCAACACCGTGAGTGCCGTACGAATAATAATCTGGAGGTTTAAGTACTCTTTCAGGATACCTTCTCTCAGGACATACATCGTTGGGTTCATCTGAAGGAACTAGGGACAGATCACGTTGTTCATCCAAATGTAGAGACTCCGTGTCGCCAACCCCACCAGCTTCATCAATCGCGTCCACAAAATCGTCAACTTGTTCCACCTCCATGTCCACACCTTCTGAAGTAGGCGAAGAAGTAGAAGCCGATGAGATAGAAATCTCCTGTGGCGATGTGGTATCTGAAGAAGTTTGTGAAAAAAGATTAATGACATTAGGGCTCACAACAACTTCAGGCTGAACAGACTTATCCTTCAATCCTGAAAAATTATTTTCAAAAAACGTAATATCCCGTGACTTAATCAACCTCCGACGGTTTTCCGCGCTACGGAAATAATAATTGCTTCGATGATCTGAATATCCAACGAAGATAATATATGTTCAGAAGTTTTCATGTCAAGCTTAGTTCTCTGGCATGAAGGCACGTGAACTAAAGCTCGGCAACCAAACACCCTTAAATGAGACAGGTCGGGTTTACTACCACACCACATTTCATATGGCGTCTTACCATCAAGTGCACGATGAGGTGACCTATTCTTTAGATAAACACTAGTCACAACAGCGTCTTGCCAAAAAACTTTCGACAAAGAGCTCTGTGCCAGCAAGGAACGGGCCTTCTCCACAATACTACGATTGCAACGTTCACTTACCCCATTTTGTTGAGGGCTGTATGGTACTGACGTTTCATGTCGAATCCCTTGAGCCTGCAAATAGTCTGTCAGCTCCTTGTTGACATACTCAGTACCATTGTCTGACCGAAGGGTTCGAATCTTAGTGCCAGTCTATCTCTCAACAAGTGCTTGGAAAGCACAAAAATACTTCTGAACTTCTGTCTTAGATGACATACAATAAAGGGATATAAAACGTGTATAATCATCTACAAAAATAATAAAATATTTATTAACTTTAAAAGATTCATTGGTCAGGAGACCACAAACGTCCGTATGGACCATTTCTAATGGTGACGAAGCCTTCTTATACTTTATCCCTTTGAAAGGCTTCCGGGCCTGCTTACCCTCTACACAAGGTACGCATGGTTCTTTGTCAACCTCAGTATACTCCACACCAACAGCTAGACCTTTTTTGAGTAGATCCATACCAATACGGCAGAGATGTCCTAGACGCTTATGCCAAAGCTGAAACTGGGACAAATTAGTGTGAACATTATAAGCTGAAACAACTTGCGGTTTACCTGTACAATTTAAAGTGTACAATCCACCACAAATAGAACCATGTAAAACAGGATCATTTTTAAAAGAAACATCATTAGAATTATAAAAATTACAGCCTTTTTTATCAAAAACAATAGATAATCCCTTTCCCCGAAAAGGACTCCCCGGAAAGGAGGTCTTTCTTTTTCCTTTCCTTATCCCTTTCTCTACTGCCTTTTTGACTGATAGTAAATTACAATCTAAGCCAGGAACATGTACAACGTAAGAAATCTTCTTGAAATCGTTTTTTGTGACAATAGCAACATCTCCTAAACCCACAGCCGGCAAACTTTTACCATTTGCTATAGTTATCTTCCCATCACAGGGTCGGTACCTATTAAACCATTCAGCATGTGGAGTCATGTGAGTAGACGCACCAGAGTCGATAATCCACTTGTCAGAAACCATTCAGCATGTGGAGTCATGTGAGTAGACGCACCAGAGTCGATAATCCACTTGTCAGACATCTGAACACTTGGTGCAGACAAAGCAAGTTCCTTGACATCACCCAAAACCACTTCTGTGACACATGCATCCATAATCCCTGAACTAGAAGCAGTCAGTCCCTTATCTTCAGAACAACTTTCTGTAGAGCAACTCGCCTTTGCCTTTTTCTCCTTCCTTTTGAGAGGACAATTAGGACTTTTGTGCCCTGGCTTCTTACATCTAAAGCAAATAACCTTCTTGTTAGTATGCAACGCAGCCACATCATGTTTAGTCTCCTTCGTCATTTCGCTCAACAACTTAGTCCTCACCAAATCTGCTGTGACTTCAACGCTCCCATTCTCAAGCGATTATCATGGGCTCGTAGCGAGATGTTAGACCTCCCAATATGATAGCTGCTAAAGAACTATCTTCTATGGTTTTGCCAATATCGGCCAGGTCTAGTGCTGTTGTAGTTATTGCCGTTAAGTAAGCTTCTAAATCAGAAAAGTCAGATAAGGAGTACCTGTACAACTTACGTTCCAACGTCAGTTTACGACCCAAACTTCGATCCTCGTAGGATTTCGTAACAGCGTTCCACGCTTCTTTTGCGGTCTTAGCTGGTCGAGCGATCGAAATAGCAGCGCCATCCACGGTAAGGCATATTTTAGAAAGAGCCTTTTCATCCTTCCGTACATCGTCGGGCGTCTTATTCCCTTCGACAACTACTCCGCTTACGGTTTCCCACAATCCTTCATGGATTAACAACATACGAATTTCAAATTTCCACACAGTGTATCCTTCTCTATTACAAAGTATCGGAATACCATTTAGTGACATACCAGAAACTGCAGACGACATGTTTGTAGAATTTCACCACCAATCTCCTTTTAAATTCGATCGTAGATAAAATACAGAGCACCCTCGTGCTGATAACGTGTTGTAATTATTGTGGTCTGCAGAATCACGTTTCTAAATAAATTAGTGGAAATAGCGAAATGAAAAACTTGTAAACGTACGATGGTTGCTATTCAAACTTAGAACACACATCCTTTTTTTTGACATTAGAAAAGACATTTAAAACCTATCAAAAAATATCATAACAAGTAGGTTTTACAACAGATGCAATCACAAACAGAGCAATTAATTTCACCTACGAAGACACGTAAACGTCAAGCTAACCCAAAAAAATGGAAAACGAATGTATTAAAACGATTGCGACATTCTGGTAAAAGCTACCCTACAAAAAAAAAGTTATACGTGAAAAATCAATTAAGCCACCATGTGGAGAAAAATGTAGACAGAAATGTTCCACTATATTTTGCGAAGAACAAAGACAAAAAATGTTTGATGCATATTATGCTTTACCAGATGCACTACATAAACGTCACTTTATTGCTTGCTAATAGTATTGAAGAAATAAAGCCAAAATAGGTTTATAAATCAAGCATTAGACCAAGAAAGAATAATTTAATTTTGTTCTTGAATGATGGCAACAACCAAAAAGTTCGAGTCTGTCAAAAGTTTTTCTTAAATACTCTTGATATCTTCCTCTCGATAATCCGAACAGTGCGAAATAAGGTATTTGATACGAATTGAATCCGAACAGTGCGAAATAAGGTATTTGATACGAATTGTCCCGTGCCAATGCTCGATGATCGCTGAGGGAAACATGAACACCATCACCGGGTTGAGGATTCACTAAAAAATATTGCCAGGGAATTAATTCGGTCCATACCAAGAATAGAGAGTCATTACACCCGAGCTAATACAAGCAGAGAATATATTATTATAGATGGAGGCAGAAATTTGTCTGATATTTATAAGGATTATGAAAAAACCGAAAGCTATATCAACTACGTAATGTTTCATAGAATTTTTAACACATAGTTTAATATCCGAAGAAAGATGCATGTGAGGATTGCACTGCCTATAATAATGCACTCGTCGCTGAGATGGAAGAAATGAAAGAACGTTACGAAGACCACCTGAAAGAAAAAAACTTATCACGAATAGAAAAAGAAAAAGATAAGTAGAGGCCCAAAGTAAATCATCGTTAATTGTTGCAGTTTATGACCTGCAAGCGTCGTTGCCATGCCCAAAAGGCGAAAGTTCTACTTTTTATTACGTGTAAAAATTAAATACTTATAACTTTACCATCTATGATTTGAAAACAAAAGATGTTGAATGTTTTTTCTGGCATGAGGGACAAGGCCATAGAGGCGCGAATGAAATTGCGACCTGCGTTTATGATTAGATTTCTTTAGCTTCATTTTTCAGATATAAATAGGCAGGTAGACTATGTAGTACTTTCAACCTACTAGGCAACTTTGGCACATTTAATAAGTAAAATCGAATAAACAAATCGATAATCGATACCCCTTCTCTAGTCTGTGGCGTCCGACCACGCCGTTCAAGCTTCATTCTTTTTTCGTGCGAGGCAACGAGCACGTGTCTGTTATAAAAATATTTTATCTAAGTGTTTTTAACATCTTCCTATTCTTACCTGTGATTTCTACTGCACAATAATGCCGAAGCGAAAACAAGGGGAGAAAATTTGTTATTACGAATCCAAATTGCAAAAGTTGCGGGATAAACAAGTACCCGCACCTATTGCGCGTAAACGGTGTATTGTGTATTCGGATTCGTCTTCGGATGAAAACAATTCAGGTAAGTTTTCTCAAACGATTACTTTACATGCTTATTATGTGTCTACAAAGTCACATTATTATCCTGGCTGTTGGCCGCGAGTCAACGCGAAGGAAATTCCTGAGCCGGGGTGCTGGCCGAGAGTCACCACGAAGGCATACCTACATTTTAAGGTCTGGGTGTTGGCCACGAGTCAATGCGATGATCAGTTAAAAATATCAAATATGATTTTTTCATTTTTATTTCTGTCTACCCTCAAATTTTAAGAAACGTTTTGATGTTACAGACCAAGTGGTAAACACGACAGTAGAGGTAATACCTCAACAAGAAAATTCTAATGTGGAGATTCCACCTGAGCCTGTCAGCACAGACGCAGAACACGTAGAAGAACTTGACGTAGAATTTCTTTCTGCGTTGGGTGATTCAGCTCCCGATACGCCTACTTATGGTGAGAAAATACATGAAACGCTGGCACAGCGATGGCTACCAATTCTACGTCGAGGTATCCCAAAGGAAGCAAAGGAAACATTGCTGAAAGAGCAAACAATCCCCGAAAACTGTAAGCTTTTGAGGGCTCCAGTGCTAAATCCGGAAATATCAGCCGTTCTCATCGAATCGACGAGAAACCGTGACAAGAAGATAGAAGCCCAACAGCAACAATTGGGCCTCGGTATAACAGCCGTTAGTCGAGCCATGAACATACTTGTCACTGGCGGGGAAGACAAGCAAACCAAGGTACAGGCTGTCAAAATTATGTCTGATGCTTGCCGCATACTTTCGGACCTCCATTATGTGGAAACTAAGTCTAGAATAAATCTAATTACACCGGCATTAGATAAATCATTTACCACCCTAATTCAAGATATGGAAAGGGATGAATCACTCTTCGGCAACAAACTGGCCGACAAAATCAAGACTACAAAGACGATAGAAAAACAAGGGCTTCAAATTAAAAAAGGAATCGGTGCTCAAAAAGCCCAAGGGTCGTCCACATCACAACCAGCATCAACAACGCGGACACGCTACCAGGGAAACTGGACAGCCCCTTCCCGCTATCAGCCGTCGTCAAACAGGGGGGGAGGGGAGGAGCTCAGAGGACTCCCTCAGCGACACAAAGAACGTCGAATACGACAACACAAGCGAAAAACAGCTACAACAAGCAGCGTGCTGCTCCACGGCAGTAAACACTGTATGTCATGCAGGCAGAATTCGACATTAATTCGATTGTTGGCATAGAGTTACCGCTAATCTAGTATATTAAATGGGATTAAAGACGGTTTTTCTATACCATTTGATACCGAAGTTAGTCAATCGATAGTACCTCATAACAGGTTCTGTCCATCAGAGGTGTAAGATATTTAGAGTCTCTTGTTATATCTCCTAACAATGTTCTAATTTATTGATTGTGCACTACAGGAGGTGGGTTTTTGGAAATAAAATATTATACCACTGAATCGACTGCGAGTTTATTTGCGACTGACGTACTAGCATCGTGGTCACAACCACGTAGTTCACACACGCCCACGCTTACATATTTATTATTGCTTAGCCGACACTTTGTGTCCCTACAGTAGCCCCCCTCCAAAAATAAATCATGAATCTATATAATCAGACAAATCTATATAATCAATCATTCTATATAATATTTTTTTTTAATCAAAAAAATCTATATAATCAAACATTTTATACAATAAAAAATATCTTTATAATCATAAAAAAATCTGTATAATTTTTAAACATCTGAAATGTGTTACGGGCTACATCTATTGTTACACTGGTCGTTATTAAGTTACAACTTAATGCACCTAATCTTAATTACACTAATGCACATGACACTTAACCATACTAATACACATCTGTACGCGGAGTGGTTGGTGGTTGCACGGTATGGACTTTAACCACTGGTGGTACCAATCCAATGACAGCTGCTTCCTTGCGGAACCAATTCCGCACATTGTTTCTGCAGTGGTTCCTTAGAACCCACAATAACATTATTCCAATCATGATGGCGAATACTACTAATACAATTTCGACAGTATTTATTCGTTGCCCCATGATTTCATTGCATACAGTTTGAGTCAGTGCAACGTTGTTTTGTTGTGGTTTACTGGTAGTGTAGTACCATTTTTAATTTACACTGGTTTAATCGCACAAGAAAACAATATAGCCCTTCAATATAGTAATGAAGACTTATAATACAACGTAATTGTTTCGTTAGCGTACAGACTGGTTATGATTGAGCAAAAAAACTTTTGCTGCCAATAATATCAAGCATAGTTGCTGATTTCGATTTTTTTATTACTTTACATTATTTTCCATCGCTAAATTGCAAAATTGCTAAGGTGCTTATAATGTGCTTAACTAATAAATAGTAAAGGTAGGTGTACCCAGAATAATACATTATGTTTTCAATTATGTACATGTATAATTTCATGCGCGGCCCGGTGCGGGAATCGAACCCACTACTCTATACCAAAAAATCATGGAATTACAGGAACTTTTTTTTGGCCGCCTAACGGCTCTTCCACTGCGCGTGGTGCAAGTATTAGGCTTAACATTAACAGTAGTTTTATCACTATCAGTAATAGACTTATCGTTACACTTATGATTAGTAAAAGTTACATTTTTCTTTTGTTTTTTATGTGATAAGTTGCCATCGTCAATTACGTAAGCTGGTTTTAACCTATCTATTGTCACATTTGCCTGCCTATCTGCCATCTGTACCAGAAAATACTTGTCCTTCCTGCCAATAACCTTAAATGGCCCTTCATATGGAGGTTGTAAAGATTTCCTAACTGAGTCAACAACGTCTAAAAGAGAACAACCCGCACAAATACGTGCGAGCAGGTGTGTAAATCTGAGTGTATAAAAATATTACGCGAATCTCGTTGTTGTGCCGGCCTCGGTGCGAGCTTCCTTATCGCTTCCCTGACCTGCTCTACACATTCATTCGCATCACTAACTCTTACATCATTACCACCGTAAAAATCTCCAGGTAACCTTAACGTTTTGCCGAATGCCAACTCAGCCGCACTGACACCAGTGTCACTACGTGGCATTGCTCGCAAACCGAATAAAACCGTAGGTAACTCCTCAACCCACGTTCCCTTGTCTCTCCGAGCCATTAGAGCTGCTTTCAAAACGCGGTGAAATCTCTCCACGGCTCCATTTCCCTGCGGGTGATATGCCGTTGTTCTTAACTTATTTATCCCTAAGCACTTCATCAATTCCGCAAATAGACTACTTTCGAACTGCCTGCCCTGGTCAGTAGTGACCCTAACAGGGCAACCATAACGGGTAACCCAGCCGTCGTATAGTGTCTTGGCCACCGTTTGAGCATACATATCCTTCAACGGGAATGCTTCGGGCCAACCAGTTGCCCTATCGATTACCGTAAGACAGTACCGATGACCCTCGGCTGATATCGGGAACTGTCCGACCAAATCTACGTGTAGGTGTTCAAATCTGCCGCTAGCTTCAAATGTTCCTAAACCTGATACCGTGTGCCGTATAACCTTCGACCTCTGACAATGTATGCAGGCTTTAGACCAGCTGTTAACGTCTGCATTTAAACCTGGCCAAAAATACTTGGCCGAAACCAATTTCCTGGTCGTCCGAATTCCCGGATGTGATATGTCATG
Source organism: Brachylomia viminalis (assembly GCA_937001585.2). Lineage (NCBI taxonomy): Eukaryota > Metazoa > Arthropoda > Insecta > Lepidoptera > Noctuidae > Brachylomia > Brachylomia viminalis. The sequence continues at coordinate 3,290,309 of OW443294.2, forward strand.
GACCGCGTGGAAAGCCCTTCTCCTAAATTCCACAGGTAGATATGGCCTGATATTATTGGTTGAGAACTCGCACGTGAGCTCGTAATGATCGTCAGGCGAAACAATTTGCTTAAACCGCAATCGCTCGCTACTCTCTGCTAACAACTTAGCCAGTCCTGCGTCTGACCGTTGTGCCTTCGCTAATTCTGCGAAATCCAGCGACGTCGGGCATACAATAGTTTCTATTCGCGATAAGGCATCCGCCACTACGTTTTCATTACCATTAATATATTGAATGTTTGTCGTGAACTCACTAATGAACATGAGCTGCCTTATACGTCTAGGTGTCTCCTTGTCACTAGGTTTTTTTGAAAACGCGTAAATCAAAGGTTTATGGTCAGTATAAATTACGAATGGTCTACCCTCTACCATGTATCTAAAATGTTGCACAGATAAGTATATTCCCAAAAGCTCCCTATCGTACGTGCTATATTTTAACTGAACATCACTGAGTGTTAACGCCTAGCATGTGTGCATTCCCTAACATCTCACGCACACACGCGTACGACACGGACTATATCAAGTCACGAGCAGCGCCGCCGCGACACTCGTCAAAGATCGTTGAACCACCATAATTATTGTACCTACATACTTATATTATTTTGTAAATTTTGGTATTAAACCAATTTTAAAATTTGAAGTTCGCCTTTATTCTTCCACCCCGTCAAAGTCCACGTGAAATTCAGTACCGGCGTCTACATTTGGTCCTTCGAGCCGGATTATTAAACCACGCACAGGCAAGAACAAAGGAAATACTGCGTTGACGTGGATGGCGGCCGTTACGTGGAAGATTCATACTACTCGATACTACGTGTTCAACATTCAACGAGTCAATCATACAACATCATATGATAATTCTACAAGGAATCTCATCATCAGAGAAGAATTTCGTAATTATCGAGCAATTTGGAGTTGGGAGCTGTAGACAAAGAGAACTACACCTACAACAAAGGTCACACGTGAGTCCTGAGGGTAGCGTTACTGTAAGTTCGTTCCAATTTGTTCAATTGCCCCGTGAATATTTCAAATTTCAGCCACAAATCCTTACTTTGTGAGCCCAAAATCAGAGTCACAAATCCTTTATTTTGTGATTTTTGCCATTACATTACATCAGTCACTAATACTTCATTTAGTGTTGAATCTATCATTAAATATTCACAAATCCTTCATTTTGTGATCCATTTCATAGGTACGTTAAAGATCCATCATTCTTTAACAAGCCACATGTTTATTGCATTGCGCAAAAAATATCCCAACCTAAGTACATAAAACCGGTTACGTTATTCTTATCTATTCGTGTATTACTAATTACGCTCGGTAAAATTTAAATGCTTACTTATAACTTAATTTTGATAAAAAATAAAACTATTGAGCGTTTATTAGTAATTTAACGTAAATTCCATTTCAGAGGTTCCAGGTATTCCAGATTTCCATTCCATTCCATTCCATTCCATTCATTTCCATTTTTTCCATTTTTTCAAAAAAAAAAAAAAAAGGTATTCCAGATTTCATTGGTGTGTATAGGGACTGTATCATATCGCGTGTTTAAATTATTGTTATTTCACATGTTCTAGTGCATTCGATCGACCGTTGCCTATCGCCCGCGCGCTGACAACGGGCTCGGGCCGGACCGGCAAGCTGCGCGACCGCGCTTGCGCACCACCCGCTGCTTGCTTATTGCACATTTTACGCGTACCCTCACTTCGCTTCATTCATGCTGATTTGAGTAATCGTTCCACTTTTCTTATCTTTAAATTAACTGCATTGTAATAATTGTTTGTGATTCTTTCTAGCAACTCATTTCATCGTATTGTTTGGTATATAAACATATTATACTCTTATTTTGCCTTAAGTTTGCTTGCATTTAAATTCACTCAGTCACTTTTAAACATTGATTCAATTCTTACGTAAAGATTTCCTTTTACTTGCTTCGCCATGGAAGATAAAACTTTAGTTAAAAGACGTGCGTCCTATAAGGCTAAGCTTACGCTATTCGAAAATTATTTGCAAACCGTCGAGAGTTGTGATAGCTTGAGTAAATTACAAATAAATGAATTGAACGTCCGTTTATCTAAAATTGAAGAAATCTATACCGATTTTGATTCAATTCAGTGTGACATAGAAAATTTCACGGAAATTCCAGACGAGCAGTACAAAGAACGTGAGGCCTTCGAGACCAAGTACTTCAGGACGATCGCGCGCGCTCGTGATCTGCTGGCTCCGGCAGCCGGCCTTGCGGGCAGCCACCGCTCAGGGACAGGTTCTTGTTGCACTGCGCTTGAAGGTGGGCCAAAACTTGCATTACCTACTATCCATTTGCCTAGTCTTTCGGGTCAGTATCATGACTGGCTGGAATTCCGTGATACATTTAGTAGTCTCATACACTTAGACAAGTCGATACCTAATATTAACAAATTTCATTATTTACGTGCCGCGTTGAAGGACAGTGCCGCTGTAATAATTCAGTCTTTAGAATTCTCTAGTGATAATTACGAAGTAGCTTGGGAACTTCTTTGCGATCGCTATGATAATAAAAGGTCATTAGTAAACAATCACATTCAAGCCATTTTTAATTTGGAACAATTAGCGAAGGAATCATCTAAATCATTACGCAACTTAATCGATACAGTCAATAGGAACCTCAGAGCACTCAAAAAACTTAACCTCCCTACTGAGCACTGGGATGTACTACTAATTCAGATCATTTCAAACAAGCTTGACACAGTCACGAGCAATAAGTGGGAATCCCACCGTAATAAATTGAAAGAATTGCCTACGCTTAAAATGTTTAATAACTTTCTAAAAGATCGTGCACACTGGACACTCAATGTGTACGTCTTATTTACATCGTTCTCACATATAATTATACCTATAATAATATATACAAGATTAATGATGTAACTAATATTTATGTAACAATATAATTTAAAAGAGTGTCCATGGAGTTTCTTGCCCGTTCTTCTCCATAGGTACCTACTACGCTTTGGAATGGGCAACTAGCTTCATATTTCTGACTGACCGACCACTTGACAATTCAAAAGTGCCTGTAAATGGTTTAATTGAAATAAATGCTTTGAGTTTGAGTTTGAGAGCTGATTTTTTGGAAACAATGGAGAATGCTCATCAAAAGCGTAGGTCAAGTGACACTACACATGTTCGTCACAAAACATTTGTGGCCAACTCAGATTCTCCCCCGGCTCGCAAATACGCTTGTCCATATTGCAAAGGTAATCATGCACTTTATCGTTGTCAAAAGTTCAAATCACTACCCCTAGAAACCAGACTTGAGAAAGTCAAGGCACTTAAATTGTGTTTAAATTGTTTACGTCAAGGACATGCTGACAATGCATGTAAGTTAGGGCCATGTCGCTTATGCGGCATGCGGCGCAATAGTTTGTTACACGAGCATGCAGCTCCTGCGCCATCTGCGCCTGTACCTTCAACAAGTGACGTCATGTTACACGCTTTGCCACAGCCTGACGTTCAACTTCAACCTCCTAGTCCTTCTCAGGACATTGCTTTGTCAACCATTCAGAACAATTGTGTTTTACTGTCCACAGCCTTAGTCTTTGTGACAGACAGTAATGGTAGGTGCCATAAAATACGTGCCATACTTGACAGTGGAAGTACCTCAAGTTTTCTAACTGAAAGCCTATGTGCTAAACTTAACTTACCTACCTTTTCTACATCGACCGTAGTCGAAGGGTTAAATTCACAAATATCATGCTTAACAAAGCGTTGTTACGTACTCACATCGTCGTTATTCAATAATTATAGCGAAAATGTCTCTTGTCATGTCATTCCGCGCATCACTCAGTTATTGCCAACCACAAACGTTGACTATACAACATTAAATATACCGCCGAATATAACGTTGGCGGACCCTAACTTCCACATACCAGCTCCAGTCGATATGCTTCTTGGAGCTGATATACACTTCTGGACACATCTATTGGCCCACCTTGTATTTTCAGTTTCGTTTGGTCCTAGCTAAAATTTTATATTAGGTCGAGCAAAAAGTTTTTATGCAGTTTTGAACCTGGCACATTCACAATTTCATTCAATAGTCTTTTTTTGAATTTCGAACACAGAATTTAAAGAAACAAAAGACAATTTGGAGCCTGTTTGTTGATATCAAACAATCGAATACTAAGAAAACTTGGTTTTATTGGTTTACTTGGATTTAATTCTTGAAAAAGTGATTGATATCTTTGGTTTTGCAACAAACATTACTTATTCTTAACATTAAGGTGAGGTTCTATCAATAATCTATGGATACTTCACCTGAAGTCGCCGCCCAAGCTGTGGCACTTATTCAGGCCGGACACAGCCAAAGAAACGTGAGTGCTCAACTTAATTTAAGTCGATCTGCGGTCCGAAATGTTTATCGGAGGTACCTAGAGACTGGCGGCTTTGTTCGTCGCCAAGGAAGGCCACGATCTCGGGTCACAACTGAAAGGCAGGATCGATTCATCGTGACGACCAGCTTGAGAAATCGTCACCTTACCTCCATTGAGATACAAAACCAACTTCGCGACTTCCACGGAGTGTCTGTGAGCGCTCGAACTGTTCGGAGAAGGTTAAAAGAACGCGATATGGTACCACACAAGCCAGCTAATGGGCCCAAACTAACGCGAGCCCACCGAACAGCGCGCCTTCATTTCGCACGCAGTCATTTAAATTGGACACAGCAAGATTGGAGCCGTGTACTCTTTTCTGATGAGTCTAAAATTGTGTTACATGGCAATGATGGAAGGAAGAAGGTCTACCGACGTAAGGGTGAGCGTTTCGCACAATGCTGCTTTGAAGAGAGGGTTGCTTATGGCGGTGGCTCATGGACTGTCTGGGGCGGTATATCCGCGAGCGGCAAAACTCAACTTGAGGTTGTTACAGGACCACGGCTGCCAACATTAAATGCTGAAAGGTACATTCGTGAGTGCTCAGAACCTCACGTGATACGCGGACTATGTGGGCCCAAATTTCCTTTTTATGCATGATAATGCAAGAGCCCATGCGGCCGGCATCGTCAGGGAATATCTTCGGGATGTGAACATCACAGCTAAGGACTGGCCAGCCAGAAGCCCAGACATGAACCCCATTGAGCACATGTGGGACGAGCTAAAAAGACGTGTTAGGGCTCGTCAGCCAGTTGCCCAGACGATGCAGGAGTGGAAAACTGCCATAGAAGAGGAATGGGAGATGATCCCTCAAAATTTCATAGAGCGGTTGATAAACTCTATGCCTAATCGTATGAGAGCTGTGGTAGATGCCCATGGAGGCAACACGCGTTATTAAATTAAACCTTTATTTGATAAAACATGTTTTTTATTCAAAAATCAATTGCCATAACAAGGCGCATATCCGACTTGTTAGGCGTAGCTCCATGTCGTATGGTATTCTGAATTCAAATTTAAAACAATACGATCGAAAAAGATGGTAAAATGTATCAGGTTTAAAATTGCATCAACAGTTTTTGTTCAATCTAGCAATCATATTTTGGTAGGGGCCATCGAAACCTAAACTCTAAGGTGGGCCAATAGATGTGTCCAGAAGTGTATTTTGGACATTACTCGGTTCTCAAAATATATCGTTGGGAAAAAATAAACCAACATTAAATAACTCCAAACTAGGTTATTTAATATCAGGCCCAGTGCCAACACAACGTACAAAAATTATTAATACAGTCCACTGCAATCATCTTATTTTACAAAATAATGACGATCAATTACACAATCAATTATCTAAATTTTCTGAATTAGAAACAGTCGCTACACGTAAACAAATATCAAAGGAAGAGCTCGAATGTGAACAAAGCTTTATACATAATACCACTCGGTTGCCTGATGGGCGATTTGAAGTGACGATTCCATTGAAGGTTTCGCCTGATAAGCTGGGCGATTCTTACGAACAAGCTTTGTCCAGATTCTTGTCCTTGGAGCGTAGATTCAAACGTGAACCACATTTTAAAGAGCAGTATTGCAATTTTATTAAAGAGTACATTTCATTAAATCACATGTCATTAAATGAAAATCCTGAAAATGACACTTACACTTACATTTTACCACACCACGGTGTCTTACGTGACTCAAGCCTATCGACCAAATTACGGGTCGTATTTGACGCGTCTGCAGTGACGACCTCTGGTGTCTCGTTTAATCAAATTCAAATGGTAGGTGCGACAATCCAAGATGACCTTATTAGTATCTTAATTAGAATGCGCCAGCATAGGTATCTCATTACTGCAGACGTTGAGAAAATGTACAGGATGGTGAATGTCAAACCATCACAGCAAACGCTTCAGCAAATCTTGTGGCGATTCGAACCTCATGAGCAATTGAGACAGTACAAGTTACACACGGTTACGTACGGAACCGCGTCGGCTCCTTATCTCGCGACAAGGTGTTTGACGCAGCTTGGTAACGAATCTCCTGACCGCACAGTCTCGGAAGTCATCTTACATGACTTCTACGTCGACGACTTAATTTCAGGCGCCGCTACTGAACCGGAACTCATAGACACCTGTAAGGGTGTGATTGCACAGTTAGAAAGTGGTAAATATCATTTACGTAAATTTCATTCAAATAGTGCTCACGTTGTCACTGAAATCGTCGGCGAAAATAGTAGCGACGAATTACTTAATTTATGTAATAACGAACATTCTAAAACGTTAGGACTACTTTGGTCGTCTAAAGAAGATAATTCGGCCCTGTCATGATACTGAACCGAAAGGGCAGAGGAAGCAGACTCATAAAGTCATATCTTTGTATATTTGTTTGTCTGGCCATTAAAGCGGTTCATATAGAACTTGTCACTGATTTAAGTAGCACAACATTTTTAGCTGCATTAGACCGGTTCATCGCCCGCAGAGGACGACCGCGAACCATTTACTCTGATAATGGTACTTGTTTTGTCGGTGCATGTAATGAGTTGACTAGATTTTTAAAGTCAAATTCCGATGAAATTAGCTCTCAAGCATCTAACTCACATATTAATTTTAAATTTTCACCAGCATACAGCCCACATTTTAATGGATTAGTTGAGGGTTCCGTAAAATCTGTAAAATATCATTTAAAGAGGGTCTTAGGTTTAGCTAACTTAACATACGAAGAGATGAATACCGTCCTTGTACAGATCGAGGGTGTCTTGAATTCTAGGCCTCTAACTCCGTTATCATCGGATCCTTCTGATCTCACAGCGCTCACCCCATCACATTTCTTAATTGGACGAACGCTAACAGCTTTACCTTCTCCTCAGGACACTGAACCTGCGGCGATACCTACACTCTCACGATATATGAGAATCCAGCAATTAAAAGCCCATTTCTGGAAACGTTATTACATAGAATACATTACAGAACTCCAAAAACGACAGAAATGGCGTCAGCAAGGAAAGCAACTCCAGCCTGGAGAAATGGTGCTGGTGAAAGATGACCGGCTGCCTCCAACCCGATGGCTGCTAGGGCGCGTAGTGCGCCTGTACCCGGGCTCCGACGGCGTGAACCGCGTGGCCGACGTGTTCACCAACTCGGGCACTCTTCGACGAGCCTTCAACTGACTGTGCCCGCTACCAATCATGGACCAGAACTGCGTTCCTGGGGCGGCAACATGTTAACGCCTAGCATGTGTGCATTCCCTAACATCTCACGCACACACGCGTACGACACGGACTATATCAAGTCACGAGCAGCGCCGCCGCGACACTCGTCAAAGATCGTTGAACCACCATAATTATTGTACCTACATACTTATATTATTTTGTAAATTTTGGTATTAAACCAATTTTAAAATTTGAAGTTCGCCTTTATTCTTCCACCCCGTCAAAGTCCACGTGAAATTCAGTACCGGCGTCTACACTGAGCTTTTTTAGAAAAGTAACCTAACGGTCTCCAGTGTGTACCAGTCCTTATTTGCAACACGCCACCTACACAGTCATTTGAGGCGTCCGTCATAATAGCAAGCTCTGTATTTGCTATCGGGTAGGCTACTTTTGCATTTCGCAAACGCGGCGACCGCTTCGTCCGTCCACGAAATGAGCGATTTATCTTTTTTCTTTGCATTTTGTAAATAGCTATTTAACACGGCTTGATATTCCGCGGCTTTTGGTAAACTGGGCCTATAAAAATTCACCATTCCCAGGAAACGCCTTAACTGATCTACAGTTTTGGGTTTCGGAAAATCTATAATTGCCCGAACCTTTTCCGTTAATGGGCTAATTTATTTATTTATTTATTTATTAAAACTTTATGCACAAGTAACAACTGTACAAAGGCGGACTTAATGCCTTGGGCATTTTCTACCAGTCTACCTTAGGGTGATGCAGAGACAATACGTAGTAGGTGCAAAAATAACTTAGAAAATATTTATAACTAAAAAAAAATAATAATAAGAATAAATACATATATACATACATACAGCAAAAAAATAAACTAAAAACATTATGAGAACATGATGTTAACATGATTAATTCCCTCCGGTGTAACTTCATAGCCGAGGAATTCTAATTTTGTTTTTCCAAAACAACATTTCGCTAAGTTAATAGTAATGCCGTAATTATTTAACCGCTCGAAGATCGCTTTCAGATGACGCTCATGAATGTCCGCTGTTTCGCTGGCCACAATTACGTCATCTATGTAACAAAAATAAAAATTGGGGTTTAATGATTTGTCTTCCCCACTAAATTCCTGTTCTAAACCCTGGAAAACAGTATTGTTCATGTATCGTTGAAATGTCTGAGCCGCATTCCTCAACTCGAAAGTCATACGTGTGAACTCGTACAAGCCGAATGGAGTCGTTATAGCAGTTTTTTCTACATCTTCCGGCGCGACCAATATGTTATGATAAGCCATATTAATGTCGAGACGCGAGAATATTTTCTTATTACCTAGTACGTATGTGAAATCGTTGATTCTGGGGATGGGATACCGATCCGGTCGTGTTATAGCGTTCAATGCCCTGTAATCTCCGCAAGGACGCAATTGCCCATCCTTTTTAGGCACCACATGCAGCGGGCTTGCCCAGGGACTCTTCGACGGCCTACATATGCCTAACCCCTGCATTCGCTGAAATTCTTCCTTCACATTTACGTACCTCTCCGGTGCTAATGGCCTAGCACGCGCGAAAACTGGTGGCCCTTTTGTTTCTATGTGATGATACACAGTATACGGTGGATCCTCTCTAAATGATACAGGCTTAGTAATTTCCGGATATTGTAGTAGCAACAGTTTGCGTCATGTCAAGACTGCAGGCCCTGCCTGCAGTCTCGACATGACGCAAACTGCTTAGCAATCGTTTTCGGTTGCTAAGTCCTAACAATCCAGATGTAACGATATTTGGTAGTCTCGACACTCAAATTTATCGGTTGTTACCGGTATTTTATCAATCTTGGTTGAAAAAGTGACGCTAACCTTAGTGTTTACGATTAAAGTTTGCAACCATTTTTGACAGTCCGCTAAGTGATTCGGTAGGATTGCTATTGATGTTATTTTAGACCTCTAAGAAGAAATCAATTGAATTTAATTATGGCGGAGGCATATTTAGCATGGGATTTAGTCGTGCTTGAACATAGACGCGACATGATTGAACGACGACAAAGCGGACGACACCGGCGCGAATGTGAAAAGCCAGTAGTGGATTTGGAGGACGGTGAATTTCTGTCTCTATACAGAATTTAAAGAAATATTCAACGAACTCGTCCGTGAACTTCAGCCATGTCTGCAGAGACAACGACCTTACGGATTTTCTGTGGAGTCTCAAGTGAGTGTGTTTGCATAAATTTTATTTAAAACGTCAATTCACACTTACTTGTTTTTATATCCTTCTACATACTTACTTGTTTTTATATCCTTCCAAATAGGTACTGGCGGCACTCCGATTTTACGCAAGTGGCTGCTATCAATTGCCTACTGGCTTACAGTGGGGTTGCAGTATGAGCCAAAAATCGGTTAGCCGCTGCATACATGCTGTAACTGAGGCTATTAATCAGAAACTGTTAAGGAAGTATGTGAAGTTCCCTATGGCACAGGAAGAGCGGCGTGTAGCAAAGGAGAAGTTCAGAAATGCTCCACATCCATTTCCAGACGCGATTGGAGCCATTGATGCAGCCATATAATAATTTTAGCCCCGAGGGTTCACGAGGAAGCTTATGTCAGTGGTCACCATGAGGGACATTCACTGAATGTGCAAGCTGTAAGTTTAACTTCAATAGGTATTGCTTCACCAATCTATAAGCAAAATTGTATACCTACCTACATACTTATATTTTGTGTTGTTTTAGGTGTGTGACCCAGACCTCTTAATATTAAACATAAATGCTCGATGGCCAGGAGCGAGACACGATGCACACATATGGGCAAATTCGCCAGTGCGCACAGCCATGAAGCGACGTTTTGATGGTGGAGACCGCCGTACATGGTTGCTTGGTAGGTAACAAGCCAAGGTTGTCTGCAAGAGGGTGCAAATAAGACCGCCAGATATATTTTCAATGTTTAATCTTTTAGGTGATGATGGATATCCGTTGGAGCCATGGCTGATGACCCCATTGAGACATCGACGCATTGCCACACCGGAGCGTCGCTATACAGATGCTCACTGCTCTGCAAGGAACATTGTAGAGAGATGCTTTGGTGTGCTGAAGTCTGTATTTCGGTGTCTGTCACATCAACGCCACTTGATGTACGAGCCCTATATTGCTGGCTTAATTATAAATGCATGTGCAGTTCTCCACAATATGAGAATAAAACACAGACTGGTGGAAGAACCAGATACCACCACATCAACCAATGATGATGGATTTCATGATTTCAGCCTTGAATATACAGGTAATAATGCAGTTTAAAAATAAATTAAATATTCTTGACAGTTATAACATTCAGTTACTTCATTTCTGTTGTAGTACTATAATGTATTGGTATAAACTCTCTCTCTAAGCTTGCCCCATGGAAAGTTCATAGCCTTCACTAATTTCTATTTTATTCTCTTTTATTACTGTTAACATTTTACTTCTAGTTTACAGGCTGCTTCTGTCTAATTTCTATTCTCTTTAAATGTTATGTACACCTATATAAATTTGCAGGTATGCATTAGCAGTAGTACTTTACCTAAATACCTACTATTAATTTTAGGTGTGCCAATGTTGAATGCATATTAATATGGTGTTGGAGTTCTATTTAAAGAATTAGTACAAACTATGGTTGTAATATCAAAATAATCTTAAAATCCAATGCTTTCTTATCTTTTTTTTGTTCCCAGTAACTGGCACTGGGAGAGCAGTAGCAGAAAGAATTCAAAGGCGTCTCATCAATACTTCTTATAGTTAATTATTTTACTTTTAAAAATAAAATACATTTTTTAAATCATAAATAGTTTTATTTTTCAATTTTTTTTATTAATTTGAATAATAGCTTCTGCAATTTTGTCAGCTGTTTTCGCAATAACGAGTGACGTTACTGATTGCGTTTTAACAGCTTCTGCTAATTTGTCAGCAGAGTTTGCGAGCATAATGGATGCATCCGCTTGCGTTTCAACAGCTTCTGTTATTTTGTTAGCAGAGTTTGCGAACATAATGGACGCCTCCGGTTGCGTTTTCTCTGCTTCTCCTTGCAGTTTAGCTGCAGCTGCAAGCATCTGCAATTAAAAACACAGATGGATTGAGAAATGTTTGATAATTCTCTGTAGCATGATGTTGAATCATCAGAACACCATAACATGACATTACACCTGTTTTTTCCTAAGAGTTAGGGACGGGATAAATGTATGGTAAAACATACCCTCATTGATTCAGCATTTGATTCTGCAACAGCCAGAAAATCCCGTCGTGCTAAATTGTACTGCTCATCAACGCTGCGGCGAGGATTCAGATCTGAATAACCAAAATTAATCATACTTTAATTCACCTTATTTTATATTAATATTGCCAGTATATAGTAATAAAAATTTAAGCTTACTCCTATTTCGAACAGACCTATCGCGCTGTACAATGGGTGCGGGTTGTGGTGTGCTACTTGGTGCTGAAATAATTAAATATGCTTTAAAAATATTACCCTCCTTTCATGCTCTGCTGCAGTTGAGTAAAGTTATTAGTGTAATGTAATAAATTATGTTGTTGTAATAAGTATAACAAAACTCAAACTTACTTATTTGTGGTGCTGGTGACTGTATAGCTGTTTGCACCTGTTGCTCACTTGGTGGTGGCAGTGGTGGTGGTGAAACCATAATCACGGTGGTCCTGCTGCCACTTGGTGCTACGTTTTCTACCTCCAGAAACTCTAATTCACTGTCTGTAATAATGTAATTTGAATTTCATTAGTCAAACTAATTAATGAAAATTGAAACGGTATGTACATTAGTTGTGAGCACATTTTAAAAACTTACATTGAGTTTGAGGTAGGCTGATGACATCACTTGTGGAGACCCCTGTTTCCATCTCACATTGTATTATCTGTAAATAATAGTAAAAGTTATTGATTTTAGTTTTTTTTATATCACACAAGATAAACTGTTGCAATACATGTATTATGTAAAACAGACTATACACTATTATCAGAACTCACGTCTTCCTCCGGCATAGAGTCCGGGCACTCGGTGCCAAACGTGTACTCGATTCCAATCAGGGACACGATTCTACGCTCCACCTCAGTCAGAGGTGCAGTGGTGACGGCTCGGTTGCCGGTCTGCACCCTTTCTCTTCGCAGCCGGGCTGCTTTACTGCAGGCCCGGCTTTTAACGTCTCTCCAAACCTACGGGAAAGATTAACAATTCAAGTAAATTATTAATATTGGCAGTGTAAGTAGGTAACGAACTAACGGTTGTAAACTTTACCGTCATCCATTGCTCTGGTGTTTTGATGGAACCATTTGGTAGCTGGTTCAGTTCTGCGGCAACCTCCTGCCAGTCCGCATCAAAATTTTCCCGGCCCTGAAGGCCGGTAAACTTGCGGGTGTGAAGGTACGGGCGGGTTCCCAAATTAGTTAAGAGGGCATCAATTTGGCCACTCGTAGCACGCGATGTACGCTTACGTCTGAAATATTTAAGTAAATTAGAATATATTCATAATCTTAACATTACTTGATTACAATAGTCTATAGAAAATGCGTTCAATATTGAACCGACAAATTAGATTCGAAAACAGGTGTTGAAGGTACTTACTTGACGCCGCTCGGAGCCGGGTCTGGAACTCCACCTGCTGCACTTTCTTCTCCAACCATTTTTTTCTTCGACAAATACGACAATTATCATACGAAACATTCCCAAGTTCAAAAATTAAGTGTCGTATATTTTGTTGTTCGTTATTTTCATTTCATGTCAAAAGTTGTCTTTGACACCGACGTAAAGTGTTGCAAGGAGGTAAATTTTAATGCCCCTAGGTATTTAACAAGTTATTTTAATTCTTTAAAATGGTTATCACTACTTATTAATTTTCATGAAAAATAGTGTTTCCAAGATATGGTTTACATAGCCACAACAAAATTGTCCAGAAAAATATTTATTTTTATTACATCATGTTCACTAATTTTGCCTGTATTCAAGGTGAATTTGTTACGGACATTAATTGTCTTCGAAAAAACTGAACTATGAATATGCTTTTCGCAGACGTACCGACACCGTTTTGTCAAAGTTATGTACGATCTTGCGCGTTATCTCGGGTGTAGAGACTTCCATTTGTCGTAAGCATCGTTACGGCAAACAATTATTTTTGCTATTATTTATCGCTCGGTAGTTTGCGACAGCCGTTTGCGTCATGTCGAGACTGCAGGCCCTGAGTAAATATTATTGTTATCTATCGTAGTTAACGATGGCTCCTTCCACAATACAATAGACCCTATAATACTTAAGCTAGTGCGTTGGTCTAAAAGCCGCCGTCCACTCAGATCTACCATCAACTTGTGCTTTGTTAAAAAATCGGCGCCGATAATCGGCTGCTTGACATCAGCTAGAATGAAGTTCCAAGTGTACGGACGCCTTAGACCTAAATTTAAAATTAAAGATCTTAACCCGTAAGTTCTGATTATTGTCCCGTTTGCTGCGTACAAGTTAAATTTCCACTTATCGCTGTCACATTTACGTAAACTATTTTTGTCTGCCGGTATCACTGACACGTTCGCTCCCGTATCAATTAAAAATCTCATACCTGAGTTCTTATCACATACAATGAGGCGGTCATATATCGTGCAGGCACCCGCCGTCGGCTGCACGCACGCTAGTTTCCCGTCGGCTTCTGCTGCTCCCCACTCCAATTACAGGGTTTCACACATTTTGTCGCGTTCTCTCTGTAACGAAAGTGGTAAAAACACAACCAATTAGCAGTTTTTCTTTTACCAGACGTGCTATCACTCCTCGAAACCGATCTAAACCTCCGATCCGTATCGTGGCGTTCTCTAGGCCTGCTACGTTCCAAATCTTGGAGTCGCACATTTATCCTAGCCACTTCTGCTCTGATCTTGCCTAATTCCGATTCTTCTGACGGCTCACCAGCTGATCCAGGTGCTCCTGCAGGCGCCGCTGTCGCCGCTGATTTAACCGCCGCGATTTGCGCCTCGTTCGTGCCCGTATTTTCCAGGACTTTGTCCGCAATCACCGCCAGCACATCCAGGTTCTCCGAGTCTGTCACCGTGAGTATGCCTCGAACCGCAGTCGGTAGGTGTGACTGCCACATTAACTTCAATGTGTCATTTGGCATTTTCCCTCCTGCCAAATCCCGCATTCGGCGTAACAGCTTTGAAGGTTTTTGCTCCCCCAGCTCCATCTCTCCTATGAGCTTTTGAAGCTTCCTAGTCTCTGATTCTTCGAACACTTGCAGCAACCTCTCCTTTAAGGTTTGATACTTGCGGTTTTCTGGCGGAGCTAGTAATAAATCACTCACTTGCTGTATAGCGGCCTTGCTGAGTTTTGTGACCACCAGGTTTTGCTTGGCGGCATCGCTCAGCCGCTGATTCTCCACAACAGCCTCGAATTGGACAAACCAGAGTCGCGTTTGATCTGCCCAAAATTCCGGGATACGTGAAGCCACCGTGATGCTGGCTAACGCCCTCTCGCTGCTTTCGCCACTAACCTCACTTTTTGCCACTGGTGCACGTGCGCTTTCCGGATTCATTTTGCTGACACAGTACTTCAAAGTTCTCAGAAAACGAAAAAAAAAAATACAATTAATGTTAGTCGGGGTCACCACTTTAGAGTCTCTTGTTATATCTCCTAACAATGTTCTAATTTATTGATTGTGCACTACAGGAGGTGGGTTTTTGGAAATAAAATATTATACCACTGAATCGACTGCGAGTTTATTTGCGACTGACGTACTAGCATCGTGGTCACAGCCACGTAGTTCACACACGCCCACGCTTACATATTTATTATTGCTTAGCCGACACTTTGTGTCCCTAAACATATGAGGGCTGCTATTAAAAAATTATTAGACTTAGGGGCCATAAATAAATGTCAACCATGTGAGGATCAATTTATTTCTAAGATTTTCTTGATTCCGAAGGCCAATGGGAGTAACCTGTGTTTCGGTCTCTGAGGATACTGACTCTTCCATGTTTGTACATATTGGAGGTGGCAATTTTTGTAAAAATCAATCTAAATTTATTTCCGTTACTGGCCAATATAAGATCACGTAAGATCCCAATACAAGAATTTGCTACATTCGGGTCATTACAAAACAGCACTATTAAGGAAAAGTATTATGACAATGGGACCTGTCATTTATAATAAAATACCTCATGGTTATAAGGATTATTCTGTAAACATTTTTAAATCTAAGGTAACTGCACTACTTCTAGACAAATGTTAATACTCAGTGAAAGACTTTCTAAATGATATGAATTTATCCAGATTATGATTATTATAATTAATTGCAAAATTGACCCTGAATCTACGTGACTATAATATTATTAATTGACCTCACTATAATTTCTGTTTTGTTTGGTTGACACTCTTTTGTTTGTATGTATTAATATTTTAAATTATGTATTAATTTGCACGCCGTAAGGTAGACTGTAGCAGATCTCTTTACTTTATGTACAACATCTTATACCCGTACCTACATTCATAGCAAATAAAGTTCTGATTCTGATTGATTTTTGAAAATTATTGTCCGAACGGCCGAAGCAACACAAATTTTAAAACGAACAATAAAGAGAATTCTTAAAGAGAAGGATCAACCTACGAGTGAAAACACTGCGAGGCCTTCTTTTAGAACGCCGAAAAAGGGTAAATTGAAAAAAACTTATCGTAAGGAATTGGATGATTTTTCATACCAAGCCATACGCAGGAAAATTTATGACTCACCGCGAAGAAAAACAGGTAGTCACAATAAGAGCGCTATTGGAGAAATTAAAAAGAGATATCGACTTCGAATGGGGCAGAGAAACTCTGCGCCGAATCGTAAAAGAGATAGGATTTAAGTTTAGGATAATGCAAACGAACCGTAAGTTGCTGGCGGAAAAAGACGAAGTAAGGCTATTAAGAATACAATTTTTAAGAAAAATAAAAAAGTATCGGCATGAAGGGAGACCTATTGTGTATGCCGACGAGACTTGTGTTCATTCGACCCACACCAAGGAACAAGCCTGGTCTGACAGTCAAGGCGAAGGCATAAAAATACCAATTTCGAAGGGACCGAGGTTGAATATAGTGCATGCTGGTGGTTCTAATGGATTCATACCAAATGCTTTGCTCATGTACAAATCGGCTCAGACCACAGGAGACTATCACAGTGAGATGAACAAAGAAAATTACGAGAAATGGTTGCAAGAGAAAGGAGACGTTCAATAAATGTATGGGGCTTGGTACTAAAATAATTGAAAATTGAAACAGCCTTCTGAGCTATATAGGCTGAAAGAGGGTAATTATTGTGATGTCTTGGGGCATTTAATTTTTTTTTACAGTAGCCCGTTTTTTTTTAAACAAGTGTTGAAAAATAAAATCCTGGCATCACTAACTACAAACATTATTTATATTTTAGGGCTGGCAGCCCTGTGGCAAATGTCAACAATGTCAATGTCATTGTCACTTGTCAGTGAGGAGCAGCTCGGTCCAAACCGTTAAGACGGCTTACCGACATCGTCGTATTCCGTTGTTCTTGTTAGTAATTTCGTTGTGCTTTGAGTGTTGTGCTGCTGTGTTCTTTCTTCCATTTGACCTTTGCATCTGCCCTACGGACTCCGAACCCTCTTTTGTGACCAACCTACCGCTTGTGTTTACTGGACCGCTGATACTCTTAGTAACTTGGATTATTGTTAAGTTAGAAAACAATGGCTGTATGTCTTAATTGCCATGTTATCCTGCGACTTGACCACTTGCAGCATGAATACCATGCTGTAGACCTAATTGTATTTTATTAAGTACATTAATACATTTTTTGATGTATTTCTCTACATAAATACATATAAAAACTCTCAGTATACTAAAAAGTACTCAGTGATAAAAACACTCCGCCCCGCGAACTTTACCAGTGCAGTAAAGGTGTTTTTTTTTTATTTCAACGTAATCAACGTCATTACAGACATTACAGATTTTTGACTTCCTATCGACACGTTTTGATATTGCGTTGTCATGATATTCAATATTTTTTGTCTCAATTTCTGGGACCTGCAGCTAAAATTATATAATAAAATGCCAAAGTATGTAAAAACCAAAACTTTAGCCACATTTAAAATAATTATATTGCATAGAAATGAATAAATAAAGGCTATGTGCGTTTTGTTTGTACTGAAACATTTTTCACTTTTTCACAAAAACGCGCGCCTGTTAAAATCATATTTAACTATAATCGAGTAGCTTAATATTAAGCTTTCTAAAAAGGTATATCACATTAGCGTTTAAAAATCTTCGGAATATTGTACCAATTTTGTCCGTGTTGTTTGTGTAACAAAAAATGAACGCAAGAAGAAAATGGTGAGTAATCTTAGAATAATTTTATACAGAATTACTGGGAACTAAGTGTAGATTTCGTATTGAATGATAGTTTATCGAAAAGTGATAAATATTTCAGTGAAAAAGTAACAAAAGTTGTACATGGCACTAATTTTGACCCTGACGACCGCCGTATTTATTAATGTTTTATGATAAATATTCTTGTATATTGTTTGAAATGCACATAAGTATCTAGCTTATTAATCTACGAACATAATTTGGCTAATAGCTTCTGATTTTATTGCGTAATGTTATCGTAATCGTATTTCAAAGAGTAAAATTCGGCGATATTTCCGCGTACCATGACACGTTACAGCGGTCATGGTAGGCGGGAGTACAACGTAATAGCTGCAATAACATGTTTACTGATTATATTTATACAATTTTTGTGCTAATTGGATTTTTATTATTTCATGTAGTTTCATTTCGAGGAGCGTGACTCCCGCTCCCTCTGAAAGAGGGCCACCAAGGCAGAGCGCCGCCCGTCGCGCTCTTGTTATGGGACTTATGGACGCTGACGCTCGCCCCGATCCTGAGCTATCCCCATCCCCACCGCCGTGGTAAGTATTTTTTGTATAGCTTATTACTATATTTAATTTCTGTGGAGTAATTATTATCTTTTTGGCTGCATCCAGGCTATCCCGGTCATAGCTACCCCAGGTGGTTCTTTCAACATTCAGGGCGAGGCTGTGCCCGTGGTGCAGACCCCTGGTGGTAGCATCCGATGTGTCCAAACCAAGCCCGCTGTGCCTCTTTGGTAAGTTGGTTCTCCTTCATAGAGTAAGTTTTTGGTAACTGTTCATATTTAGGTTATATATTTACAATATTGTACTTGCTTGCAGTTTCGATGTAGTCGAGCGGGTGGAGGCATTGGACATGGAAGAAGAAACTGAGGAGTTGCTGGAGGAGGCCCCCTGGCATGTCAGGCGGTGGGTGCAGGATCTGCCGGGGCCTGCTGATAGCGTCCAATCGACTCCTGGACCACTCATGCCAACCGTCTCGCCTGGAGTGACCGTCACCAACTCCGAAGTTGAAGTTGAAGTTTTTAATCTTATATTTTGAATTGTTATTTACTTTTCTGTTTACATTGTTCTCACATGTAATCTATTCATGGCTTATTTTTAATCTTATGTTTTGAATTGTTATTTACTTTTCTTTTTACATTGTTCTCAGATAAATTTAGAATCAACAAGAATCTTGATTGTGGAGTTTCTTGCCCGTTCTTCTCCATAGGTACCAACCACGCTTTGGAATGGGCAACTAGCTTATTCTTTCTGACTGACCAACCACTTGACAATTCAAAAGTCCCTGTAATTGGTTTATTTGAAATAAATGCTTGAGTTTGAGTATTAGAATAGAATAGACGTGTAAAACTGTTTGTACAAACCAATTTACAGAAATAAAACCATTTATCATGTATAGAATAAAATAGAATTTTATTTTGCTAATATAGAATAGTTATGACATATCAAAGCTCAGCAATATTTTACCATTCAGCATGCAAACATTTACATTATTATTGTGTATAAACTTCGTTTAGCTTGAAAGGAGCAAATCATTTTTATATTTTTACACAAAACATTTTTTTTTTTATTATATTTCTTGAAAACCAAATGTATTTTATTTCAAACTTTTCCAAACTCTCTCTTACATGTAAATGGGATAACTATCCGTAAGTATATGAGGTCATTGACAGCACCTCAAGAGAATTTAAGGCAGTAACAGTTTCCACTTGAATGGTATAAAACATACTAAAAACCGACTGGGTACTGTTGGGGTTTTATATCCAGAATTATTTAAATAAAAGGCTTCCGATGATTTAAGAGCTGTATTCCGTGCAAAGACAACAGGAAGAAGAAAAAATGGTATTATACGTAGGTACTTAAAAAATAAAATTCTTACAACTAAGCGTTCATGCAATAAGACGTGCGTGTGCATAATTGCGAACTAGAATTGAGTAGGCGTTATAGATAAACAGGTACTATGGATACATGACAAAGTATAAATTCTAACCGGCAAACTTTATCATGATGAATAAACATAATAATTACCACCACATAACTAATTAGTTTTCAAGAAAAAAAAAGTTACTTAGGTTTCAAGAAATTCTTATCATTTTACAATACAAAGTGGCATACATTTTATAACATATAGGTTATTATCAGTCAATAAAGGTCTAACTAGTATCCTAGCAACAATTTTTTATTGAAACTACTCAATATAAATAAGATGAGCGTGTACAAAGTCGTGCAGTATGAAATTTGAGTTTCAATATTATAAAAAAGTAAGGTAGGACTCTCAAAAAAACGCTGCTGTTAGATAACTTGTCTATTCATAATGTAAACTGCAAAATTTCATCAATATTGATATAGTAGTTTTATCAGAAATCGACATAACACAGGAACAAACACACTTTCAGCTAGTTCTCTTTATTTATCATTTGTTTAGAATAATAAATCTCGATATACGAGCATTGTTTACATTTTATGGCATGACCCAAAACAGTTTGGAATACTTTTGAAATCATTGTTGGAATACGATAAGAAAGCGCTACCGTGACTGCGTAGCTTGAGTGGACCATTTTTTGTGCGCAACCCACAAGTCCTTATCGACGGGTCGTAAATCTGTCAACGTGGCCGACCTTGAGCGGTTATTAACAGAATAAACTTCCTACTTGCAAACTACAACATAAATATTTCGTTCGCAGTTTTTTTGTTCTGACGCGATGACGGCACTAATTTTCCAGTGGCGCCAATGTTTTTTGCGACAGCCACAACGACGCGGGCGGTCGTAACTCGACACCGGAGATTTCCGTTGTGTAAACAAAAGGTTTTTATGACTTTTTATGGTGTAGTTATTGTTTCAAAGTGGAATGAGTTGTGTTATCATACTTATAATTTCCTACACATATTGTGTTATCGTAATAAAGTGCTTTTGGGTAGGCATGGGTAATATCGCTCTTACACTATATCAAATCGTATCTATGTATCGGTTTAGAATATCGGATATCGTATATATATATTTCAATACCTATATATTGGCTGAATCAGTGTGGAATTCGGTAACGAAAACGGTACTCTGATTTTTAGGTTCGGTCGGTTTTGTTCGATTCATGTACATCATTGTATTTTATTTGTAACTGTATAGGTACTCGAAATCAGTAAATGTATTTTTTGGTAGTGTTGATGATATGGCACTGAAATGAAACTAGTACAGTCGTTTCGGTTTTTTAGATTTAGGTATATTTTTATCAATTAAGTATATAAATAGGTCAAGTATATTTATTTATCAGTGAATTGAACTTTCCTTCATAGGTACTTTTCTCAGGCTTAGGACTGACTGCATTAATAAGCGAATAAAGAAATTTACTGATAATAAATAAAGGTAATGTAGGCGTATTTAAAAGTTATTTAGACATTAGCGTATCGCACTCTCTCACTCGTTCATCTACAGCTACATCACTCCCGCCCGCGCGCATCGCAAGGCAAGGAATACTCGATACCATGGACCACCGTACCACTCTACCCGAACGAAATATCCGAATCAGTTTGAACCGAATATCATAGATGATGCAATACGATATCGGTATTATTCGGTATAGTGTGTTGTTCTGTGCCTCATCGCGCTATATTCGCTACAGGTACGCGGATACCTGATATATAGATTCAGTGCCGTCCGATATATAGGTATTGGATATTGTGCCGATACATAGATATTGTATCTATATACGATTTGTATCGCCCACTCCTACTTTTGGGTGATTATGTGTGTGAATTCGATGTATTTGTGATAAAGGTTAAAGGTTAAGTGAGTGAAAATTATCAAAATGAAAACATATTACATCACTGCGAGATTAGGTCAGTTATATTTGCTTATTGAATAGTATAACTAGTTAGGTAAAGTCATAACGAAGCCAGGAAGGTATAACATATACCGTGTTAATGGCTGCATATTGACAAATTCTTCGTTTTTCCGAAAGGTTAGCGAAAAATCAAAAAGGGTTGAGATTTGATTGTCATTTTCCGCGTTTAGGTAAACGGGGGGCCATCGTTTGGCGTCGTTTCTGAGTTGAGCTGCACGATTGCTGACAATTGCGTGCACTGACTGGACAGGTCAGTCTCACTCAATCTGTGTGGTTCTTTCCTCAAAAGACCATTTCAGACACCGATCTACATAACCTTCACATGATCTGACCAAGATTCTGTCTGGACTTTAAAAGAGACTGTGACCTCTGAGTTTGTTTCGGCCTTTCTTCTCAGAGTAGTCAGATAGGAAACGCCGACCTCATCTAGTTATAAAAAAAATATGATTGACGTGTAAAAGTGTTTGTAAAAACCTACTTACAGAAATAAAATCATTTATCATTTATTGCTTAGCAACCGCTATTATTAATTAAAATATATTTTTACATGTCACAACCACGAGTATTATTTTATATTGATAAAATAGTTTTATCATGGTAACAGAGCGTGGTTACAAGTGAAAGTAACTAGAGAGAAGTCACCAACCAAGTTTAAAATAATCCGGGAACACAAATATTCATAATGCAATCACTAAGTTGTAAAATTTATATTGGTCACCTGGAGGGTGTGAAGAACTGGTCGACTTGGAAATTTAAAGCGACATTACTACTAAGAGGTATGCCCGGTGGATTGGATGCAGTAAACGGTGCTCTAATAAAACCCGTGAAACCTATTACCAACTATGTCGACGAAATTTCTCAATATAATACTGCTCTCGAAAAATATAATAAAATTGATAGTTCTGCATTACTTCTGCTAACCTCAAATATGTCAGATGAAACTCTACAGAAAATCATGCGTTTTAACTCATATAAAGAAGTTTGGGACGAACTACATCGTTTGTTCGATGGGACGTCACAAGATAAAAGTTATGATCTGTGTATGAGATTTTTCAGCTATTCAAAAGATCCGTCACACGACATCACAACTCATATATCCAAAATAAAATCCATTTGGTCAGATTTGATAAATGAATTAATGAAGATAGATAAGTCAGAATTACCAGATATCCTATTAATCTGCAAAATTCTGGATACTCTACCTGAACCATATTTTTCATTCAAATCAAGCTGGATGTTGATGTCAAAGACAGATAGAACAATAGAAAATCTGACTACACAACTCTGTGCCTATGAGCGCTCTATCTCTTTGAAAAGTGAAGGTCCTGCAGAAGCTCTAGTCTTACAGAATTATAATAAAGCAAAGAAGAAATGTGGATATTGTGGAAAAGTCGGTCACAAAGTGAGGCAATGTCATAGATGGAAAGCTGACGGTAAACCAGCCAAGCCTGAAAGTAAACAGACCCCAACAAATTTGAACTTAATGCTCATGCAAGTCAATACAGATGTACACTCAATGCATACAAACTATGATACATCAAGTTGGTTCGTCGACAATGGTGCAACTAATCATGTCACCTATTCTATGTCAACTATTTTACATCGCATTATCACCAAGTACAGAGTATCAAAGTATTCAATCAAATGCTTCTGATTTACCAGACTTTCATAATATGTAGTTGGTAAACGGTGTACCTACCATGCGATTTTCCATGATGTCCTAATCATATTTTTAATAAATAATTTAATTAATAATAAAAACAGTATTTCAATCTTACCTGTAGGCAAGTGCCCGTCCATATCAGAGTCAGCCATGCTTCAGCAAGTGGCAACGTGGGTAGGAAGCAGCAAAGAATCACTCGAGTCACAATCAAAACTATTTAATTTAAAGTTATTTAAACAAAATGTCTTCTGAACAGAATTTAATCGAAATACAGTCACTAGCAATCAGAAAAACACTAAATCAACCGAACCAAATTAATTCCGGAACATAAACGCATAGGATTACGCGGAACAAAAGCGATTCGTCGTATCAGTGGTGCGCTCGCCGTTGAAGTCCGAAAGCCACTGACATTCAACATGGCGGCGCCGACCATAGACTCGACGCTCCGCTAGACTGACAGATGTCAAATCTAGTTCCGACGTATCTTCAACAGATGGCGCTAGCAATGCGCCGTCACGGCCGGACTGACATTCGACCGTCGTCGGGCGCATCAGTTTGCAGTCTTGTAACAATCACACAGTCAATCGCACGGGTATCTACCTATCTTATAACCCGCTCGTTCAGCCTGACAAGCTATGACCAGTAGACATAACACTTTTCTCATAATGACTGTAATATTATAAGTAGTCGCTATGTGCCTCAGAACACAAGAAAGCGTGTGTCCTTTCGACCACGCATGGACCGGACGACACCTTTCTCTAACAGTTATTAACAGTGCAGTCTAAATCCGATCAGTATGTCCCATCAACCAACCCTCAGAGTTGGCTCGGACGATACCGTCGTGCTGCGATCAACCATAACGCAATTATTAATGTGGACCGGACGGGTGTGTCCTTTCGACCAGCCGCTCGTGCATGGCCCGGACGACACTGTCCCTTCGACCACCATTAATCAACTTTCCTCTCAATGTGAACGTGGACCGGACGGGTGTGTCCTTTCGACCAGCCGCTCGTGCATGGCCCGGACGACACTGTCCCTTCGACCACCATTAATCAACTTTCCTCTCAATGTGAACGTGGACCGGACGGGTGTGTCCTTTCGACCAGCTTCAATGCATGGACCGGACGACACTCCCTTCCACCGGTTCACAGACAGGGTCTAGACAAGTGTGTCCCTTCGACCAGCCCCAATGGCATGGACCGGACGGCACTGTCCCTTCGACCGGTTCACAGACAGGGTCTAGACAAGTGTGTCCCTTCGACCAGCCCCAATGGCATGGACCGGACGGCACTGTCCCTTCGACCGGTTCACAGACAGGGTCTAGACAAGTGTGTCCCTTCGACCAGCCCCAATGGCATGGACCGGACGGCACTGTCCCTTCGACCGACTCATTATCAGACGTTAACTACCAAAAACATGCACCGGACGAGCGTGTCCCTTCGACCAGCCGTAAAAGTAACATAGACCGGACGACGCTGTCCTTTCGACCAGTTTTATCACAACATGTTTAATATGAAGGAACAGAAATGTCACATACCTCTCAGTTACGAACAATCTTCTTGCTCATTTTGAATTTGGACGTCATGCTCAATAATCTCGTGATCTGAAGTAACGCTCAGGGTATCAGACCCTGCTGTAACTGTATCTGATAGTGCAGAAAGGGTTTCGGAATTTGCAGATAACGTATCACAACTACTTAGTCTGTCGAGGTGACCTTCATCGAGTTCAACGTTTTCCGGCGCCGTCATTGCCTCCTCCTTCATCATCAGACTAGTAGATATCTCAACTAACCCATCGTGACCCGGAGGTACTGGACGCAAGTTCTCGTGCGCGTATTTTAAAGTACGATGTGAACCGGATAAACTTTGCAGCTCGTAGCGATCGTTTGCTAACACTGCAGTTATTACAAAAGGACCCCTAAACTTTCTATCTAATTTGGTTTGACTACGTTCACTACTTTTGATAAAAACGAAATCACCCTTTGAAAACGGCTTGATACTGGCACGACCCTGGTTAAATCGTCGAGTATCGGATTCCGCTGCCCTTTGTATATTTTTGGACGCGTCATGTCTAGCTGACTCTAGGTCGATACGCTGTTCATGTTCTGAATCTGGACCTGAACACCTAATTTTCGACATGCCTAAAGAGTGTGATCGGACACCGAACATAAGTTCTGTTGGCGTGAATTTGGTGACTGTAGATTTAGTACTATTGAGTGCTAACTGAACATTTCCTAACTCGTCGCGCCACGTTTTATTGGGGTCGTTTTCGATGATTGTTAGCAAACTTTTCAAAGTGCGCATCACGCGTTCTACTTGCCCGTTTGCCCTGCTGAAGCCCGTTGCTATAAAATGCAGTTCAATATTATATTCTGAGCAAAAGTTCTTAAAGTCCTGACTAATATAACACCTACCTTGATCGGCTATTATGCGCTTAGGTGCTCCAAAAAGGCAAACGGCATTTTTAAGGGCTCGAACTGCACGGATTGCGTCTAATGAAGAGGTATGCTCTAATAGCACGTATTTAGTGAACGCATCGATGATTACCGAACAGTATTCCTTACGGTCACTTTTTCCACTTAGTTTCCCGGTAAAATCTATATGAATCGTGTGCCACGGTACCGATACTTTCGGAATGGAGTGTAGTTGCATAGGCTGAGCGCCTGAAGGACCTTTCGATGCCTTGCAAACAATGCAAGAGTCAATAAATTTTCTAACACACTTGGACATCTGAGGGAACCAATACTGCTCATACAGTTTGTCCAAGGTTTTGTCACTACCCAGATGTTGCAATTCATTATGGATGTGATTAATCAAAGTCCATATCAAGGAGCGAGGGACGACTGGCAGCCATGAAACAATCTTGTTTCTTGCAACCTTCCTATATAGAATGCCATCTCTAACGTCATATGTTTGACCAACCGTTTCGGGAAAATCGTTATTGTTACGCTTGTTTATTAAGTCTTGAATTTCTGAATCTCGTTTTTGCTCTACGTGAAGCCAACCCTGATGCAATTCTACAAAATTTACTGTCTTGGCTATAGGTTTAGAAGAGACTTGCGATGTGGAAGCTAAGCTATTGGGGTCTGGCAAGGCGTTTCTCGAGAGGTAATCCGCATGTTCCATGCCACGACCCTCGCGATATATGATATCGAAATCATATGCTTGCAAAAACGCCCACCAACGATGAACGCGTGGAGTTAGATCGGTTTTCGATTTCGATGCCTTTAGTGAATTACAGTCCGTGAAAACCTTGAAACGTCGGCCGTATAGATAGTGCCGGAAATGTTCAACCGCTCGTACGACTGCCAGCGTTTCTAGTTCGTACGAGTGGTAGCGGGATTCGACTTCAGATGTTCGTCGACTAAAATATTCCACAACATGTGGCAGGTCGTTCTTTTTCTGTATTAGGATTGCCCCATAGCCCTCCGAGCTAGCGTCGCAATGCAATTCAACGGGTAAATCTGGGTCAAAGATCGTCAGAACTGGTTCGGACGTAAGTATCTCTAGAATGGTATTACGTATCTTTTCATATTTTTCGTCCCATTTTATAGGACCCTTCAGTTTTGTTAAGGGGTACAACGGACCAACAACGTTCGTAAATTTAGGGATAAATTTTCGGAAATACGATGCAAGACCTAAAAATTGACGGACTTGCGTCGCAGTTTTGGGCTGGGGAGAGTCTATTAAAGCCTGTATTTTGCGCGAGTTTGGTCTCACTTCTCCGCACTGCAGAGAATATCCCAGGAAGTCTATTTTCTTCTTCATAAATCTACATTTTTTAAGATTTAATGAGAACCCAGCGGTAGAGAGAGCATCTAAGGAGGAGAAGTAATGGGCACCACTAAGCTGATCTATTTGTTCCTCAATACGAGGGAGAGGGTAATGCTCGGGTCGTATATTGGAGTTAAGCTCCCTATAATCGACACACATTCTGTCAGTGTTGTCTTTTTTTCTTCACCAAGAGAATGGGGCTCGCGAATGGCGAAGAGCTTTCCCGAATTACACCCGCATCCAGGAGTTCCTGAATCTTTTCTCTAACGATTTGCTTTTCAATTGGTGCTAGCCTATATGGACGTCTTTGAACGGTCTTATGGGGGTCTAATAAATCAATTTGTAACTCTCCTGTTTTCACACGCCTGTGGGGAACACCCTCTATGAAACAGCTAGCAAATTTGTTCAATAGTTTAATGAGATTGTCTCTATCGTCACCTGTCAAATCCGTATCTATCTGAGTAAAGTCTGGCTTGGTAGCAATCGACTCGCAAACATTAGCTTGTTCCTTAAAATGAAATATCAAGTTATCATTATCTATTTTAACGCTCACACCATTTTCTAAAATGTCCCTACCTATTATAACGGGGTCCATGAGGCAAATATCTGGTACTACGTGAAATGTCAAAGTTTGCAAAATATCTCCAAGATTTACCTCACTCGAAATTTGTGACGTACATTTTATTTCATCGCCTCCAATACCTGTAAGATACACGAGATCATTGCGCACAGTACCTGGGAATTTACAAATGAAACTCTCTTTTATTAAAGAACAAGACGACCCACTATCAAATAAGAAGGAGACCGACTCACCGGATAACGTCCTCAAGGTACCTCTCGACAGTCATTGTTCGCAGAGATTGACCTCCTTCCTCGCAGCAGCAGCTCCAGCACCCTTCCCTTTTTCATGACAATTCGTTGCAAGGTGTCCTGGACTACCGCAAATGTAGCAGGTCACTGTCGAAGTCCTTCAATATCCGCATCAGCATCATCGGGATTAAACTGAACGAGCTGCACTGCATTAGACTGGGCGCTGGTACTTGCCACCGGCGGTTGCGACGTTGCTAACATGCGTGTAAGCAAGGCTTCCATATTTCCTAACAACTTCAGGGCACTATTTTCGTCAGGTGGTCGTTTTTCTTCGGTCGGCAGCTCATGGGATCCCACTTCTGATGTAGGCAAGTGCCCGTCCATATCAGAGTCAGCCATGCTTCCGCAAGTGGCAACGTGGGTAGGAAGCAGCAAAGAATCACTCGAGTCACAATCAAAACTATTTAATTTAAAGTTATTTTAACAAAATGTCTTCTGAACAGAATTTAATCGAAATACAGTCACTAGCAATCAGAAAAACACTAAATCAACCGAACCAAATTAATTCCGGAACATAAACGCATAGGATTACGCGGAACAAAAGCGATTCGTCGTATCAGTCGTGCGCTCGCCGTTCCAGTCCGAAAGCCACTCACTTTCAACATGGCGGCGCCGACCATAGACTCGACGCTCCGCTAGACTGACAGATGTCAAATCTAGTTCCGACGTATCTTCAACAGATGGCGCTAGCAATGCGCCGTCATACCTTTTTACATATAGCTAATTTTTCTTCAGATCTATTGCTTTTTCCTCATATTTGTATCACGCTTTTCCAAATCTTTTTCCACTTTTTTCAAAAGTTTATCAAATGTAGGTACAGTCATTCTAAAGTAGTTAAAAAAAATTGTGGATCATTTCTTAACTGCTGCATTAGAGTTGTAAAGGCACCAACTGTTGATCGTCTTTTTACTATTGGGTTTAACCACAATCTTTTTCCACGACGCTGACGGCGATAATACCAGTATATTATAGCAAGACTGTTCACGTCCATCGCTTCCAAATCAACGTGAGGAACTGTGCGCGCTCATGTTAAAAAAAGCCGGATGATGTGTTCACACGGGATCTCGATACGAGGCCGTCGGATACGGCAATGCAAGATGTGCTGTGTGAATACAACATTCGGTTTTTCTAGAAAAACGTGGCTAGCACATACGAAGCACAGATTATACATTGGAGACATCACGTGGTGCCATAAGCTCTAACTTAGAAGTCGCTCAAGAATTTGTAAATTTTTTTACTAATATACCAGCTAAAACGACGGAAGCTTTAAATTCCTCACATATACACTGGTGGACAAAAAAATTAGACTACTCCTATTTTCATGATTTATTTATTAATTACCCACTGGCACGACGTCTGGTACTGTAGTGCCAATAATTTTTTTACGGACTTACGTCAGTGGTACTACAGTGCCAATATGCCGACTGTACGGAAATATTAAATTTCTGGTTAGACGACGGCTCTTTCATACGTTATCTGTGGTTTTTAATACACTAGAAGAATTATAGATGGCTCTGAAACCAAGTGCGGTGCATTTTTCATTACTCTGTGGTTGTGACAACGAGTTGAAGTCAGCCGTGTTTTCGTGTGTGAGAACGTGAAAGTGTCACCGTAATTATGTCGTCAGTACTTATGTTTTATTGCATATTTCTAATAAAATAATATATTAATTTTTTCTAGACAATGTACACGTTACAATGGTGTATAATTATCATACTCTTTTATTCTCCAAAGGTGATACATTTTGCAAAAGAAGTTGATGAGTGCCGTTTGAGTTTGTTTACGATCGGTTTCTGGTTTGGATTACGGACTGTAGAAATTGTTTACAAGAGTAATGACTCCTTAATTTCATGAAATAAACTATCTAGAATAATTATTTATATACAACAAATCAATTACGTTTATATTTTTAACAGATTCAACGAAATAAAAAATGTGATACGCAGCGTTCAAGTGCTTGGCACTGGAGTGACCAATAACGTTTGTAAATGTAAGGTTCGTGCAGACGAGATTTCGGTGTAGGATTTTTGAGTTCAGCTGACGTGTTTGGGTTGCATATTTTTGTGTTGGTTTATAATTTACATTATTTCAGCTTTTTATTTACGCATTTGGTTAATTTATTCTGCACTGCACTTCAGCATATCTTTCCATTTGCACGGCAATAACTACTACTTATCTCTTCGATCAACAATAGTGTAATTGTTAATCGAAGACTTATCTAATATAATTATAGTGTAATTATAGTGTAGTAGTATTAATGCGTAGTTTAAAAGATCTAAGGGAACAGACAACGGTAGCGACTATGTCTAAAACATCTAAAAATTTTAAATCTTATTTTTGCCATGTTTCTAGAATAAATAATTAATAATAAATAAAAATGTATTTTAAAAATAGTAAAAACAAAAACACCACGAAAAGTACAATAATTATATTCAGTGCTAAATAGTCAAAAATAAATCGCTCGTCTGCACAGTCCCGGGCGGCCATATTGCTTGTTAAAACAACTCTCGCGAGTACCGAACGTCGGACCGGGGAATCTTGTTTTGAACTATTTATTTTATCTACTTCTCATGAATGTAATACAAATCTTTTGCTATCATCATGAAGGAAATATAGTCTACTTTATTTATATATTTTTATAACTGTTACAAATAGCATATTTAAATCACGAAAAATAAAATTGCCGGGAAATCAGTAAAAAATATTTACTTTTTTAAGTTTAACATTTTTTTAAAGTATATCCATGTAAGTTTGGAGCACATCTTTTTATTTAAGTTTATTCTCTATACGCTAACGTAATCAATGGTATTTTTTTATTTTGAAATTGCTTTAATACTTTTCATTTGGCAAACGTTTTTATCGGGGAAGATCCACGGCGTTTTAGTAGCGCTGGTAATCGGTTGCGCTGTGACGTAAGTCCCACATGACAGCTCGCGAGCGCCGTCGTGCCAGTGGTTAGGGTCTGTTTAAAAATTAAAATAAATAATACGTTTTTGAACGTTAATTTTCAATCTTACTAGAGGGTATATTGATAAAATTATCAAGTGTAAATGTGTCAAATGTCATTTAATCAGTTTTCTTATTTACCCACACTTTTATTCTTTTATGTTTAATGTCATGTCACTAGGACGCTATTTAAAATTATCGTTAAATTCGTATTACTGATTTAAGTTCTGTGCCTCCCACTTCCTTTTCACTGATAAATATGGATCTACGTGAAGCAGAAGTTGTTCGAATCGTAACGTTGTTACAAACTGGAATGAGCCAGCGAAATGTCGCTCGACAATGTGAAGTTAGTCGATCAACGGTTCAATATGTCTACAAAAGGTATCTGGAGACCGGTGGCTACATCAGAAGACCTGGCTCAGGTCGAAGAAGAAAGACATCTGAACGGGATGATCGATTTGTAGTGTCAGCAAGCCTCAGAAATCGTCATCGTTCTGGAGTAGAATTGCAGCACCTGCTCAGAGATGTCCGAGGTGTTGCTGTAAGTGATAGGACAATAAGAAGACGCCTTAAAGAACGTGGTTTAAAACCATACAGACCCGCAACAGGTCCTAAACTTACCACAGCTCATAAGGCAGCAAGGTTAAATTTTGCTCGTGAACACCGTGACTGGACTTTGGCACAATGGGGGCAAGTACTCTTTTCTGATGAGTCCCGTATGTGTCTTTATGGTGCTGATGGTCGCAAAAGAGTATATCGAAGACCGGGAGAACGATATGCACAATGTAACATATCTGAAAGGGTGAGCTTTGGAGGTGGTTCAGTTTTGTTCTGGGGAGGTATAAGCTTAGAAGCCCGTACAGAGCTGGTTATCGTAGATAGAGGAACTGTGACTGCTGAATCATACATCACTGACATTCTTGAAGACCATGTAGTGCCATACTCAGGATTTATCGGTCATGAATTTAAATTAATGCACGATAATGCGCGCCCCCACACTGCGGTATGCGTAAGAGATTACTTGCGAGAAGTGGGGATACAGGTTCTGGACTGGCCAGCACGAAGTCCAGACCTTAATCCAATAGAACATCTATGGGACGAGCTAAAACGGCGAGTAAGACAGCGAGAACCAGCTCCGGAGAACATGCAACAGCTGAAACTGGCTTTATTGGAGGAATGGGAAAACATACCCCAATTTACCATAAAAAATTTGATAAAATCCATGAACAAAAGGATGGTATGTGTTATCAAAGCCAGAGGAGGCAACACCTCTTACTAAAGAAAGATTGACATCAGTAAAACCATTTAATTTTTTTTTATCAGTGTGAAGTCTTTGTAAATTTTCCTTCATTTTTGGTTTTTCTTGTGTATTGCTAAAAAAATAAAGTTGTGTAATTCAAATATGCATTTTTTCATTTAAGAATTAACAAACAATCAATAAAAAAAATATTTAAAAAGTTTTTATTTTGAAACACAGTCATGACAACCGGTTTGGTAGGTGGCCTAATTTTATTGTCCACCAGTGTATATTAATGATCTACCCCATTTATTTAAAAACCAACCACAAATGGTGTTATTTGTTGATGATACTTCTTTAATCTTTAAGATAAATAGACGTGCATCAAATCTTGACGACGTAAATAATGCCCTACTGCAGGTACATAATTGGTTCACTGCTAATAATTTAGTATTAAATGGGAAAAAAACGAAATGCATAAGATTTGCTTTACCGAATGTTAAAAGTAGTGATTGTGACATAGTATTGAATAACGAGAAACTAGAATTTGTCGATGAAACTGTTTTCCTGGGGATAACGCTCGACTCAAGGCTGCAATGGGGTCCTCATTTGACATCTCTTGCAGGACGGCTAAGTTCAGCAGCTTATGCTGTAAGGAAAATCCGTCAATTTACTAATGTAGATACCGCGAGGCTAGTCTATTTCAGCTATTTTCATAGTATCATGTCTTACGGTATTTTATTATGGGGACGGGCTGCCGATATTGAGTCTATTTTTATTCTGCAGAAAAGAGCTATCAGAGCAATATACAGCCTACGCAGGCGCGATTCTCTAATGGCCGTTCCCAATATTCTAACTACAGTTATAGATAGATAGCTATCTCCGATAGCTGGGAAGATTCTATCTATCTTTTGTTGTCGTCCCAATAACGAAAGTAGCTTGCATCTATCTACAGTTGGGAGTAGGTAGGCCCGGCTATCAATTTATGTTTGTTTTAATAATTATCTCATCAATCATCCATAAATATCAGAACTAAGTAATAAAGAAATAATAAAGTTGGGTTGTTGAGTCAATGGAAGAAGTAATTTATATTCTAATATCACAATTTAAATATTTGTAATAGGTATGCATATTTTTCTCAGAAAAAAATCTTTGGGTTTTAATATCACAAGTTTTTATTATGATAAAATTAGACAAATTTGCTTAATATTAACCTACTCACTAAAATAATTATTAATTAAATCTTGTCGCACCTGAATATCAATATGAGAGATAGGGATGGTTTGCACCTCAAATGATATATTGTGGTTAGGTATTTCTACCTCAGGCTCAACATCCTGTAAATTCCTTTGTCTGCAGATGTTATGCAGTACAGCGTGGCAATTATTACTGATTGGGTAGTTTCTAGGGAAAGCCGTATTTTCAAAGAGAGGACAGGAAATCTTTTTGTCCAAACCCCAAAACACCTTTCTATTAATAAATCGTCCTGCCGTGGATTTCGAGACACCTATATAGTCGGCTACAGACACCAACATTGTGCCCAAGGCATAAAACCTTAGGGTTAGGAGCAGTTGGTGCAGGGGTGAAACTCCATGATTTCTGCAAAATGAAAGGAATGACTATTACACAGGGGC
The DNA here is from genome assembly GCA_937001585.2 of Brachylomia viminalis. Classification (NCBI taxonomy): domain Eukaryota; kingdom Metazoa; phylum Arthropoda; class Insecta; order Lepidoptera; family Noctuidae; genus Brachylomia; species Brachylomia viminalis. Next base: position 3,324,239 of record OW443294.2, read on the forward strand.
ACAGTATGAATAATAAGTAGATAGTATTTAAAAATAGATATTCTTTCTATAAGCAACCAGCGAAAACATTATTTTATGTGCACTAACCTTTTTGAGGTTACTCTTAAAAATGGATATATTTCAGACAGCAAATCATTTACGGCGCTTTTGTTTAATCTAAATCTGTATATAAAATCATCACCTAGATAACTGTCCATGTAATTATTCACTCTATCTTTATATGATCAAATTCGGCCGCTAATTTGCATATCGTCGTCATTATCCCAGTCTGACCATTGGTCCAGTAATTCAAGATCACTTTCACTTGATTCCGACATATTTTAGATAGATAGATGAACACTTTATTGTACAGAAACGAAAAATACGTAATAAATACAATACCTAGCTAGTAGTCTTATCCCTCAAAATCGGAGGATAGCACGATCGATTACTAGAGATGGCAAAACTTACTGACCGACAGCTGTCAAAACGTTATTGAGACGCTCAAATTGACAAATTCATAGAGAAATCTACCACTAGTAAGCAGTTAGTCCTCCGGACGATAGATAGCGGTCAGAGATAGGTTAGCCTATCGCTAGTAAGGTTATTGGGACGCGAAAACAAAAGATAGATAGCATTTTCTATCTCTAGTAGTGTCAAACCGAAGATAGATAGGATATTGGGAATGGCCGTAAGGGAACTGTTTAAAGACATTAACATCATGACAGTACCTTGTCAATATATTTATGAAAACATCATGTACGTAAGGAAAAATTTAAATATTTTCAGTAAAAGAGGTGAAAGACACAACTATAGGACTAGAAATAGGGACCAATTAGTTCAACCAGGTTTCAGACTGGCTAAAGTAGACTCATCCTTCATGGGGTACTGTTTAAAATGTTACAATAAAATACCTCCCCACATACTCCAACTGAATGAAACGAAATTTAAATCTTGTATAAAACGCACACTATACAGCCAAGCATATTATAAGTTGGGGGATTATATCGCTGACAAAAATGCTTGGCTCAGGGCTGGTCCTGCTCCACAAGGGCGCGTAAACTAATTAATTAGCATTCGAAAATAATGTTGGAGCTGATGAAGATTGTACAACCTATCTTTGCATTGTATAAATTCAATCTCTTAGTATTGTATAATTGCATAGCACATGTGTGAGCACTATGTACCCACTATAAAGCTTACTGGGTTCGTCTTTCATTGACTTGAATGTGCCCTGGCGGCTGATAGATGTCATGCTCACTCAAATGTGTCGCTGGTGGTGGCGTGTGTATTGGATCATTGAGTTCCCTTCAAAATGGTTGAGCTGAATGGTGCTGATCCATACGTCATGTTCGTGAACGGGCGCCGTCAGTAGGCACTGGTCATTTCTTAGCTGCCACGGCTTATTTTAATTCCATAATTGTTTTTATCTTTTTATTATGGACGCTTTTAACGTGCACGTGTTTCTACATCGTTCTCAAATGTATAATTACAACATGAATGATGTAACCACTTTTTTGTAACAATATTATGATTTAAAAGAGTGTCCATGGAGTTTCTTGCCCGTTCTTCTCCATAGGTACCTACTACGCTTTGGAATGGGCAACTAGCTTCATCTTTCTGACTGACCGACCCCTTGACAATTCAAAAGTGCCTGTAATTGGTTTATTTGAAATAAATGCTTTCAGTTTGAGTTTGATACGTTGTTCTTTTAAAAAATCTAGACACAAACTGAGATATATTTTTAAAACTTTTATTATTTTAGGGGGGAAGCAAAATTTAATTAAAGGACCATGGGCGGAATCGTCCCCACCCATCAACAAAAATGAAATGTAGCTCATTTGACATATATTGGCAAGATGATATTTTTTTGCTATGGGGACTTTGCCCAAATGCATGGGGTACTCAAACTATCTAATGTTCTATTCTATCTGTTATATCTATCTATTCGCAGGCAGGTAGTCGCCCGAACCTTAGTCACAGTCAGTTCGCTGCAGTGTACGTTCACGTAATTATTTATCTCTGTGTTATTTGTTGTAAATGTTGTTCATGTTTGTAAATACATTATTTTTTATTTTGTATAATAATTACTAAGTCATATTTTGTACTGTAATATAACCAAAATGTTAAAATAACTTACAAGTGTAAAATGAAAATATAGGTGAATTAATAATTACAAATTGTTTTTTTATTAATATATCCCATTGCTTTATGTAAAAAAAGGATTTTAATGAAATAGTGGATACTTTAGGAACACATTGGCATCAGTTTCATATATTTATTTATTTATTTAATTTTAAAGAAAGCTTACAGACTAATAATAATTATAAATATCATGCATAAGTAGTTTCATTTGCTAATTACAAGCTTCCACATGTATAAAATATGTGTTGATAGATGGGGACAGAGCCCATACATTTCTGCCCATGGTCCTTTATACCAAAAATGTTGTTTCACCATTAGCAACACTGAGAAAGCAGTAGAATTCAAGATGGCGAACCGAACAAACGCGTCTACGCATCGCAAGGTAAGAAAATTCATTTTAAATTGTATTTTGCAATCATTTTAAACGTAAGTGATATAATTTTAATAGCTTAGAATATTTTACTAGACGGTTTTCTATTTTGGTTGTTCAAAATCGATTATAACTATATTTTATCCACTGGTTTTTTCGAGTGTATCAGATCTTATACATTGCCAGATAACCAATATTATAGATATTTTTGACTATGTATCAAATATGTTACATTGCCAGAGGTAAGTACAGATACATTTATTATGTTGTATTTATACACGGTCAATTTTAGGTCGTTCTGGAACCGAAAGCCATATACTCGATCATCGAACTCAAAACGATTGGCACTATTATTTTCAATAAGTTACAATAAAACAAAATCACGAAAAATCTAATTTATTGTTTTTTTTTTGTGTAATAGTGAGAACTCGAAGTAACGCTTCCTTGCGATCAATGCATATGTGTGTAAAACGTATCGACGAACTTGCGAACGGTACCCATTGAAAAATTCATTCATCGATCAGACAGCATGATCCGTAAGCCACGCCCCCGGTCCTTTAGAGGCTAGCCGACAGGCCGCCATTACATTTTATTATTCCTTCCTAGTATTGTCTCGCTTTCGTTGTATTAGGTCACGCACGCGCACCCTAATTACGCGCCAAAAATGAGTCGACAATACGTGTACTCCAACTTGGAGTTTTGGGCAATGGTGGATTTTTATGTGATGGCGAACCATAACTTGGAAGAGGCCAGACCTTTGTATGCTCAGCCGGAACACCTGAACTCACTGCGCGCACTTGGAATCACCGACCCTCACGTTCCCTTCACCTCCACCATCCTGGCTGCAACCCAGCTCCTCCTCGATCATGGACAGTTTCGAGCGCCCACACACGCGCGGGGCCGCGGTAGACTACCTACCATACTCGGCGGAATTGGAGGAAGACATACTGGAATACTTCGAACGCGACCCACGTCGTAGTATCATAATGGCGGCCAGGCGATTCAATGTTAGCCAATATTATGTATCTCTCTGGCATATTTACGCGGTCCGTTCTATCAGCATGATGAATGCCCTGCTCATTATGCTACTTGAGTGCGTGCGGATTTAAACAGTGTGTTTGGTGAGCAGTGGATAGGTCGTGGTGGCGCTGTGGCTTGGCCCGCAAGGAGCCGGCTATGGGAAATCGGCTCAGCCTTTGCTTCCACAGCCCTCCCGGCGTATGCCCGCCTAGTTGGCGGGCCCCGCATGCCCCCCATTTAACTGGGGGGCTACGGGAATGGCCGGGAACACCCGGCCACTCCCGTCCGACACTGGTGGAGGCCCGTGCAATACAGGCAAAGGGCGCCCCCGCACCCACCGCCTGCTGGCCTCCACCCGGAAGGAGCCGGAGGTGACTACCAGACCGGCGTCTTCCTCGACCCCCCCCCCTCTCCGGAGCGGCGCCGCGCGAGATAATCATTCCCCCGCACGCGCGCCACTGCCTCCCTCCGGGACAGGACCGCTTAAACCGCAGCGGCGGCCCTGCCCAGTCTACGCCCACTCACCTCCCTCTGTAAGCAGAGGAGGAGTGGGCGTACCCTCTGTAGCCCGGTTCCCTTCACCGACCATCAAGCATGATCGGCGATTGGAACCGTGACCTTTCCCCGCTTGTTGAAGATTAGCCGCCAGCCCCAATTGTCCACCAAAACCCCTCTGGGAGAAATTGGAGCCGACGTTGCCCAGGGTGCGCCACGAGGAGGCTCTTCAACATGCACCCCCCGCAAGGAGTCCTGACTTAACACCACTGGATTTTTATTTGTGGTTCGAGATAAAAATACTAGTTTCTTCCGATTAGCGTACTACTCGAGATGACTTAAGAAGTGCGCGACAGTAGACGCTTTTAATATTGTGAAAAGTGAAGTGAATAAAAGAGTACCTACAAGTAAGTAAGTACTTACCTACTTAGATACGTAACATGTACTTACTTATTACTGACGCGACGGTCCTAAGCCCGTAGAAATTATGAAGGGAAAATTAGAGTTATTTAACTGTTATGTAGATAAACGCAATTTAAATCAAACAATTATGAATGCGGAATCAAACGATTTATTATTGCCGCGGGTACTAAGGTATCTACAGCAACAAAGTGCAAGTAGGTACTGATGACCGCGACTGGTGACTGAACACCACAGTGAAAGGTGGACTTCGTGTTCATTGTGTACCTACCTACATCAAAACAATATTTTTTAACCGTAGGAGGACAAGGAGGTTCCTCAATACACGTATCCTTGGTAGCAAATTTCTAGTATTAATGTACCTACTGAAAAAAAAACAACTTTTTATTACATTAAAATTCCTGCTTGCCATTTGGACGTACCGCGGATTTAAACTTATTTATACTCTAAACATATGGCCGTAGTACTATGTCTATTTTATATATGTGTAGGTACCTAGTTCACAGAGGTCGCCGATCGCCGCTAACACGCAATAGATAAAATAGGTACACAAATAAAAATACGAAAAGCGAATTCAGACTTTATTTGTTAACCGTAAACGGTAACAAATAGAAATTTCACCAAACTAGGCACAAGCAACGTTGGTACGCAGTTTACTAAAATTATTCTGAGAAGCCACAGAATTGATGCACAACCGAATTCAGCGGTTAACTTTATAAAAATAAGCTCTTAAATCGGTCCAATATTTTCATAGAAAAGGGCACCACCAACTTATAATGAACTCTATTTGACAGACAAAACGATTATTTTTTTCTGTTTGAATTGCCTGCCTTTGTAGAAGCCGCCGCACCGCGGCCGCAAGCAAACATTGTCGCATAAAAATTGGTTTCGGCAGTATTATTTTTATTCATAGTAATTATGGTAGGTAGGTATGCTTATTAAGTACCTATTAGCTGGATTGGTCGACACTCGATTCAAGGTCTTTAAATACAACTCACAAGCGTACTCGTCATGTCTAGTTGAGGTAATCTGTACGATTACTAGTGATTTCGTGATGCGAGAGTGGTGAATGAATTTCAATTAATTTCTCTCGTTTACGAGGAGATGTGATAGTGGTAAACACCGTGCCGTGCATCCAATTAAGTTCCAATACAAACGAAAGATAACGGAGATAAATGAACTTACACCAACCTAAATCGTACCTACCTGAAATAAAATACCTACTTGCAGCAGGTTATTCGTCCAACGTCCGTTGATCCACCGCGAGCGCGCTATCGCACAGCTGTTCCGCGCTACGTCATCGTCGAGCGGATCGCGTACGATCTTGCGTTTATGAATGAAACAGTGGAAGGGCTACTAAGATTTAACTCGAATGACAGAATAAAAGTGATAAAGGACATCATCCACATTTCATACAGTTTTGGTCCAAAAGTAAAAGTGCCGGCCAAATAAAAAAAGTATTTTATTCTGATAGAACTCGTCCGCATTAGAATTTCTTTATATGACACCAAAGCTGTAGCATCACTATACATGGTATTATTTGAGTTCTAAAAATCCGACTTTCATACATTTCGAGTAAACTACTAACTGTAACAAATGAAGTTATCTTGCCAGAACATGATGTTATAAATATTTTTTTGAACACGATATACTTATTGTCGTATACACTGCATACCCAAAAATACCAGGAGTACCTACAACCAATAGAAAAGTAATGTTGAAACTAGACGTGGGTTATTACTTTTTGGAATTAAAACAATGGCCGGGCCTACAAAAGATAAGCAGGTAGATACAAGAAAAATAGCCTTTACCCTACCGCCATACAATGCTGTGTTACCCCTCCCCCAACCCCCAACCCGTGCACCGCTCGTTTCGCCGCCCGCGCCTGTTTATTTCCTTAGTACCGAGAGCAACGTTGCCGTCAACTGCCGTGCGTGTACGTTTGTGTGATTTCTCAGCTAGCTCCCGCTCGCTTTACGTTCTTATGTTGTTTTTGTTATCACCTTTGTTAAGTTTTAATATTTTCTATTACGTTTTGGACTTTGTTATTGACTGTTACGTGTCCGTGTGGGTAATAAACACGGCTCATGGAAGACTGTATCTTGTGTCGTGAACCGACAGAGAATCGGCGAAGATATGAATGGACTTCCCGAGAAAGGGATCATCTTGATATCGCCCAAATAGTGATTGAAGAATTGATAGATAGACAGGTAAGATCACAGTCATTTTATATACGATTATATGTAATATTTTTGGATTAAGCATTTGAAAATACGTTCATTTGATAATGAAAACGATTTTTTTCTTTTCAGTTGGAACGTACTGAGTTCATTTGCCGACCATGTTGGCAAAAAACAGAAAGAAGGTACCGGCGACGTATTCGAGATGTTGAAGAGCAAGTTGGCCAAGAAGATAATCAACCCGTAAATACAAAGCCAATACCTACTTCGTTGGATTTGCCGGGTCTACTTTGCGCACCAAATACGTCAAATAGTTGTTTATTCCAACATTGTGTAAATGAATCTCGCCGTCGTATTCCCGAAAACATCACTCTTCGCATGCTGTGCCGATATAGTTATTTTATACCCGAAAGTGCACGTGTATGCAGTGAACATTTGGAGCAAAATCTGTGGCATTTACTGCCATTGCAAGACAATGCATCTACGGAATTCGCTGCTGCACAGATAAGTAGTATTGTTTCAATACTACAAAGACATATTACTCAAGATATTATTGATTTTGAACAATACGAAAATATGACACCAGACGAGTTTTATACCTGGATAGGTTTAAGTCAAAACCAGTTTGCGGAATTACTGGAGGACTTACCAAGGTTGAGATCAGTAAACAAAAGAAAATCAATATTGGCGGCAGTATTATAGTATAGTTAAAATCTCGCTGCAGACTCGGTCATAAATCATTCGAGTGTTTCGATCTCTTTCCCACTCACGGGCCTTATGGGCAGGCCACGCCCACACGTAGTCCTGTGTATTACTGCAGTCGATGAGTGATATCGATAGTTTTATATATTTATAAATGGGTGATAGATGTTCCGCGCAGGTGTAGCGGAGCGGGTTTTCATTAGCCGGGTCCACACCGGACGATCCATCGCGCTCCGATCGCGCGCGGCAGCAGCGCGATCCAAAGATGCAGGCGGTGTGGACGTGCCGCGCGCGATCCATGCGCACGTATTGGAGCGCGCGCTCCCTACCTCGCGCGATCCGTGTGCGGTCGGTTTTTGTGCCAGCCTCAAAGGTGCCTCAGTTGCGTGATGCGCGCGGTGTGGACGGTTGTGTTGGTTCGCGCGATCCACCTCGCCATGGACATCTCAGAAAGTCGCCGTTTGATATCGCTTTATAAAGAATTTAAATGTTTATGGGATCCCAAAGATTCTAATTACACCAATAGAGGTGTTAGAGATGATGCTTGGCGTCAGATTTCTCGTGAAATGGGGAATAAGTCGATCGAGAACCTAAAGAAAAAAATGCGATCTCTGGCGGGAGGCTACAGAAGGGAGAAACACAGAGAGAAGCAAAGCCGTATAACTGGATCCGGTAAGAAAACAAAGCTACTTTTTATCTGTAGGTATTAAAATTATATATTTTATTATAAGTAATTACATCATAATATTTACTGTGGATTTCACGTGATTTCGCTTTTTACATTTAAGCTGTTAGAAATACACGTGGTTATTTTAATGAGTAACTTGTTTATTTCAGGTGCTCAAGATACATATAAATCAAAGTGGTTTGCGTATGATGACTTCGACTTTATGGCGGATAAAAATGAACCCGGAACCACACGCGATACATTGGAACATGTGAGCTATTAGTTTACTGATATTCATTTTGCCAAACTATTGTATGGTTTGTAACAAAGTGTCTTGCTAAGTGGGACCGTATTGTAGTGGCATTTTCTGTTGCTCTTCTTGGTACGACGGCCATCGGTTGTAGCGATTGTGATGGCGGTTCATTTCGCCAGCTTCCAGGTATTACATCTCCATTCTCCTGTACTGTATCAAACGTTCCTGGCGATATAAAGTTAGGATTACTGCGTAAGTAGTTATATAGATGAACCGTTGCCAGCACGACTTTAGTCGCAGTTTCTGGTTCCAAAAGCATAGGTTTACGCAGGACTCTGTAGACAGAACTAAGTACTCCAAACGCGTTTTCAACTACTCTACGTGCTCTTGACAGTCGGTAGTTGAAAATTCTTTCACAAGAACCCCTTTCCCGTGTACCATCGTATGGTTTCATAGTATAATCATTAAGCTGAAAAGCTTTATCACCTAGTATATAATAGGGTACCTCAATTTTATAGGGAACTTGCAATATCTCCGGTGGAGGAATATTTAGCTCTTTTTTTTCAAGTTTTTTATATAAATTTGTGCTTTTGAACACGCCTCCATCTGATATTCTGCCTTTAGTCCCAACATTCACATACAGGAACCTATAATTTGCATCTACTAATGCAAAAAGAACAATACTAGGAAATAATTTGTAATTATCAAAGTCGTTGCCACTATTAAAAGGCGATTGTATAGCGACGTGTTTGCCGTCCATCGCTCCTATCACGTGTGGGAAATTCCACTTATTCTCGAATTGCTGAGAAACTGTACGCCATTCTTCTTTAGTTGACGGCACCTGAAAATAAAGGAGATCTTAATTATAATATAAAGCTGAAAATAAGAATAAGCAGTAAATAGTAATAATAATTGTTGTTACAGGTAGAATCTGATACGACTGAAGGGGAACTTGAAGTTAATACTACAGTGAGCGAAAACGAGAACAGTAACATTACTAGTGACACACAACCGGAGAGAGCCAACCACCACACAGATCAGAGTAGAGAGCAGAATGATCAGAATGCACAATCCAGTGTCCAAACAACAAACAAAAGAACAAAAAAAAGAAAGAAAACTACTTCTAATAATGCAGATGACATATCAGATGAAACTCTTTCAGAGGCTTTCCAACTTCTGCAACAATGTGCTCAGCCACCACAACCGGAAACTGATTCTTACATTGCTTTCGGGCAGTATATATCTACTGAATTGCGGAAATATGATGCAGTAACATTAGTTAATGTCAAAAATGCTATATGCCAAGTTATTTTTCAAGCTGACACAGGAAGATATGGGGATAGCAATTATGGATATTACACTAATTCATATCCTGGCACACCAATAGCATACACTTCATCACAGTCCCAGTCTCTACAACCTCAAAATTATCCAGCTCCAATTCCACAGACATCACCGTCTGCTCATCTAGCCTCCAATTCATCGCAGTCCCAGTTTCTGAAACCTCAGGATTATTCACTTCCACAGTCACCACCGAATTAAATAAGTACCTACCTATATCATGTTTTCAAAAAATAATTAATAATTGTAAACATGTTACTTCTTTAAATTATGATTGTAATACACTACTTTTTTATTGAGTAATAAAGTATGGTTTTACTTACCTTTACATAATCATTTAACAGGTCAATGATGGCTTCACAAACTTCAGGAATAATTATCGATATAGACTGTTTGGAAATGCGGAACAGATACTGCAAACTGACGTACGAATCTCCAGTTGCTAAAAATCTCAATGTTAGTAATAATCTTTCCTTCACAGTAATGGCATCTCTATAATTTGTATCATTCTTTCTTAGCTTGTTATTTAATAATGAACACAATATCTCAAATTGATTAGCATTCATTCTTGCAAAATTGTGTTCAACTTTATCTGACACTAACTCTGCGTACAGCTGAGTCCCAGATTCCAAGCGATTTTTGTAAATTTGTTTCACCCAAAACCGTCGTTTTCTTTTTTGTGATTTTTTGCGCAAGCATTTAAGCAAAATAAAAGTTACTGCTGCAACGGCAAGACGCCGCCGTTGTACGTGTGACTCCATATCGTACAAGAGTTAGACTGGCTGAATCACGGATCGCCTTAGGATCGCTTGGAGCGCATATTTGGGATCGCAAGTTTCCAAGAGTGGATCGGCCTAACACGATCCACGATCCACGCTCCGCGATCCTGGATCGCGGATCGCGGGATCGATGGATCGTCCGGTGTGGACCCGGCTATTGAATGTTTGCGCGGCAACTGTAGTATTATTAACGTTTAACTTGTGACCATGCAGAGCGGATAAATCTTTCGAGAAAATTATTTAATATGAAAATTTTACGTATCGATTTTTTTTCAAAAATGGAGTTAGTGAATGATACCTAATGCCTAGAAAAAATTTGGCCGGTGACAAAAAAATCTTCCTGTATAAAACTAAAAATAGAAAATTAAAATTCTTCGTCTGAGTAATCATCATCGATAATGGCCTTGAGCGCGCGTAAAAGAAAAAGGGGCTCTATAATAACTTGAATCTCACAAATTCATAGTAAATCAATATTAGAAATGGGAATTGAACCCATTTCTAGCTAACCTAACGGAACCTAGTAACAGGGTACATTTTGTAAGAAAGAAATAAAAACCTGATAGATTTTGACTATATTATTATATTTGTTTAAACAACAAAATCACATGAGTTACATACTTTGGTACACATTTATATGGGACAGAACCCTAGATGTTATTCTATAATACAAATAGATTACACATTTTATACTTGGATTTTAGGTCAATACCTAATAACAAGGGTGATGCCCTATAGTTACATTTTACACAGAAGTTACATAGAATGGCTAAGAAAACATAGTTATAAAATAAGTAAATACTCATCTTTACAGAATTGGTGCAGAACTTCTGCTTCACAAGTCACGAAGCATTTTTTCTTTGGTGTGATATCCGTGGGAACTTCAGGCAACTTAATATGACGGACATAGGACCCTAGGGTTAGGGTCTGTACCGTCGGACAGTTTGGGCCAGAGCTTTCGCAATACGGCGTACCAGCTCACTTTTGGCTTGCCAGCCAGAGTTTCCACGTTACTGTCTCCTTGTGGCGAGGATCTCTTTGGCAGCTTAATAATTTACGGCAGACACCAGAGGGTCTTTCCGTCAGACTGCTAGCACAAAGAATCCCCCGATCTGTCGGTTACATGCCTTTTTATAGTCTCAGAAATCCCAAAGGTTCCCACCTTTTTTAACCAATCACAGAGCTTCTCAAGTTTTGGCCAATTATTTATTATAATAGCTATTAATAAACAAAACTTATGTAATAGAACTATTTTAAAACTTAATGAGATAGTTTAGCAATATAGTTATTGTATATTTATAATCTCTAAGTAATGTCTGACGAGTTTTTAGTATCTACCAATTGCAGCTCGCCATTACAGTTTTTTGGTTTAAAATCACTTAGTAACAATTTGGTACAACGAAATTGCAATGTAAAATCTAAGAAATATTAAAGTATCATACCATTAATCAATACGTTATCACTTAAAAACGTTAACTTAAATAAACATTAGTTTGATTACGCAAACTGCAAATGAAAACATTGATTTGGACTCTAGTCTTTTAAGTCATAATATTTCTTATTCTGCCTTATAAGACTACTTCTTTTAATTATTAAGATAAATTATTCTGTCTTTGAAATATTAATCCAAGAAGTGATAATTACATTTATTTTAAATTAGAACTCTTGTTCCACAAAATATTAATTTACGGTGAGAATAGAATGAATAAATAAGAGATGGACCGTTCCCATAAGTCAACGTCACCTGTCTTGTGACAGCTGACATTGTCTTTGTTATCTAAACATTCTGTTTACCAGTTTACGTTTTATATGTGATTATTGTTTTACAATTAAATAACAACAGTTACTTTCCTATAAATGTGAACAATCTAACACGCGCAACTAGCGCACATCCCTACTCCGATTATGATTTATGACCAAGTGTGCAGCGAGATTTTAACTATACTATAGTTAGGAACAGGAGACTCAAATGCAAGGCTTGCTAATATATTCAAATGTGGCGAAACAACATTCCACAGATGGTTACAAATAGGACGGAATGCTTTTTTGGAAGATAATAAATAATAATAATAAATTCTTTATTGACATAAGTATTTTTTAACAAAAGTAGTGAGGCCCTGACTCCTGCGCTAGGTATAGTACCTGTGTTACAGGAGCCAGTGTCTTCTCCCAATAAGTATGAGACGAGTTTTATGCAATAAGAATTAATCAAAAACACACAAGTACAAAAATTAAAGTAAAATATGAAAATAGAGAAAATTATAAATTTGAGAAACATTGCCCAACGTGGAGTAATTTAAAAGAGTGTTAGTGGTATAGTGTATGAATATGGTGTGTAGTGTTTGTGGTGTGTGAATGTGTAATGTAGGTATGTGGTGTGTGATGTTAGAGTATATACTATTTTAAAAGGAGTTCGGTTTGTTCATAGTCATGCGTAAGTAGCCATGATTTAACCTTACTTTTAGCTTTCTTCATTGTGAGAGGATTTATTTTAAGCTCTTTGTTCGTCTTATTATATAAATGAATAGATAAATAATTATTTTGTTTTCTAGCTGATGCAGTTCGACATTTAATTGACAAACAGATGTTTCGTGTGGTGCGTTTTTTTGGAACACTATTATCGTATGGCGTGATAAGGTGCTGTTTGATGACGGTATCTAAAATATACATCTGCCGTACCGTTAATATTTGACATTTCTCATATAAGGTTTTAGTGGGGAACCTGAATGGCCTGAATGTACTTACCTGAATTACTTTAAGGACAGATCTTTGGGCCCTTTCAAGGCGAATCATATACGTCTTACACGCGCCACCCCAAACTCTAATGCAGTATGCGAGAACTGACTGTGCTAGTGCGTAATACACAGTGCGTAATAGCTCAAGGTCAGCCACATGTCTGAGTCTTTAAAAAATTTAAATTAATTTTCTAATACGCGCGGTGGTAAGGTCTATATGCTGGCGCCAGCTTAGTTTTTCGTCCAGAATAACCCCTAAATATTTCACTGATATCGATTTCCCTAGAGCCAGACATGTACAGGTTGTATTATTCTGAGGTGAGTTACATATATGTAATTTGATTTAAATTTTTTTGGGATTGTTCTTGGAGTAACTGAATTGAATTTGTGTCGATTTCGAAATATTCACAGTCAGGAGATTGGCTCTTAGCCATTGATTCACCCTGTGTAGTCCCACCTCAGCGTATTGTTTTACTTCGTCCCAAGTCCCGCCATGAAACACAAGAGCTGTATCATCAGCATATGTAAAAGTTTTGCCATTTGCAAGCGTTTGTTGACACAGATCATTTATGTAGATCAAGAAGAGACTCGGGCCGAGTATACTTCCTTGCGGTACGCCATATACAACATGGGCGTCTGAGCTAATGTGTCCCCCAATTTTCACTCTCTGTGTCCTGTCATAGAGGAAATCTCTGAAGATCCCTAAAGCATTTCCCCGAATGCCAATATGTTCCAGCTTGTCCACAAGTAGAGGAATTGAGACGGTGTCGAAAGCCTTAGCCAAGTCGAGGAAGATGCCGACACATTTTTGATTAGCATCCACACAAGATGATATATGTTCTACAAGTTGGCTGACAGCATCCTCGGTGCTCTTCCCTCGCCTAAAGCCAAATTGAGATTCCGACAGGATCTTATTGTGTTCTAAGTAATGTATTAGCCTACTGTTGAGCACTTTCTCAAGTATTTTTGATATTGTCGGAAGAACCGAGATAGGCCGGTAGTTCTCGACACCGTCCTTAGCTCCACTCTTGTAGACAGGAGTTATTAGTGACTTTTTGAAAACTCGTGGGAAAACACCTTGCGCAATGCAGATCCCTATTAGCTTAGTTAGTTGAGGAACTATGACATATCTAGCCATTTTAAGAAGTTTTGCTGGTATGGAATCCCAACCAACAGCACAGTCATTCTTGAGGTTAAGTATTAATGTTTCGATTTGAGCTTCATCCGGGGAAAGTAATACGATAGTGTTTAATACAAAACATAAAATAGTAAGTTTAATAACAACACTAGAATTAGTTTTTTTATGTTGACCACACCGGTGGCCATTTCTCTTCCCTTTTTTTTACTTGAACTGTGCCATGAGCAGTCGCACATTGTTTTATAAAAAACTAAATTAAATGATTTAAAAGTTAATTAGCCTTTTACTTAACAGGCTAAATTGATCCTTCGAGCCTATAAAAGTGTTTTCTCTGGTGTGTGCGCATCGTACATTGTGTTTCGACGACTTGCAATAACGAGTCGTTGGAGTGCCGGTCGCCGCGGGCGGAGGGGAACGGAAAATTTCTCGTAGATTCGCATGGTTGCGAGTCGCGGGGACCCATATTTCGATGCTATATCGTCGATTCATCAATTCATCTTGGATTCATTATTGAAGATTCAAAGCACGAGTAATTTAACGAAAATTTTACGACCAAAGACAAGAAATCGGAAGTGTGGTGTGACGTCAAGAGACTGAAGAACGAACAAGTTAGTCACAGACAAGATAAATATTGTCCATCGATTCATCGTTGTTTGTTCGGTTGGTAATTCTGGTCGGATACACAGATTATAAAGAGAACGTCGGATACGCGGGAGAAACTTCGCATTCATCGAGTTCGGAACGTCAAACGTCAAGTCAAGCAACTGTCAGCTGTCTTCAAATTGGTAAACAACATTACATTGGAATCAAACAATTTTCGGCGAAGTTACCGGCTAAATAGAAGAAGTCTGGTTCTCACTAAGTGCGGCATTCGTTCAGTGCGGTCTAAATCTACAATAATCAGTGCGGTAATGTGTTATATTAGTGCGGCCAAGAAGTGAATCATAAGTTGGTTGTGTTACGTTCGTTTACCATGGCGGAGGTTGAACTTAGGCGGCTACGCGCCCAGCGAGGGCAATGTAAGTCAACAATAACACGTATTGAGAACTTTATAAATGATCCTGTCAATGTTGTATCTTCCACCATAGACACTTTAGAAGCGCGCAAGGAGAAACTAATTAGCACGCTTAAGAGCTATGAGAGTGTCCACTTAGACATATTGAACTTAGATGATAAGGATATAGAAAATGTAGGTGAAATTGAAGACAAATACTTCACTGTCTTAGGAAAAATCAATGTAGCATTAAGACAATTGAAAACCAGAGTAGACTCTGAAAGGCATTCCATTTCTACTTGCAAATTACCAAATATAGAAATTTCAACATTTGATGGTAAAGATTTTGCTCAGTTTAAGCCTTTCATGGACTTGTTTAATGCTGTCATTGATAAAAACAATTCATTGTCAAATGTACAAAAGTTATTTTACCTACGAAAATATTTAACTGTTGATGCATTAGCTGTTATTATTAACTTGCCACTTGTCAATGAATCTTACCCTGAAGCAATAAAATTATTAGAGAAACGATTCGACAATGAAACCCGAATTATTTCGAACCATATTGGTCTTCTCTTGGACATTCCCCAAATGCAAAAGGGTACTGCGGCAAGTATCAGATCATTTATATCTGAAGTGCGTCAACAACTTTATGCTTTGATAAATCTGAAGCAACCTGTTGAGAACTGGGATATGCTGTTGATATCTATATTGTCACGGAAGCTCGATAGCTATACTAACCGGGTGTACCATCTTGACAGGTTGTCTCCGGATAAGTTACCTACTATGGAAGAATTTATGTCCTTTTTAGAAAAAAGAGCTGTAGCATTAGAGGACAGCTCTCCTCAAAAGAGTACCTGCAATGAAGGTAAGTCAAAATTAAATCACAACAATACCAAGGTTTCCAATATTGTAACCAAAACAAAACCAAAGCGATCTTGCATATTCTGCAGCAATGATCACCCCATTTATACATGCCCTAAATTCAAATTGGCTCCAGCCTCACAGCGTATAAAGTTTGCTACGGATAATAAGTTGTGCACTACATGTCTGAGAAATCACCCTGACAAATGCAGATATTCATTCAAATGTCAGGTCTGTAAAAATAGTCACAATACTCTTTTGCATGAGGACAAGCCTAAGGAAGATGAGGTCATTGCATTACACTCCAATCTATTAACAAATGAAATAAACATATTATTGCCTACTATGAAGGTGAAACTCATTGACAACACTGGTCAAGAAATTGAAGTTAAGGCTCTACTTGATTGTGGTAGCCAAGTATGCATTGTAAAGCGTACACTTGTAAACCAATTGAACTTGACCCCTATGGCTCAAGATTCAAACATTATAGGTTTGGGCAATACTCCGAACAAGGTTAACGAATGCGCTCACATATTGTTACAATCCACTCTATATAATGTAAAATGTTCAATCAAATGTCATATTGTAGATACTATTACTACAAAATTACCTCAAAATTATTTTGATATTAAAAAATGCAATATTCCAGCTAATGTGCAGCTTGCTGACAATGATTTCAACAAACCGTCTGACATTGCCCTATTACTAGGGGTAGATTTTTATTCTAAAGTCATAATTGATGGTGTAATAAAATTAGACAATGGTATTGTACTTCAAAATACATTATTTGGTCATGTGGTTACTGGTACAATTAAAAAAGAATGTAAAATTAATTTGTCAAGTGTGAACTTGGTTTCAAACTTTGTAGTGCAGGAAAAGGCTGATGATAGCTTGGAAAACATTATGAAAAATTTCTGGCTATCTGAAAAAATGACTGAAGAGGTAGTTGATCAAAATGTAGAGTTCAAAAAGGCTAAAAAAATTTTCAAAGATTCAGTAAAGTTAGAAAATAACAAGTTTTCAGTAGACATTCCATTAAAATGCCCTTTAAAACAGTTAAATATTGGTGATTCTTTTTCACATGCCTTGCAAAGATTTCACAAACTTGAGAGAAAGTTTGAGACCAATCAAGACTATTTTCAAAAATATAAAAAATTTATTGATGAGTATGTAGAGTTGGGTCATGCCAGGGAAGTTGACATAAGTCAGTATGATGTCCTGAATGATCCAGTGTATTTTCTTGCACACCATGCAGTACAAAACGAAAGTAGCAAGACAACCAAATTGCGTGTCGTTTTTGGAGGGAACATGAAGTCTAAAAATGGTCTCTCAGTGAATGATATTATGCTAAATGGACCTATAGTTCAAAATGAATTATTTAACATACTGATTCTTTTTCGTACCTACCGCTACACTATAATGTGTGATATAGAAAAGATGTTCAGAATGATCTCTATAAATGAAAAATTTAGACCATTGCAAAACATTCTTTGGAGAGATCATCCATCCAAACCCATTATTTGCTTACAGTTGCAAACAATAACTTACGGTTTAAAAGCCTCGACTTTTTTGAGCACAAGATGTCTCATAGAGTTAGCCCATCTCTATCATGATAGGTACCCAAAAGCGGCAGAAGCTCTACAATTAAGCACGTACATCGATGACGTCATAACTGGAGCTGATAATGTAGAACAACTATTGGAGCTCAAGACTCAACTTATAGAGCTAATGAAGCTAGGCAATTTTAGGTTACACAAATGGTGTTCCAACTCTCCAGAATTAATTAAAGACCTTCCTGACAAGGTAAAATACTTTGAACAAATTGACCTCAATAAGGATAATACACACATCAAAAGTGTCTCAAGAAATCCGCATAAAACTGCTTGATCCCTTCAAGCATTTTTATGCGGATTTCTTGAGATTAAGATGTGGCTTTGTAATAAATTTATGATTTTATAAATTTATATGGATCCTTTTTGGTGCATTTCATAATTTGAATCAGGAACTGTGAATCAAATTCGAGTAAAAGATGAAAATCAACTGTCAATATTTTCCCTATAAAAACATACAACGCATTGAAGACATTATTAGTGCTACTGTTTCCCTACTACTGATTAAAACCAACGTTATTATGGAGCGGCGACGTCATTTAAGCAGGGAAGAAATGCTCAGAGCCGTGGGAATGATAGAAGCTGGTTCCCGGCAACGTACTGTGGCTTTAGCTCTGAATACAAGTCAGAGTGTTATCAGTCGACTTTGGACACGTTACCGAAGCACTGGTACCGTGGCTGAGCGCCATGGAGGACGGTATCGCTGCACCACACGGAGACAAGACCGATACATTCAAATCTTAACTCGAAGAGCTCCAACAATAACCGCCATGATGTTAGCCGTGAGGCTTCATCACTCTTCAGGGAACTTAATTAGCGACCAAACAGTCAGAAACCGCTTGCATGAAGTGAACCTTCATTCCCGAAGACCGCTACGGGTACCACCTATAGCAATGCACAATCGTAGGATTCGATATCAATGGGCTCTTGAACACAGAAATTGGGCAGAAGAACAATGGCGTTTCGTGTGCTTTTCTGATGAGTCTCGTTTTGGTATGAGACCGGATACAAGACGTATACGACACTGGAGAACCCCTGGACGCCAACAGCGATTAAAATCCTGCCAGGAAGTCCATCCTTATAGTGGTGGAACCATCATGGTATGGGCGGGTATTTGGATCGGCGGAAGAACTGAGTTGATTTGGATCAGAGGCAACCTCAACGCTCAAATTTATGCTGAGACGATTGTATCAGACGTCATCGTTCCTCTACAAGTGCAAATCGGTCCCTTATTTCAGTTAATGCATGATAATGCACGACCGCACACCGCAAGAGTTGTAAGACAGACTCTCGCCGCAGCTAACATCAATGTCCTGCCCTGGCCTGCTCAGTCGCCAGACTTGAACCCGATTGAGCATGCATGGGATATGCTACAGAGAAGAGCTCTGCCGAATATGGAGGGTATCCAGTCGCAAGAAGACCTTTTTTTGTTGTTGCAACGAACATGGGCGGCCATTCCACAGCGTGATTTGGATGAACTCATTTTGAGTATGCCAAACCGATGTTCTTGTGTTGTTAGTGTTCGCGGTAGAAACACGGATTATTAATTGTTTAAGTTACCCAATAAAATTTTAAAGAAAACTGTTATTTCAGTCTTTTTTTCGAACTTTTGTGTTAGTGGTTCAAATGTCAAAAATCCCTTTATTAGGAAAATGGCAAATTTCTTTATTAATGCAAAGGTGACTTGGTTTATCGTTACTGTGACAAACGAAAACACTTTATTTTATGAATCCTTAAAGAAAATTTTAATTAATATCAATCAGGAGAAAAGTTATTGCAAAAATATATGTTGATCCCTAGACACTTTTGATGTGTGTATAATAAAAACATTAGGTCTGAAATACAATATAAATACAGACACTTTGATGTTTTCCTGCCCCATGGCAGATGACTATAACCTGCTTAAAACAAAAAGAGAAATTCTAAGTTTTATTGGGAAAATATTTGACCCTCTTGGTCTTATAGGACCCATAGTAGTACAAGCTAAATTGTTAATGCAAGAGATCTGGAAGTCCAAAGTGGACTGGGACTCTACTCTACTTGGTAATACACTGAAAGCTTGGAAAGAGTTCTTAATAAATTTGAATGACATGGGTACTATTCAGATACCTAGAGCAATTATTAAAACTGCTGTAGAAGACATAGAGTCAGTGGAGCTTGTAGGATACTCAGATGCTTCATTAAATTCAGCTGGTTGTTGCCTTTACCTTAGAGTTTTGTCCAATGATGGCCAAGTTCATGTGAGCTTATTGTGCTCTAAGTCCCGTGTCGCACCTCTCAATCGAAAACTCACCATTCCAAATCTAGAGCTCAATGGCGCTCTCCTTCTGGCAGAACTTGCTTCTAGAGTTCATAAAATTCTACAAATTAGATTTCCAATTTTAAAGGTGTTTTTACACACCGACTCCCAGGTGGTTCTAGCCTGGATAAATTCCCACAATTCAAAAGGTGTCTATGTCTCCAATAGAGTCAACAAAATTAAGACCCTAACTAAAGACTTTATGTGGTCTCATGTCAAAGGGGTCAATAACCCTGCTGATGTACTATCAAGGGGCACTGCTCCACACAAATTACAGGACAACCAACTATGGTGGTTTGGTCCATCCTCATTGTTAGATAAACATTTTCAGCACAACGTTGCTACCTCCATTCAAAATAATGAACAGCATGTTGCTGTCTCAATTTCAGAAATTGAAGATTCCCCCACACTTGTGTGTAATCTGCTGCAACAAAAAACTGCTCAAGTTTCAGATGATATTTTTGAAAAATACTCTGGCTTTAATAAACTTCAAAGAGTCATCACTTTACTCTTACGGTTCAAACATAACATTTTAAATCCGAATGATAAATTAGTTGGTTCATTAATGCCAAAAGAGCTACAGTCTTCTAACTTAGTCATTATAAGACATGTTCAGCATAAAGCATTTTCAAGTGAAATTCAATTGTTAGAGAAAGGTGGTCAAATCAAAAATCACATCGCTAGTTTGCACCCCTTCTTAGACTGCAATACTATTCTAAGAGTAGGTGGTCGCCTCCAAAATGCAACCAACTTGTCATATGACAAAAAGCACCCGATTATTCTTCCAAAGTCTAACCACATTACCAATTTGATCATTATAAAGGAACATTTAAGATTACTGCATGCTGGTGCAAAGCTAGTATTAAGTTCTCTTTCTCAAAGGTTTTGGCTATTAAATGGCATCAGAGAAGTTAAAAAAGTTGTCCACAAATGCGTCAAATGCTTCCGCCTTAAAGCAATAACTGCAAAGCAATTAATGGGTTCTCTACCTTCACATAGAATATCAACAGGTAGGGCCTTTGAAATAACAGGCGTAGATTTTTGCGGTCCATTTGACATTAAAGTAGCACGGATCAGGAAACCAATAACAAAAAAGAGTTATGCCGCATTATTTGTTTGTTTTGCTACAAAAGCAATCCACATTGAACTGGTGAGTGACATGACTACTGCAGCTTTCCTGGCATGCCTTCAGCGCTTTATAGCTAGAAGAGGATTGCCATCCTTAATTTACTGTGACAATGGCAAAACATTTAAAGGAGCTGAAAATAAATTAAAAGAATTGTATGAATTACACTCAGCCAAATGTCATGTAGACAATGTAGAGAATTTTTGCTCCACAAAACTTATTAGGTTCAAGTACATACCTAGTTACTCTCCCGAATTTGGCGGGCTCTGGGAAGCCGGAGTGAAAAGTGCCAAGCATCACATCCGGAGAGTAATTGGTAATATATCTTTGACTTTCGAAGAATTTAATACTGTACTCACACAAATAGAGTCAATTTTAAATTCAAGGCCACTTCTTCCCCTGAGTAGTGATGTTTCAGACTTAAATTACCTGACCCCAGGCCATTTCCTGGTAGGAACTGCACTTACAAGCTACCCAGAGTTGGAGGTGACCAAGAAGAATATTAATAGAATGAAATTTTGGGAACTATGTACAAAATTAAAACAAGATTTTTGGAACCTCTGGTCCAGAGATTATTTAACCTCTCTACAAAATAGACCCAAATGGAAGTATAGTAGTGATAATTTAAAAGAGGGAGATTTAGTTATTGTTAAACAAAAGGACATCTCTCCTCTAAAATGGCCCATGGGGCGCATTGTTAAAACTATTCCTGGACCAGATGGTAGAGTCAGGGTAGCAGAAGTGAGAATGGGGCCCAAAAATAATGTTTACTTAAGGTCCTATACCAAATTGTGTCCTCTGCCCATAAAAGATAATTTAGATTAGGATAATTTAAAGATATTTACATATAAGTTAGTTTTAATTAAAGATAAATTCTGTAAAATTGTGTTGCACCCATTGTGTTTATAATAACTTAAATATTATCGTTTATAACAGTTTATATATGTTTTTTCAAACAACTATTTATGTAAAATAATTTATAACTTTAACTTAGTAAACCCAGTTACCTATGGTTGGTGCACTTTGCCCGCCCCAACTTATGTTTAATACAAAACATAAAATAGTAAGTTTAATAACAACACTAGAATTAGTTTTTTTATGTTGACCACACCGGTGGCCATTTCTCTTCCCTTTTTTTTACTTGAACTGTGCCATGAGCAGTCGCACATTGTTTTATAAAAAACTAAATTAAATGATTTAAAAGTTAATTAGCCTTTTACTTAACAGATAGAATTTAAATTAGTCGAAATGTCAGTTCTATAGGGTAAGGAGTTAGAATAAGATGAGTTAATTATATTATCTGCTAGCTGCTTGCCGATGCTTTATGTTTATGTCATTCATAGAATTAGATGTATCTGCACTTATGAGATTGTCAGCTAATGTTTTTTGTTTTTTCTGCTGTATTATAGATTTCACCGCCTCCCATTTATCTTTGTTGTTATTTGCGCTTTGCAGAAGAGATCGTTCATAGTTAATTTTTAATTTCCTTAGCAATGTGGTGCAAAAATTGCGATATCTTTTATATGTTGTTTCGAGTACTTTGTTCTCTGGACTACACGAAAGCTTTTTATGCAGTCTATCTCTATGGCGAATGCAGCGGAGTAATCCTGGAGTTAGCCAAGGTTTCAGAATTCTTTTCCGACTAGGTCTTTTAAGTTTAGTTGAATTTACTTCCAGAGCTGTGGAAATTTTTTCAACAAAAAAAGTGGCAGCCTCATTGGCATCCGCATCATCATTAATGAATGAAAAGTCAACCGTCTCTAGATGTTTAATCGCAGCGTCATAATTGACCCTTGTTAAAACATTAGGTTTATGACCTATCTGTCGAGATTGACGAAGGTTTAATATTACTGAGGCATGGTCGGTAACTGTGGAATTAATTACAAATACTGTTGCCGGCTGTGCCGTATTAAGTAACATGTGATCCAAGCAACTTTGAATTCTTGTTGGATGTGTGTGTCCAGGCAACAGTCCCAGTTCAGCAGTAACGTTTAAATAAGTTTCGCTATTCCTGTCAATGGTGTTGGCTTTAATGTCAATATTGGTATCTCCAGTTAGCACAGTGTTTTTAGCTTTAACAGACCGTATTATACTGTCTATTGAATTCAAGAAACTGTAGGTACAGTATATAGACGGAGACCTATATACAGCCAAAATGCAAGTATCCGGAAAAATATTTATTAACATAAAGTTAGAGCCTAGAGGCTCCGGTTCTTCAACTGAGCATTTAAGGTCTTGTTTTGCATATATATCAATGCCGTCATTTTGATTTAGACAGTTTTTTGAAGAATATGTTGTGTAACCATCAATCATTGGAATAGGTTTGTTTTGATGGAGCCAGCATTCAGTAAGAATGATGACATCGAAGTCAAATGAAAACCTGGCTAGTTGTGCTTGAAAATTATCCAAGTTCTTATAAACACCGCGGATATTCTGCGTTATAATATTTAAAGCTGGCGTTGAGTTTTTTATCTCTGTGTTACAAAAATCCGTGTCACAATCATAGCTATTAGCTGTGGATATGCTGTCAACGTCGCTTAATATATTATTATTAGCCATTTATATAAATAAAGATTGTATTGTGGCACAAATTAATTTCAATGTTAGTCCGTAATAAAATGCTGACATTAGTTGAACAAAGTTGCATAAATGCAGACGTAAATCTTAATAGTATGAGGGGTGTGTCAAGCGCGTCAGATTGGAATATATTTTTGTAAATTGGTGTGTGTAAATTGATTGTAAAATAACTTGTATAGTGTAATATTAAAGAAGATTTCGTGCACTTAAATCTTGGGTTTGATCACATGACTCGTGAAGACGTAGTACAACGGAACCTGACACTGTCCAACAATCTGTTCGGGAACCCCTCGAGTCCAGAAGCAGAAAGAAAAGCAATAACTATTGTTGATGGTACATATGTGTACTTGCAAAAAACGGCAATTATTTTTTTCAACGTGAGTCTTATAGCCATCACAAGTACATAAATCTCCTCAAACCGTTCCTCTTGGTTTCTTGCGATGGACATATTATCGACGTAATTGGACCATACGCTGCTGTTACATCTGACGCGGATATCATGAATGGCTTAGTAAATAATACGGACAGTGCATTCCACTGGTTTTATAGGAGTGGCGATGTTTTTATTTTAGACCGTGGATTTCGCGACTTAGTAAAAAATCTCGAGTCTTGCGGTTATGTAACACATATGCCAGAAACTAAGTATCCAAATGAGACTCAATTAACGACGGATCAGGCAAATAAATCAAGATTAATTACGATCTGCCGTTGGGTAGTAGAAGTGATCAACGGCAGATTCAAGAGAGATTTTCGACTACTACGGAACGTGTACAATAATAGAGCGCTGAGAAGCATGTTCGATTATTTTAAGATTGCAGCAGCAATATTAAATCGTTTTCATGTTTTAATTGAGGACAATCCACATATTACAAGCATGTTGGAGATTATCCATAAAAGGATAAATATGCCAAACAGATTGGCAGCACTCGTAGAACGGCACAACTACAACCGCAGACGTGCTCAATTCAGGGCGGTGACAGCGGATATGGAAGAGTTCTCTGAATTCTCAAGGATGACCGAGCACGAGCTGTTTTTATTCGCGCTTGGGGTATACCAATTAAAACAAGCGAAGAGCTATTATGGCGAACATATCCTCGAAAACGGATCTTTTACAATTGAGCTTAGCAATGATTTGCCAGGCGAGCACCTGACGGAGTTGCAGGAGCAGGGAAATGATTTGTGGATGATTCGTGGGCGATTGCAATCCCGGCATGTCAGAGCAAGACAATATTATACGTATATTGTAGTGGACAAAACGTTATCGGGAAGACAAGCCATCGCTCACTACTACTGTACGTGCGTCATAGGAAAAAGAACTATTGGGTGCTGTTCTCATATAATGTGTATTATATGGTATATGAGCTATGCTCGACATTTACAAAATATAGCTCCACCAGCTTTGGGATTAGAGAATATCATTGTTATGCCAGATGATTTTGATACAATTATTTAATAATAATATCGATTATGTTATATTAAAATATGTTTATTGAAATAATTCAAAGCTATTATTGTAATACATTACATTAAACATGTAAAAATCTATTCTTATTTTATTACAACCCCCCAAACAAACTACGGACTAAGGTCCATAACAAAATGAAATGTTCTGTTATGGACCCTAGTCCGTAGTTTGTTAGTGTGGTAATTCATTTAAGCGAAAATATTATGGTACCTCATTGTTTTCGTTAATTCATTTGATTGAAAAATGTATGAAAAATCAGGTTTTTTTAACATGAATACCACCAAGTATATTGGTGCTACAGCTTTGGTGTCATATAAAAAAATGCTAAGGCGAATGAGTTCTTTCAGAATAAAGCACTTTTTTTATTGGCAACTTTGACATTTGGACCAAAATGGATGATGTCCTTTCTAACTTCTATATTAGATGTCTTAAAAAATTCACCATCCTGCATGCAAACTCTTATGCTTCGACAACTTCTTCACGTCTATTGAGCTCCTGCAATATTTGCGCGACGAATACGGCGTATTCGCCTTGGGAACAATCCGAGCAAACAGGCTCCGAGGAGCGGGGAAAAAACTACCTACTGATAAAAAATTTAAAAAGAAAGGCAGAGGTTCTCACGCACAAGTAGTTTGTAACAAAAACAAGATAGTGGCTATTAAGTGGTATGATAACAAATGTGTTACAGCTGCTAGCACATTTGTAGACGCCCATCCTATTCAGACTGTGTCTCGTTACAACAAAAACGAAGTAAGAAAAATTCCCGTGAATTGCCCAAACCTAATTAAACAATACAACACTTATATGGGTGGAGTAGACTTAGCAGATATGCTGGTAGCTCTGTACCGTACGCCGTTCCGAGGTCATCGCTGGTGTTTGCCAATCTTCTCACAAATGTTAGATATCTGCGTAAACAACGCGTGGTAAAAAGCTAGGCATGATACCAAAAAACAGAAGCCACTAAAAACATTTAGAACAGAAATATTCGAAAGCCTACGCAAATTTGGACGAACAGAGGCGAACGATATCGGTAGACCCCCTTCCAGCTCAATAGCTACGATACAGACACCAGTAGCAGAAATACCTCCAGATGCTGTGCGATATGACCAGGTTGGTTATTATCCCAAAATAATAATTACCAGGGGAAGGTGTATGTACTGCACAAAAGGACAGACGAAATTCTTTTGCCAAAAATGTGAAATACGGCTGTGCTTATTGCCCGAACGTTACGTACGTATTAAGTAGTAATGTATAAAATTGATCTCATTTTATTCATAAATAAGACTCATAATTAGGTAAGACTTAAAGGCTGATAACTACACTCGAGAGCAATGAATCCGGGTCACTTAAAGAATCCTAAAAATCTCGGAAACTGAAAATGCTAGGTTAATGCAATAAATTGTATTTAATAGACAATGTAATACTCCTTAAATGAAGGTATTAAAACTTCTTAGTTATTGTAAAGTTATATCATAAAAAAATCAAATTTGAAAAAGGGCCACTTTCGAAGATGGAACTACGAAATTACAGCATTTGGTTTTGCTTTTGTTTGTAATCTGTCATTTATGTGGGTACATAAACCATGTTGATAGTGCTCTATATTCATTATTCAAGCTGAAATTATGTCGCTTACGCCTGAAGAATGCACCAGAATACTTACAATGCTGGAAACCGGCCGGAGTCAGCGCGATACAGCCAGGACTGTCGGTGTGTCGCTGTCAACAGTACAAAGAGTTCTCCGACGTTACGAAGAAACTGGTTCTAACCTACGCAGACCAGGAACGGGCAGAACCAGGTGTACCACAGCACGAGAAGACCGATACTTGGTGAACACCATGCTTCGAAATCGCTTTCTCACAGGAACTGAACTCACCAATCAGTTTCGACGCCTCAGAGGAAGTAACCCAAGTGCATGGACAGTAAGACGTCGGCTTGCTGAATCTAACTTAAAACCCCTTAGACCTGCAAACGGCCCTAAACTGGAGCGTGGGCATCGTATTTCAAGACTAAGATATGCCCAGAGCCACGTAAATTGGAGTATTGAAGATTGGTCAAAAGTTATGTTCTCCGACGAATCAAAATTTATGCTCTACAAGCACGATGGAAGACACAGAGTGTATCGAAGACCAGGGGAAAGATTCAAGCAAGCATGCATCGAAGAAAAAGTAGCCTACGGTGGTGGGTCTGTACTTGTGTGGGCCGGAATTTCTTCTGAAAGTCGCACAGAGCTGGTGATCATAGAAAACGGCTCTTTAACTAGCGTAAGATATGTGGAAGAAATCCTCAATGATCACGTTGGTCCATTTATGGTCAATTTAGGTGAGGATGCTATATTTATGCATGACAATGCCCGACCTCATACAGGTAGGATTGTGAATGACTACCTTCAAGAGATGAACATTACTCGTATGGAGTGGCCAGCGCGCAGCCCGGATATCAACCCGATCGAGCATGCTTGGGACGACCTAGGCAGATGCGTAAAACAACGAAACCCTCCACCAATCACGCTTCGTGAGCTCAAAATTGCTCTCACAGAGGAATGGGAGAATATTCCCCAAAATCGTATAAGGAACTTGGTGTACAGCATGCCAAACCGCGTAAACGCAGTAATGGAAGCACGAGGAGGCAATACGAAGTATTAAAATTCAAGAAAATCGTAATAAAGTTCAAAAATTTCATGTTTCCTATTTTTGTTTTAAGGAGAGATCAGCAGTTTTTTTCTTTATGTAATTTTGTGTTAATAAAATGTATTTTTTTTTACTTTCATTTAAGGAGTATTACATTGTCTATTAAATACAATTTATTGCATTAACCTATCATTTTTAGTTTCCGAGATTTTTAACATTCTTTAAGTGACCCGGATTCATTGCTCTCGAGTGTATGTTGATTTTTAGGTTTTTTTTATACTTGTTGATTATGAAAACAGAATTTGTATTATTTTTAGTTTTCCTATTCTAAGCAATGAGTCAAATATGATACGCAGTTTTTTTTCTATTGATTATTATGCACCTGGCAATGTGATACATCTATTAAAACGTAAACTAAACAATTATAACTTTTCTTATTATTTTTTTGCCTTTCCAGTTAACACCTAGGAACACAAATCAGGCATTTTTTTTTCAAAAATCTCTGCCAACTATAGGGTTAAACGGTGTCCACTGATTAAATTTGCCGTGAAAGACCGGTATCTCTAATTTTGATGTTGTTTTTTCTCGATAAGCTCCGGACCACATCTTTGTATTTAACGCCTTCTTCAAATCAAGCTATTGGCTTTCAAATCTCGTTTATCGCTCTTCATATACTGTGATCTTGTCTCCGTTGAGTTCGCACTCTATCTCCCAATGAAAACTGTCAATAGCCGACCAACGCGGCGACTGCTCTCATGAAGGCTTTGAAGTTTGTCGATTGTTTGCGTAGAAAATCGTCCAGTTTACTATTGGACGCTGTATCCCACTTGTTAGTTTTTAATTTAATTTTTTTAGTACTTAAATAAGAAAAAGTAAGTTTGTCTTATCAGTTATTTATCCCAATGTCTGACTTACACAATGTTGATTGTTATTTAATAATAAATTATTATGTTTATTAATTAATATTGCTATCATTCAACTTTGATTGAATATAATATAATCCTATTAAAAATATGTCTTATCTTGTCTGACATAAATGCACAATGCACCAAATATTGATTGTTATTTAAAGGTAAGTATAGTATGTACCTTACTTAGTTATTAATACATTATTAAACTTTATCATTGTTTGTTTTTGATTAAATAAATTACTTCAAAAGAACATGTTTTAATTTCAATTCTAAACAAAGTTTTCCCTTATCCTACACCATAACTTAAGCCTAAACTTGTAAATTTATTTTAAGCTATTTAGAGTCCTACATATTTATTGGTTTGGATTTATTTCCATTCATTTGCAATTAAAGGTAAATTTAAACCCAGTTTTTGCTTCATGTTTTAAACATTGTTTAAAACTTGTTTTAAACTGTGTTTTGAAACACTTCATAAAAAACATAGTTTTATTTCAAACTGTTTTTAACACGTGTTTTAAAACAACTTGTTTTAATCATGGCAATCCTGAGTAACGCACACTCTAATTCTCATTAAACCTTTTCTCGACGGAGTGTACTGTCTGTCAGATACAGTCAATTTTGAAAAATCATACCAAGAAAAATATTATTACGTGAAACGGAACGTTCCTACTGTTTAAGAAAGTAACTGTTTCTGAACGCATTTACGTCATGTCATGTCAGTTTGACATAACCGTTTTTCATTCACAATCAAAATGATGAACTCAAAGCAATCCCGCCGAAAAAGGTAAGAAAATTTATATTTTATGTTGTTTTTACTCAATAATATAATAATTATGCATATCACGATGTACATTATTGTATACGTGTCAATTGATTGAACTTTGATGTAAAACTGTATATTTGGTTTAGTAAACTAGAGCCAAATTGCTATGTATCTCGCAGTTCACACGGCCATGTTTACTGGTTTTTTTATGTTTTGGTGTAACGTATCATGTAGTACACACTGCCACGTTTATGGTGTTTTTATTTTTATTGTTTGTTAACTACTTTGATGGTGGCTTATTGGTGAATGTGGTGATGGTGTTAAGCTAAAGCAAAAAAGGTTCCGAGTTCGATTCCCGGTCAAGACAAAATCGATTTTTATACATGGCTATAGGTCTGTACATACTTTTAGTCTTGGTAGATATACTGTATGCTCTTGTCTTTGAAATTTGGTTGTTCGTTTCTGGTCTTTTTATGGAATGTTTATGGTTTTGATTTTCGCTTAGCATGGAGGGTTAATTAAGCTTGTTTATCTTAGGGCGGAGTACATCAATCCTTCGCAAGAGGCAGAAAGCTTTGTGCGCTTATCCCAAAATCGGGCAGAAAATCGCCGAATGACGATTCGTCGACGGAGTCTGAAAATTAAATTCGGCAGTTTCAAATTCGACATAGGGCTGACGAAGAATCATCACCAGTGCCTTCACTACCATCGTCGAAGGAAAAGATCAACCTGCTATCCGACGATGAAATAGTTGATGTTCAAAAAGCGGTCACTGCGTCACCATTGCTGGCATTTCCACTCGGGTGCGCCAAAGTTCACCTAAATTTTCAACTCCGATAATTGGAAATCCGAAAATGTTCTTCCTAACATTTTTCATCCTAACAATCACAATTCCTAACTACTCTGTCTCTAATGTTCATAATTCCGAAGCATTCAACTTCATAATGTCAGTAGCAATAAACATCTATTATACTTTTATTTGTTTCCCTATATTTTCTCAACATAACCATCTTTTATACTATTATTCAAAGTCATATCTTTTTTGTTTAGATTTCTTTTTATTCATAATAATCAGTATTATATACATTAATCATTGTAAGCCCTAATTATCACATGCCATAATTATGATATGCCATAACATAATTTGCCCTCGACATCGGGTGTGTAACGGTTGTTTATATCAAGAGAAATTGGATGCAATTGGGACTTTAGGGCACCCCGATTCGGACAGGTTAGGTTAGAAGGCCTTCGTGGTTATTTTTTTATAAACCACACAGAAGTAGGAGCCCCGCGAAGCGGGGCTCCGTCGACCTAGCCCACCATCAACCATGCACAGAAAAAAAACCTAAAACTATAAATATCATCTTCTACCCACATATATTTTTTATAACACTTGGTAAATGTTTCTTTCTGAGTATGAGTGAAAATATTATGGTAATTATGTTTAGGGATAAAAGCGTTATGATAAAAACAGTAGGAGTTTAAATATATTTACATTAATGATATTATTAATTACAATTTTCGGAAACATGAGTGTTATGAACATCGCCGGTAGCACTACAAATAGTATGAATGAAAACTTTAGGATGAAAAATTTTAGGAAGAGTGATCATTCGGATTACAAATCGTTAGGAAGAACAATTTCGGGTAAAGAACTTTAGTTGAGCCAATATGGACCCTTTCCACTCACTCCACTACTCCGCAAAATTTGACACAATCTGTAGCGACTCCACAGCAGGCTCCGACTCCTACAGCTCCACATGAGTCCAGCTACTACTTTAACATCAACACGCGCCAGAGCAATTAGACCAAGATTGGTTATAGCACGTCGTCCTCAGCTAGCGAGAGTAAAAGTGGAACCTCTCCATTTTCGATGGACTGGACAACGATTCCGTCATCGAGCAGAAATAGCCAATAATGATTTTCAAGAAGAGGCAGGTCTCCAGGATCCATTTAAAAAATTTCCAGCTTTTTTACTGACGACATTTTAAACTACATAAAGGAACAAACCAACTTATATACTACTCAACAATCTAATAGATCGTTGAATTTTACAGTCGAAGACATACAAGACTGTTGCAATAAATCTGCTAAAGGGAATAATTGATATGCCTTCGTATACAGACTATTGGTCCCGAGAATTTAGATACAGTCAAATAGCAGATATCATGCCCCTCAAAATATTTCAACAATTACGTCGTTACATCCATTTCAATAACAATTTGCTTGATGAAGGGGATCGCTACCACAAGATCAGACCTTTGGCAGATATGCTACGTGCCAACTTTTTGAGAGTAGTTCATGAAAAAAAATTCAGCATAGATGAAATGATGGTGCCTTATAAAGGGAAAAAGCTGGTAATAGAAAGCAATATGTCAAAAATAAACCTAAAAGTGGGGTTACAAGATTTGTGTTAGAGCTGGTTGTGGCAGCAGGAAATGCAATATTTTATCTAGCTTATGCAGCGAAAGGCGAATGTAACATTCCAGCCACACAGTCGTCCGCCTCCTGCCGCTGGGCAAACTCGCGCCAATAATTAATATGTATCTTTTCATGTGATTAATAATATATCAAGTATCCATATTCTCTTGGTTTCACTTCTAATGGAATACCCTTTCTGATCTGGACATAACGTCTATAGCTGAAGTGGTATACACATATCCACATAATAATAACACACACAATAAACAATATAAACTATAACCTAAACTGGTGACCTTACATGGTGACATACGGCCTTTTTAATGATTTACGAAGACAAAAACATTTTTGGTATCGAATACGTTTAAATGCATTTTTAATTCTGCCAATTATCGTAAAATAGCTAAGTTTCATCCGTTCGTTAAGTTAATCTGCAGTACGTGCGGTCAAGACAACGATGGGTACCTTTAGTAGTGACTTACATTTCTGGGCTATGTTGCTCCACTTAAGCCTTGGATCTCATATAATGTTGTAGTTTTTTAAAAGAAATACAGGAAGCATTAGAAATACAGGTAGTACAGTGATGTAAAATATGTAAGAAATATGTTATTATGACATTTTTAAAGAATGAAACAACACATTAAATTTCAATTAAAGTATAATCAGTATTTATTACAAAATCATAAACAAAACGAAATATAGGTGTAAATAATCTAAAAATTATTCTGTCGCTGAATCATCTAGCTCATCATCATTTTCGTCCATATTTTCTTTAAGAGGCTCTTTAAAAAAAAGAACAATATCTTTGTTAAATGGTATTGACTTTTTTTTAGGTTTTTCTCTAAAGTTGACAATGACGGGATCTGTAGTAACTACCATAGTATTGAATATATCGGTGTTAGTGTTTATTCTTGAAGTTTTGCGGGTGTGAAATAGTCTATAATTTTTAAAATCCTTCTGACGAGACTCCTGTATGTCCTCCGTCAATGTACCAACCGGTAAAGCTAAGTTACTGATAGTGTCTGGTCCGTGAATTAATATTTTGTGTACTGTTACACTCATATTGTACCAAATATACAATGAAACATATTTTTTCGCTGTATCTAAACAATATTTTTTAAATTCTTTTAGTTTTATTGTGTAACCACTGGCTAAAGTGCCCAAAATTGTAGCAAATCTGTAAATTAATTCTTCATCAAGGCCTGTTATTTCAGCAACTTTTTGAGGATTACTAAAAAATCGCCTGGCCGTATTCCCGTCATTGCTATTTCCCCCTCCTTGTTTGGGCACATCGACAACAAGGCCCATATCTTTATAATTTTTTTGTGATAACATTGTGTTTCTTTCTGCCACAGATTTTTTCTCTAGTTCTCCGCGAGCTTGCCATTTTTTTAAGTGTAGTTTATAACTTATATGTAACAACAATTCCATGGTCCTAATGTAACCGTGAAGAACCGACAAACCGTATTGGAATGAGCTTTTATCACAAGATTTACTCGAAACTTTATCAATATTGTTCATTTCACTAGCTTTAGCTTTACAGACATAGCAGCTTTGAGTTGATTTGTTATTTGCCAGAATATTTATAATTTTTCCATCGAACATGGTGGGCATAAGGACGTAATGAAATAGAACCCGTTTCCCGTTTATAATCATTTCTTTCGGCAATAAGCTTTGAATTTGTGATTGGACAGTGTTGTACATCTCTAAAACGTTTTCTTTTTTTCATGTAATATTTTAAACATTAATGGACGGCAAAAACGAGTCGATGAAGAGCTAGCGGCTTTCCAAAAAATTAACCTGTTTGTTAATTCATTATTTGCTATCTCTAATGGTACTACACTGCACAAAATTATGTTTGAATCACCATATAATGTATTTGTATTGCTGAAGTTTTGTTTGTAGACGCTATGACCCCCACTCCCATCAAAGCCCCATTTACACAACACTTTCACTTGATCAATGCCTATTTCTTCTATTCTTGTGAAAACATCTTTTTGCACTAAAACTAACCTGTCCATAGTAAAATCCAATAAAGTTTGTAAGCTAACTTCTACGCCATTCTCTGATACATTTATGTGGCAAGGTTCCGGGTAACATTGCAATTTAGCTTTTTGAATCATTTTGTATGATGGGTAAAGATTACAACCTCGACGCTTAGCTCCTTGTTGCATTCGCGTATAGTCGTCCTTTGTCATGTCATTATCGACCATCAATGCCAGAGCTTCATCCGGTGAATAAGTGGTGTGTTCACTTTGATGTTCACTAGACAAGCCCGCTGTCTTCATACGTTTCAAACTTCTAGGTGTTGCTGATGATGCTATCTCTATTACTTTGGATGCATTTCTTTTGCCTGACAAGCGTAATGACTGTTGTGAGGCAAACAGCAATTTGCTTGGTTCTTCTTGAGTGACAAGAGCAGAGACAGCTCTGCTTTTGGTTTTACTGGAACTGCACTGAAAAAGTTTCCTTGGTCTTCCTTGTTTCGGTGTTGGTTCAACCAAACGACTGTGTGTTTCCTTAAAAGGCGTAGAGAACTGTTGTTCTATCCAATGTTTGTGTTCAACTAGCAACTTATTCGCAAATCTATTGCATCGACGATATTTCACAAATAAATTATTTACAAAACTTTTTAGTTTAGTTTTAAGCATATTTTTCGAAATTAAGTATTCGTTTCCACCAAACTTGTTGAAAATATAGTCACATAAACGTTCAACGCATTCAGATTGTGTTAAACTTAAGTATTTATTTGTTTGAAGATACACAAACAACTCCTTCCTAGAAACGGTTATCTCATTATTCACATTGCCGCTAGGTGACCAGTTGCTACCTGCAAACAAGAAATGGTTTTAACAAGTTGTAGGGCAGTTTTGAGCAGTTAAATTTTATTTACATGTAATGTTCAGTTGTTGTTCTAATATTTAAAAACAAGTTTGCTTTTAACCAACGTCAACCATTTACTTTTATGAACATTGAACTTAAGATTTTACTAATTAATCACATGTCCCTCTTAATAACGCTAAAAAAAATGTACCATAGAAAATTGTGAATGATACATAAGAAAATAAAATACATACCACTGGCTTCCATTCTCGTACAAAGCAATAACTCAAAGATGCACTTATGATGAAAAATATCACTTCAGTTACTTGTAAAAATACGTGTGCAAAGCTTGCGTCTCAAAGTGCGACTAACCCAACGGTTTCTACCTGCCACTGGTAAGGGAACCCTCAGTGCAATAGATCCAATTGTTTTTGAGTTCTATAGTTAAGTTGTCAAACTACTACTACTACCGGTACTTCAACGATGAAGAGGAAGAGGAATGATATTATAGTGGACCCCGACACAAGACAGGAAATTCAAGACCCGAAAAGACCTCGGATGACATTGGACGCTGACAAGAAGGTGAGATGCTTGAAAACTTTAGCGTCCGCATACAAAGCAATTCTGGGTAGATTAGCTCCACTCATTTTCCCAGGAATAGAAAATGAAGAAGCTCAAGCAAGGTTCCTGAAGGCAGATAACTTGAAAAGAGAAGTGATACTGGCTGCTCAGATAACAAGTATTATTTTCACTGCCCACAACATCAACCGCCAGAGAGTCAAAGGTACCTCCACAAATATGCAGACAAAAGTTGGTGCTACCGATTATAAGATCCAAATATCCAATCCATTATTACTATTTTCATTAGTTAACATGAGTGAAATAGACAATTACTTTTTTTGTTTTTGTCTTTCTACTGTAGAACAAAAGGCCGTATGTGCCCCGGACTAAAGTTAGAAGTGATTTGTTAAGTGACCAACAGTGAAAGGAGATCACCCTGCCTCCATACATTTTTGGGCTAATTTTGAAAGTGCCGGCCAACTAAAATAAACTTAATATTACATTAGATAATAACAGAATAAACACTTTTTATTACCACATTAAAGTTCTAAGTGAAGTCTGTGAGATATTATTCAAACTCAAAACATCTATTCAGTTTGTGGAATAAAACCTCATTATTATTATATTTCTAGTAAAAAAGGTAGCAGCTACTTACCTGCGTCTGCGTCACTAGCTACCTCGCTCGCACGCACCGCGCGGCGCTCACCGCGCGGCTTGCCTTTAGTTCTCCATGCAACTTCTGTTATATCGGACGGCTACTGTACTGTGCTCCCAGTTTTATCGTTGTTTTGTTATTGCTGTTCTTGTTATCGTGTTATTATTTTTTTGTCGTGTTATTGTTGCTATAATGTCACAAATGTTGTGTATAAACTGTCGTGAACCATGTGAAGGTCGAAGGACTTATACGTGGACTTCACGAGAAGAACACCATAGCGACATGGCGCAGATCGTTATCGCGGGGCTGGTTGCAAGAAAAGAAAAAAGAAAGAAAGAAAGAAAATGCGTTTATTTGCGGTAAACATGACGCAAAAAATAACACAAACACAGAAAATATGAAAACAGGTAACCTATTTATATTTTTTAGTAAAACTCCAACTAAATGATAGTAACTCCATACCATGCTATTTCCAGTTGGACGTGTAACGTACCTACAACACTACTGGGCATAAGTCTCCTCTTCGAAGAAGTTGTTTAATCTTTGTAGTTTATAATCAAAGGCTTTTAATCAAAGTAGGAGGTTAATAATTTTTATTTATTATTATTTTCAGTAAGAACCAACACACTTCATTTGCCGACCATGTTGGCAAAGAGTTGAAAGGACTTTTCAACGACGAGTTCGCGTGGAAAATCAAGTCATCGATGCTCTGCCGGATGAACCTGCTGCAGAAGTACCCCGTATCCATCCAACACTGACATTACCAGGATTCGTTCCAAACACAACTGTGAATTGTGTTTTTCAACATTGCCAGAATGTGACCCGACTTAGAATCCCAAATAGTGTGGTTGTTCTTCTGATCGGACGTTACAATCTATTGATACCAGAAAATGCTCGCGTGTGTCAAGAACATCTGGAGCAAAACCTCTGGCATACACTTCCTCTACAGGATAATCTCGTAGAAGATTTTACGCCCTCTGAAATAGTGAGCGCTCTAACTATTATGCGAAATCAAATGACAACAGATATACTCAACTTTGAACAATATGAACTTATAAATGCAAATGAATTCCACACTTGGATAGGACTTACTCATGAGCAGTTTTCCAATTTGCTCGACAACACATCCGGTTTAAATAGTAACAGACACAAAAAAACTATACTGGCTGCAACATTAGCGAAACTTCGAACAGGCGATTCTAATGCGAGGCTCGCTTTGATTTTCAAAACAAGTGAATCCCATTTTCAACGACTATTGACCTTAGGTCATGAAGCGTTAATGCGTGATTTTGTTCCTATACACTTAGGATTTGACCATTTAAATCGACAAGATGTAGCACAAAGAAACTTGTTATTACCAGAAACGTTATATGGAAATCCAGAAAGCTCTATAGAACAAAGAAACGCTATTACTATATGTGACGGTACATGTATATACAACCAAAAAAGCTCTAACTACTTATTTCAAAGACTTACGAACAGTCACCATAAATATAGAAATCTGACAAAGCCTTTTTTATTTGTATGCTGTGACGGCCCCATTATAGAGGTGTCTGCACCACACGCTGCGACAACTTCTGACGCCTATATAATGAATTCTATTCTCGAGGACGAAGAAAGTGTATTTTACTGGTTTTATAGACCAGGAGACGTATTTATCCTGGATCGGGGCTTTAGAGACGCAGCATTACCTCTACAATCTCATGGATATTCAGTGCATATGCCCCAAACAAAGGATGCTAATGAAACGCAACTCACTACGGTACAAGCAAACAAGTCACGCCTTGTTATATTCCGCTGGGTGGTGGAAGTAATTAATGGACGATTTAAGAGGGATTTTCGACTATAAAGAATCGTTCGTTGCAATCGCGCCTTACCACACATGATTGAATATTTTAGGATAGCAGCAGCAATATTAAACGCCTATCATCAAGTGATTGTGGACAATGTCCGGGCCCCAAGATTTTTAGACATCATTCAAGAAAGAATTAATATTCCAAATACATTGGGCGATCTGGTAACCAGATACAATTATAACCGAAGACGTGCACAGTTACTGCCAATAAATACGAATCTGTCTGAAGTCCCGTTCCCTATGTTAACGGAAGAAGACCTTATTTTGTTCGCCCTTGGTATATACCAACTTAAACAGGCACGTAGTTATTATGCAGAGCACATACAGACAACTGGTATGTTTGTCATTGAAATCGGAGGACAGATACCTGCTGAAAATCTGCGAGAAGTTGAAGGGAGGGATATCTACATACTTCGAGGGCGAATCCAGTCCCGGCATGTCCGTTTACGAACATATCTTGTTTATATAGGCATAGACACAGCTCTCATAGGCAGACAATCTATAGCGCATTATTATTGCAGTTGCCATATTGGCAGAAGAACTATCGGCTGCTGCTCCCATGTGATGTGTATTGTGTGGTACATGGGTCATGCAAGGCACCTGTCTGTCATAAACATTCCCGCTGAAGGTTTAGAGAATATTTTTGTTAGACCAGAAGAATTATAAGTAGAGAGTAAGCATTGAAATGTTTAATATTTTTTTTTTTTTTTTTTTTTTTTCCCCAGGACTTTTTATAATGCAAGTAAAACTAAACATGCAACTGACTACCATTACACCACTTATAAATAACACTTTTGACTAAACAAAAAACTGCTTCACATCTACACTGAGTGATACTATGAGGCTAAATATTCAAACCTAAATATAATCTCAGAGAATTGACTTTGGTATACTAAGGTAAACGCAGCTATCAACGACCCATCGAAAATCTGTAGTTATTACCGACCTATAAAAGTAATTCAAAATCTTTACGTTTCCCGAACTATTCTAGCTATAGGTAGGCAAAGTTACACACGCGTTTATTCCTTGAGCATCGTATACTTTTACGTTAGTGTGAGTAGCTGTGCAAAAAAGAGACAAAATACGTCAGTTACTGCGGGGCAGCGTGGACGCAGGAAGTGTCGTACTGTTCCCTTGTTCCTTCCAGTAAGTACGTGACTTTTCTATTTAAGACATTTATACAAACAAATGACATCTATACTTTATCTTATATTACTCAATGTATTCATTTAAGTGTCAACTCTGGATTTCTTACGACATTTTATTAATAAAAAGTAATTTGAAACGATAAAACATTAAATTAAAATGGGATGGTGTTAGCTTCATCAGTTTTAGTCGTGGCAGCTGTCAACGACCCATAAGTCGGCAATGGCAGCAACGTAACTTTTCGTTTTATTTTTCTTTTATGTTACTAAATCACACTAACACAAGAGGCATCAAAAAGGTTTAATAATCCCAAAACTACATTACGAGACAAACGGGACGGGAAATATAAGCATGAAATTTGCGGAGTTCAGCCGGTTCTTAATTTAAGTGAAGAAAAACAGATTGTAGACTGGATTCACTACCTTGGCAAGATGGGATAACTGGAAGTTACAAAAGAACAATTATTAGAAGTGGCTAAGCTAGTCCAAAACTTAAATCGTCCAAACCCTTTTAAAAATGGTGTGCCTGGCAGATATTGGTTTGAGAATTTTAGAAAGAAACATCCAACAGTATCTAAACGCGTTGCACAAAATCTTCCTTCAAGCCGAAATCAAGTCACAGAAGCGGCTATACGTGCATGGTTCAACAGAGTGAACAATTATTTTATGACAAATAATCTGCATCATGGTTTAGAAGATGCTAGACGAGTGTTTAACTATGACGAAACTGCTTTCTTTTTATGCCCAAAAGAGAAAGAAGTTTTGGTCAGCAGAGGTAACAAACGAGTGTATAATCGTGATGCTAATGACGAAAAAGAGTGCTTGACTGTGCTTGTGAACGTTTCAGCTGACGGAAATCTAGTACCTCCAATGATACTTTTTCCGTATAAACGTTTGCCAAAAACTACGTCTATTAGAGTCAGACTCTGCAAGAGAGACAGTTAAACGTCGAGTCTTAAATAGCAGTGAGTCTGATGATAGTGATGATGAAAGTATTTTTTAAGTGACTTTAATGTTTCGTTTGTAAGCACCAGTTGTACCAAATCATATATGTAACTAATTAGTTGCAATTTATTTCTAAAATGAGGTGAAGCAATGACTGTGACGTTTAATATTATAATTATCAAAAAATTATTATGATATCAATAGCATAAGGAAGGGTATATCCTAGCGTTTGAAATCCTTAAATTAAAATATATACAGGCTGAAATTTTAATGGTTGTTTTCCCGCGGCAGAACGATTTGCCCTTAGTAGTACTATTGAATCATAGAGTTAAACTAAAGAAAAACAAAAGTTATTTTTTTCAAATAATTAAAAAAAATATGCATAAACTCGAAAGCGTGAGAAACAATAGTAACCACTAGACATAACGTAGGTACTTCTCG
Source organism: Brachylomia viminalis (assembly GCA_937001585.2). NCBI lineage: Eukaryota > Metazoa > Arthropoda > Insecta > Lepidoptera > Noctuidae > Brachylomia > Brachylomia viminalis. Next base: position 3,364,542 of record OW443294.2, read on the forward strand.
AACCGCATGCGTGGCTCTGCGCGCTTCCGACAAAGCGAAGTGCAGTTCGTAAATGTTCAGACCACAATAAGCTGTCACGCGTAGTGATACGGCATAAACTAGTTCGCACGCCGCCGAGTCGCGTCTCTGCTCTGCGCGCTGTTTGTAGTATTATTTATTTCTTTGGCGGTGCCGACAAAGCGAATACCGATTCGCAAATGTTCAGAGCAAAATAAGCTGTAACGCGTAGTAATCAAAGCAATAAACGGCATAATCTAGTCTGCACACGACGAGCGCCTCCCCACTCATCACCGCCGCACCGCCCGCTGCCGTCTCAGTCAGTTGTTCCGCGACCGTCGTACCGTTGTACGTGCGATATCGTGATAAGTGATTTTCGTGCAAAAATGGATCGACACTACAATTATTCAAATTTGGATTACCTCGCTATGGCTAATTATAACTCCCACGCTGCCCGGCGACTTTACGCGGAGCCGCAACTCATGGAGTCGCTTCGTCTTCGCGGGGTTCTGAACCCCCAAGTCCCACAAGCCCGGACGATCGTAGCGGCGACACAGCGGCTACTCGATCACGGGCAGTTTCAGACACCAGCGCATGCACAGGGGAGAGGTCGATCGGCCGTTCATTCGCCAGAGCTCGACGAGGATGTACGGTACAGGTCGAACGTTAGGAATCAAACACAACGAATGCTGAGAATACACTGGTTTATTAATGTAAAGACATTGGATTATATAGGATTGCGATTACATACAAGTACATAGTATAGTGGGGACCTCACACCTCCCCCCTTATAAAGTAAACAATACATTTTATATTATAATGAGAATCCGTTGATTACAATACTAAATACGAATACATTCTTGATTACAAAAATATGGTTATAATAGTATAGTATTAGGTTCATTTACAATAATACAACTTAGTGCGATTTTTATGAATAACATCAATTTTGTTGTCCTTTATAATTTCAACATTCGGTGGTATGTCTCTGACAACCACATATGGGCCTAAATATAAGCTATCTAATTTGCTACCTACTTCATTTTTAATTAAAACTAAATCATTAGGGTTATACGTTACAGGTCGCTTACTGTTATCGTATTTTTGTTTTCTATGTAGTTTTCCTTTAAGCAAATTGTCTCTAGCCTCTCTTTGTGTCAATAAAATTGTAGACGATATTTCAATTGCATTGGGTAATTATCGTAGTTATATAGTGGCTCGACTTTGTTAGTTAAATTACTAGGGAGTGAACATTTCTTCCCAAATACCAATTCATATGGTGTGAATTTAGTTTCACTGTGAACCGATGTATTAAATGAAAAACACCAATATGTTAACCATTTGCTCCACATTTCGGGATGGTCATCACATTGTATTCGTAGAAAAGAAACTAGATGTTTGTGAGAGTTCTCTAGAGCACCTAGAGATTGATGGTGATATGCCGTTGAGTTTATTTTATTAATGTGTAAGAGTTTACATACCTCCTTCATTGTGTGGGACATAAATTCCGTTCCTCTATCAGTCGCAATGGCCTGTGGGATCCCATACCGCAAAATAAAATTATTAACGAAACAATCAGCTACTTCAACTGTGGTCTTGGAAGTCAGTGGATAGGCTTCAACGAATTTAGAAAGCTCGCACTGAAGTGTTAATATATAGGAGTAATTGTTGTTGTCTCGATCTAAGGGCCCGACGATATCTAAATAGATTTTCTCAAATGCATAATTTGCTGTTGATATACGCGTCCTGTCACGGTCGCCATGTACGGTACAGGTCGAACGTTAGGAATCAAACACAACGAATGCTGAGAATACACTGGTTTATTAATGTAAAGACATTGGATTATATAGGATTGCGATTACATACAAGTACATAGTATAGTGGGGACCTCACAAGGAGATCATCGATTACTTCGAACGGGATCCTCGTCGAAGTACGCGTATGGCTGCGGCTAGGTTTGACGTAAGCCAGTACTACGTCTGGAAATTATTAAACTGCGAAGGACTTCATCCCTATCATTTTCGGAAAGTTCATGCACTTCACGAAAATGACGCGCCGGCCAGAATAGCATTTTGTCAGTGGTTGATAAACAATCAGAATCTGAACATTTTGTGGACGGATGAGGCTACGTTTACGCGAGTTGGACTGTTCAACCAGCGCAACGAACATTTTTGGGCTTTTAATAACCCACATGTTATTCGCGAGTGTGCTCATCAAGTGCGTTTTAGTGTTAACGTGTGGGCCGGCATTATTAATGGCCAAGTTATCGGACCGCATTTTGTGACAGGACACTTGACAGGTGCAACTTACCTGGAAATGCTACGTAACGTTATCCCGGACTTACTAGAAGACGTTTCGCTAACGGTGTCCGAGGACAACATCCACTACCAGCATGACGGGTGCCCGGCTCATTATCAGCGTGCCGTGCGAGAGCACCTGGACTCGGTGTTTCCCCAGCGCTGGATCGGACGCGGCGGGCCAGTGCCTTGGCCAGCTAGAAGCCCGGACCTGACTCCGTTGGACTTTTACTTGTGGTCTGAGCTCAAGCGCCTCGTGTATCGTGAAGAACACACAACTCGCGACGCGTTAATAACTACGATAGTGGACGCTTTTAATATCGTAAGACGTGACAGAGACACTTTATTAAAATTGAAAGACAATCAGTTAAAACGTGCTCGATTGTGTATCGAACGTAGTGGCTTGCACTTCGAACAATTACTCCGTTACCAGGAAGTGTAAGTCCCCACCTTTGTAAATAGCGAACATTTAAGTAGGTAAGTTAATTAAAATCATTGTAAATAAGTTGATTCCAATTTTTTAAATACGCCTTAAATACAACATTAAGTATCTAATTCAGAATTATTATTTTTGTAAAATAATAACCTTGTTTTTCAGTTTCGTATTCAGTAAGTTGTGGCTAAAAAGTATTTGTGACGGTCCTAAGCCCGTAAAAGTATGAAGGAAAAATTGGAATTACTTTTAGGTAGGTAAGTATTGTGTTTCGTTCAACTCAGGAATAGGTATCAGCTGTAGCGCGAGGCAACGACCGCGCGTCGCTCGCTCCAGTCTCGCGCAGCCGGTCGTTCGCGCTGTAGGTATGACTACTATTGTTTCTAGGTTGGTTTCTAGTTTTGTTTTACACAATTCTAAATTCGCCATTATCTAACATATTTTTTAAATTCTTTTATAAATCTATTGTACTACCTAGACAAAATCATTTTGCTGCGGCAAAACAACCATTAAAATTTCAGCGTGTATGTGTATTAATAGTATTATGTTGATTAATTTAATTATTTTTTACAAGATAATCCTTTATTTACATATATTTGATTCAGTAAATACATTTTTTAACCATAACACTAGCATATAAAATGAAACTATTAATCTTTAGAGGAACCAGTATACTAAAAAAATATGGTTGATTTTAAAATTGCCTTAGAGGGGTCGTTAATACTTGCGTTTACCTTACTATGTGTTATTCTCTTCCTTGCTTTATTTTTGGAGTAGTGCCTTTCGAGGTTTGTCATTGTCGACTAATCCAATAAGTTTATCATGCTTTATGTCGTATGTCTGGTCCAATCGCAATCGCATCAAACAAAATTGAACAATATTTGTAATTGTCAGGCAAGTTTATTCCGAAATGCCGACACGGAGGAGGCTTAACTTACCGTGAGCGTTCGAAACAGAGGAAGGTTCGCGCCGCGGCGACATGGACGAACGGAAGTTCAACTCAACGTGGTTAGCAGATTCACTTGCGAAACAACCAGAATTTAATTTTGCAAAAGAAAAATTCTCACGTAAAACGTTGAAACCGGCACTCGCGCGTAGACAGCTATTTGCAATTGTTACCATTGCAATGATAACCAATTATAATTAATAAAACACAAAAAATGATTAAAAGACAAAGGTTCTTTATCAAAAATGTTAAACTTAATAGAGAAAGGTTAAATTTGCTAAAACAATTAGATATGTATTCTTTTAATTTGGATCAAAGTACTAGGAAGTACAACATTGATACACAGGACTTGCAATCTCAACTTGACCATCTGCAAGAGAAACTTGGTTCAATGACTAACAAATATAATACCTCTGAAGAACTAATGAGGGAATATGTGTTGGCAATGAATGAGCTAGTAAACTCACAAACAAACAGCTGTGAGCTTTGTCAACCACCAACCAAAGTACCTACCATTTGCCTGCCTGCCCATTCATTGTCAACATGCAATACCACCTTACCGCATCCTTGTGTTGATTTGACAACTCCTGCTGTAAATAGTTCCATTAAACAATGTAAACAAATGCTAAATAATGACATAGTGTTATTTTGTGACGAAATTGGAAAGGACTTAGGGCACTTGTTGACAGATGAATATCCCGGACACTCAATAATTAATTACTGTATGCCTGGTTGTTCGCTATTTGATATTATGAATGAAATTATTAAATGTAACTTTAAGCAGGAAACAACATTATTGATTTTAATGGGAAATAGGGGAAATGTGAACAAAGGAGAATTGCTCCAATATCATAGAACATTGTGCAACCTTAGTTTAAGGAAAATTGTGTTGTTTACTTTCCCCTATAGTAACAGTTTGCCACAGGAAGAAAATACCTTAAGATTTGACATTAACATGACATTGCCCAATTTGACTTATAATGACAATCTGTTCCATTTAGTTGACACTAACAATTATGTTGGTAATAATTTGTATTTGACAAAAGATAGATACAATATTGTTAAGTACTATCTTTCTAAATATCACAAAAGACAGATAGCTGTGTCGCTATCATATTATTTTGCTATTTCAGCCAAAAATTTGGCTAAACAACTTGCTTCTTTTGAGCAATGCAATGACCTTTTTAATTATTCTGCCAATAATTTGGTCAAAATTAATGACAATGGCCATCATTTAAATTAAGACAAAAGAGTGTAATGTTTGTATTTTTTACTTACGTTTTGGCTATTAGATCTTATATTATACGTTCTCTCCAATTATCTGTATGGCCATTGTCTGTAGTTTAACCATTCCTAGGCCTCTATATTTTAAGTTATTTAGATTTTCTCATGCTCTCCCAATGTTTATTTACCTTTTGTAATGTCAGATAATGACAAGCCTAGGTTTTATTTTTAATGTATTGCTAGAGCTGCCAGTAGGTAAGGTTGTATAGGTATTAGACCTTATTATAAACTATTATTCTTCTTTTATGTTCTACAATCTTTGTTAAAAATTTTATATGTCAACCGATCCGAAAAGGAAGGGAGCCGGGACCGTCAGACCAGATTACTCTTGGTGCTCGCCTTGGCAGGAGGTCCTGAAGTTATATAGCGCTCGGTGGGAGGGCTGTGCCCTCTGATAGTGTGAGCTGTGCTTGAACAAACCAATCTACTCGTCCTTCTACACCGGACTATGTTGGAAAGTCGCTAGACCGGCGATGGCTACCCTTGGCGTCAGTTCTGGAAACTGACGCAAGAAGATTACGTCGTGGTCTACAATAAACTAGTCTCTGCCTGCCTCCTCTACCACGGCCTACCCCTCCGAGGTCGGTGACGTGTTCTGACTCAAGGACCCCTCCTTTTACAACCTGCGAGCCTCTCTAGAAGAAACGCTTGGACCTTCAACTTATACCCGGTTTCCCTGACCTTCTATTCTACATCAATTATATTATTTTACCATTTCTTCTTTTACTTTTACTTTTTCTTTTAAGTCGGGACTCCTCCAGTTCTGGTGATAGTTACCTCCTTGACCTTACATTTTCCCCCTCCCGGGAAAATGTAACGTTACAATCTGGCGCCCAATTTTTACTAACCCCTCCCTCTTTAAACTTTTTTAGCCCTCTCAAAATTCTAAAACCAACTTGCTCAAGTGATTTTTATTTGGTAAGCTTTTATTTTCATCATCTCATCCACCTCAACCTTTACAACAGTTCTTTATACTGAAACATATATATACACACAAACACATACACACGAACTTTTACCCACTGGTAATTGTCATCCATTCTTCGCTTGCAAGTGTTCTTAAAACCATTCGTGGTCACTTACAAGTTGGGGTTTGGCTTACTCTACGACGTACTACAGGAGAATATCCTATAGTCGTTACCACCTAGGTACATTATAACTCTCTACTAATACCTCACTATACTGCATCCCACACACTTGCACACCACTGCGGTTACCCACTGGTAATCGTAACCAGTCTTCGCTAGCGAGTGTTCTTAAAACCATTCGTGGTCACTTACTAGTTGGGGGCTGGTACACTTCACGACGACTGCAGGACAATATCCTGTGGTTGTTTATACAAAACTTAACATACATCAACACTTTAAACATTACTTCATTTAGTTTGATTTGTTACCACGGCTAGTGCAACCTGTATGAAGATCACTTGAAAATTTACATACCTAGACTAAACTAATTTTTTTTTTTAAATCTGAAACATGGAGGGGTGTTTCGTCGTTTCGGACCACGAGTGGTTCGGACCGCGGTGTGAAACGCAGAAGAGCTCTTAAGAATGGGCTGTTTCGCACCGCGGTGGTCCTTGGAGCGCCGAGCGGTGTGAATCGACCAATAGCTCTTAGGAATGGGGCGATTCGAACCACTATGTTTAGGTACAAGCTAATTTCAAAGTTTGTATGTACAGTCGAGTAGAAAAGTGTTTCATGAAAATAAAACAGTTACGACTTGATATTTTGTAATTATATTTCAAAATCACAATCACATACTAATATTTAGTAAAAGTGGTTGAATTAAAATCACAGTTTGATTAGTAATTAAGAACTAGTTTATATCACAGTTGAAACATTAGGTACACATTCTGACTTAAAACTAACAAATACATATACAACAAAACTTTAATCAACAAATAATAATTAAGTATTTACTACTACATAACAAAACTTTACTTACAAATAATAATTAAGTATTTACTACTGATTAAAACGACAATTCGAAACATCATACGTATTTTTTTAAATTAACAGGTTTTTTTTCATTTAGTTTTAAAATATGTAAATGACAATAATAAAATATACCCATACAAATTCAACTTACATTAAACTCTTAATTTTTAACCAATAGTAAAAATAAAATAAAAATATTTAAAATCAACAGAATATAAAAATTTACTTTAATTATTATTAAACTGAAATGCACTAAACTCTCAATTTTTCCAAACAATGACCGACAGTAATCTCACCAGTCAATAACTCTTGTATAATGCTCTTTATTCTTTGATTCATTTCAATGGTTTCTGCTTTCCTTTTTGAAATTTGGATGTCACCAGTTCTTGCTAATATACCACAATAATATTTGGCATCTTTTTGTATTCCCTCAAGAAACTGTGCAATATTGGGTTTTTCTGTAATGGTCTTTTTTATCCTTGCATTCCATGACTCCACCATGTTGTTGGTTCTGTCACTTTCATTGAAAGTGTTCCATGTGTTTGAAAACACATCATGTTCCAGCCATGTTTTGACAAAATAGTCATTGAACTGTGTGACTTCGTTACTCTTTGGACTTTCTGCCATTACATATAGCCAGCCATCTTCCAACAAGTCCGGCGGTAAATGTGACAATGCCATGCACAATTTCACATGGTTAGCGCCCAGTTTTGATTTCAATACTCCCGATTGCTTAGCTTTACGCCATAAACTGCGAATGTAGTGAAAATAGCATCCGACTATTTTGACTTCTGGAAATAAATCTTTGATTGCTGATATCGCAGTCATTTCAAAGTCCATTGAAATATGTGTAGGCGCCCATTCTTTTACTTGACTTTTTATCATTTGAAATAAAATGTCATATGTGATTCTTTTCTTGTCGGGTAGCAATGCATACAGCACAGGAACCACATTTACGTATTCATCATTGCTGCCTACATCAGCGTGAATAGTGTATACTTGGTAGAAACACTTCGGGCAAATTTTGAATGTGCCGTCGATAAGAAATCGTGTACATTTTTTTAAATATTTAATCATTTCTTTGTTAGCAAAAATAAGGATGCGCTTGTTTTTGTGTTTGAATTCGGCAAACAAGAAATTTTCAAATTTTTTCGGTACTTCGAGGTCACGGGCTTTTCGGAAGTTCAGTTTTTTAGCACCCACAGATGAATTTCTTTGTCTGTACAGTTTGTTCTTGATATTTTTAAATTTTGGTAATGGATTTACAAAATTTACTCCTTGGTCGGATAGATTTTGTATGGTATCCTCAAAAATTTGCGTTACTGGTTTATTAATATTCTTTTTGACTGTTTCAGTACATAAATAAATCTGTTTCTCTATTTCAATCTCTGCTTCATCCCTTGGTGGATGGTTATGGGCAGTCTCATGAAGTATTGAAAGTGGATTTTGTTTGACTTTGATTGTTGCGTTGCACTTACTAGAATCTTTGTTGGTGCACCTCCATAATTCAGAGCCGTCTTTGTTTGTTCGCTTTAACACATAGTTAAACCCAGCACGACACAGCATTTGGCCACCTCTCTTCGTTTTTAGAAAGTGGATAGTTGGGCCACCATGTGAAGTTGATGGGTCACCCGACATTTTCAGAGAGATGAAGCAGCAACCTAAACAAAAAGTATGCATGAAAACGTATGTGGTTAAAAATAAATTGGTCATATTCATATAGGTAATTTAATTACTTTTTATGGTAAATAACTAAGTAATGTCAAGGTTTTTCATATTAACTTTTGATGTTTTTTGGGCTGCCTATCATAGAAATGTGAAACATTAAAAGTAATCATGGAGCTTCTTTATTTATTTATAGCTAAGTAGAAAATATTATTTTAAAATGATATTACTTCGAAAATTATGAGAAGATTGATTTACTTACCTTGTTTGATTTACAAGTTCACAATATTTGGAAAGCACTTCATCTTGTCACATTAAACCCACTATGAAAGCCAGAAGGGTACTGAGATCCTTTTACATTCAAACGCATGCTAATAGTAACGTTCGCGCGTTATCACCTGAGTCGACAGGTCATAAAAGTAAAAAAAAGATCGGAATGTGCAACGCGCCGGACCCTAGTTATCGATAAACGGCTACCTGTGCACGTGCTAACGATAAAACTAATTTGGGCACAAGTAAAGGAAGAAGTTGCGATGAACAATAATACTTTCAAGATAGCAGATGTCGAAAATCACCTCCACCAAGCCATAGATAATGTCACACGAGAAGACTGAGCCAAATGTGTGAGGCAGGTATTTAAGGGACACAATATGATCTACTTTGTTTCTTGTAATAAACTTTCTTTCTCTGTGTATGAAAATACTGTATATAATTTTTAAATATAGTTTAATATCGAATATTGTTATTTTTTTTTACTTTTGTGAAGAAGATACAATAATAAACGTTATCGATAATATGTCTTTTATTGTTAGGCCCTTCACTAGACGGCTCCATAAGACCCATAAGTGCAAGCAAGATAGATATAGATAAATTATTTATGGCCCTAAGACTCAGATGAACCAATCAGACGCCCATATTTGCGCTCTATCTTTTTCTATTGTTTATTGCCAGTCAGACTGGGTTTTACAAAGGGATAATTTTTACCTGGAGTCCTTAAAATAGCAAAGAGATAGTAACGTGTGTACCGAGACTGACACTTTATATATTTTTTACACATACATATTTTGGTCAGCCCACCAACATTAAAATACATCATTATTCATACTAAAAATAAGAGTTGTAAATAGGTACCAAAAGTATTACGTAGAGTAGGCGGCAAGCCATGTGTAACAAATGCGTGCAAAACAAAATTTGATTTATTTTATTTTATTTTCGCTATTTTATTTTGTGCTTGGCTGTACTTTAAGCATTATTACTGAGAAAACTTTTTGTTCAATTCTCGGTTCGAATAAACCCATTCAAATTCTTCTATGGTTGATTCACACCGCGGTCCGAAACAGCCTATTCCTAAGAGCTCTTCGGCGTTTCACACCGCGGTCCGAACCACTCGTGGTCCGAAACGACGAAACACCCACATGGAGAAACTGTCACCACTTGTTATCATTTTAGAGGATCAGAACGGCTTAAGAGGAAAATGGTACGTTAAAGATTTTATAGTGTAGTTTTCTATCTGCTGTGTTTTTTTTTATAAAATTGTTTTTTTCTTAATGTCTTGTAATATTTTATGTCTAAAAGTTTCTTAATCTTTACATCTCAAAAATTTTTTCTTGATTTATAGTGCTTATTTTAATTTTTAAACTTGAATGACTTAAACGGTCGTTTTTTCCTTGATGTCTCTAGAAATAAATTTTACTTATTTTTTTTAACATTTAACATTAAGTTCATTGTAAATACTTCACAAGTCTTACTTACTCCAAAAACTTTTGGCATTTTTACTCCATTATTTTTTTTGTAGAGCGGTACACAACTCTTTAAATAAGCCATTGTGTCGAGCGGTCGCATAACTCGTAAAATAAAGCCTTAGTGTCGAGCGGTACTTAACTCGTTAAATAAGCCTTAGTGTGTAGATACCTTTCTTTTTTAATACTTGAACTTAGCTACTTGAAAAGGCAATTATGCTTTGAACCTTGACTGCTTTTCTTAAGCTGGAAAGTTTCATTTTTAATACTTGAACTACTTGAAACTTGAAGGTTTTTCTTAAGCAATTATGCTTTCAAACCTTGACTGCTTTTCTTAAGCTGGAAAGCTTTGTAAATATTTCTTTTAGTTTTAACGGGTTTTTTAAAAGGTGCGGATTACGACACCTAATTAAAATAAATAAGCCTTCGTAACTCTAAAAAAATATTTTTTCCTTGTGGAGTATGAGTCATAGAATGTGAACCATATCCCCTAAGTATGTTGGTGATGTATGATTGAGGGAGTATGAAATGTGGGTTGATGTAAGGTGTATGAAAGAGCAAGGTTTTTTTTTACAACATCGAAATTTTCTGTTGCTAATTTTCTGGGGTTATCGGGTAACGTAATTTTTTATCTTTTGTAAAACTTTCTGTACCACTGTAAATAGTCATATAGGTTAATTTTAGTTGGTAAATGCCTTATCTTACTTAACAACAAAATTTTTTCATTGTAATCAAAAATTTTCCGGGGTTGTCGGGGAAATGTAATGTTTGTATTTTTTACTTACGTTTTGGCTATTAGATCTTATATTATACGTTCTCTCCAATTATCTGTATGGCCATTGTCTGTAGTTTAACCATTCCTAGGCCTCTATATTTTAAGTTATTTAGATTTTCTCATGCTCTCCCAATGTTTATTTACCTTTTGTAATGTCAGATAATGACAAGCCTAGGTTTTATTTTTAATGTATTGCTAGAGCTGCCAGTAGGTAAGGTTGTATAGGTATTAGACCTTATTATAAACTATTATTCTTCTTTTATGTTCTAGAATCTTAGTTAAAAATTTTATATGTCAACCGATCCGAAAAGGAAGGGAGCCGGGACCGTCAGACCAGATTACTCTTGGTGCTCGCCTTGGCAGGAGGTCCTGAAGTTATATAGCGCTCGGTGGGAGGGCTGTGCCCTCTGATAGTGTGAGCTGTGCTTGAACAAACCAATCTACTCGTCCTTCTACACCGGACTATGTTGGAAAGTCGCTAGACCGGCGATGGCTACCCTTGGCGTCAGTTCTGGAAACTGACGCAAGAAGATTACGTCGTGGTCTACAATAAACTAGTCTCTGCCTGCCTCCTCTACCACGGCCTGCCCCTCCGAGGTCGGTGACGTGTTCTGACTCAAGGACCCCTCCTTTTACAACCTGCGAGCCTCTCTAGAAGAAACGCTTGGACCTTCAACTTATACCCGGTTTCCCTGACCTTCTATTCTACATCAATTATATTATTTTACCATTTCTTCTTTTACTTTTACTTTTTCTTTTAAGTCGGGACTCCTCCAGTTCTGGTGATAGTTCCCTCCTTGACCTTACATTTCCCCCCTCCCGGGAAAATGTAACGTTACAAGAGTCAGTCTCTTGCAAAAATAGAACTAAGGCAAATAATAAATCATATGAAAGTGTACAAAAAGTAAATAGTATCAACCTGGTGCATCAAAACATTCAAGGGTTTTTGAACAAAGATTTAGAAGTAGAGTTATTCCTGAATTGTAGCAATATAGATATTCTTTGTATGACAGAACATTGGCTTAAAAGCCACCAGTTCATGTTCAATTTTAGTAATCACCAGGTTGGTAGTTCGTTCAGCAGAGTAAATGCTGTACATGGTGGCTCTTTAATTCTAGTAAATAAACAGCTTAAATTTAAAGACCGCAAGGATATTGTGAGCCTCTCTGTTGAGCGGACAATTGAAATAGCCTGTGTAGAATTGGAGCAGCTCATTATATTAAGTGTGTACAGACCACCTTCAGGATTGTATGATTGTTTTGAAAAGGTTATGGATGAAGTGTTGCACAAAATCTGTAATTCAAACAAATCTGTCATCACTTGTGGTGATTTTAATGTTAATTTGTTAGAAAATTCTGGGTTAAGTACTAAAATTATAAGTCTATTTCAGTCATACAATCTTGCTAACCAATTCTTGGAGCCCACTAGAATAACTTCCACTAGTGCCACATGCCTAGATAACATTTATACAGATGTTATACCAATCCGCAAAGAAATTATTAACTTGATAGACTCAGATCATTGCGGACAATTGATTACTATTTCTAATTTAAACAAAAGAGTTACTAGAAAAGATATCACTGCTAACCCTAAAACTACTAATCGCTTGGAAACATTTAAATCTAAACTTTTAAATAAATTACCACTTCTGTTGACTAATGATGACCCTAATCAACAATATAATGATTTTTTTTAAATATATTGCACACAATTCAATACCACATTCATTCCAAAGACGTTTTCAGTTAATAGTAACGCTTCCCTCAGTGACTGGGCCACCATTGGTATACATACAAGTAGGAAAAGACTTTATGAATTGTATGATGAAGGGGCATGTATAAACACTGCTGAATTTAATTTATATGTCAAGAATTATTCTAAATTATTTAAAAAAGTTTGTAGTATAGCCAAGTCACGTTATTTGAGTTCAAAAATTAATGAAAATAGTGGTAATGTAATTAAAATGACATGGAGTATCATTAATAGCGAAACGGGAAGGTCATGCAACCGATGTAGTGACTACAGCCTAGCTATTGATGACAATATAATTAAATCAGATTCTCAAGTCGCCGCGGCCTTTGAAAATTTCTTTGCAGAGATTCCCATATCGACTACTAAATCTCTTAACTCTTCACCCACTGCTTCAGTGTCTTTACTTAAAGAAAACGTTCCAGTTTGTGATTCTGAATTTTATTTCCAATATGTCACGTGTAAAGATATAATTAAAACTTTTCACACGTTAAATGTTAAAAAGACCGCAGATCTATGGGGTAATTCTGTGGACGTTGTTAAGTCGATTATAAACATTGTAGCACCAACTTTAGCTGTTATTTTTAATAATTGTATTGACCGTGGTGAGTTTCCTGATCTTATGAAAAACAGTAAAATAATACCGTTGTTTAAATCGGGTAGTACATCTGTTGAGTGTCAAGCTCCAGATGTGCTGCTGGTGGTCTTGACTTGGTAATAAAACGACTACGATATAGCAAGTACTGTATTTTTGGATTCTGATTACATATAATGGAGACGACCGATTGTGTGTGCACGCTCAAGGTGTCGGTGAACGAGTGTTCGAGGCGGAGGGGATGCCTGCGATCGCTGTGTGGTATGTGGCCCGATGTGACGTCAGGAACATATTCCCCGCGTTGAAGAGAAGTCTTCAAGAGTTCAGGATGATGTTGAAGAGACCGGAAGAGGGCATACGTTGTTGTAAGCACGTGTTATGATGCCCTTCTTCGTCAGGATGTCGGCGACTCGACAATGTCCGTCAGAGCCGGCCTTCACGGCAACCACTCTGCCCAGCAACCACAGAAGAGGAGGAAGATTAGTGTTTCTCACTAAGACCATGGTGCCTGTTTTCAGCTCTTGTCCAGCTGTCTGCCATTTGGTTTTCTGCTGCAGGAGAGACACATACTCATTAGAGAAGCGCTGCCAAAAATGTTGTCGAAGTTTTTCAATGCGATCGAAGCGCTGTAACCGCTGGATATTGACGTCAGTGATCTGAGGACGAGGAACTGACGTGAGTGATCGTCCGATGAGGAAGTGCGAAGGAGAAAGATAAGAAAGATCTGATGGATCAGTGGATAGAGGTGTTAAAGGTCTGGAATTTAAAATAGCTTCTATCTGAATCAGACAGGTTGAGAGCTCTTCATATGTTAAATGAGTTAAGCTCATTACTCTACGTAATAAATGCTTGGTGGACTTTACTGCACTTTCCCAAATCCCACCAAAATGTGGGCTGTAGGCAGGTATGAATTTAAATTCAATGTCTTTGGTTGCAAGATCTGACTCTATATCACTAGATGAAACCTTTAAGAAGCGTGAAAGCTCATTGAAAGCTCCCACAAATGTAGTGCCGTTGTCGGAGTACACGCGTTGAGGCTTGCCCCGACGACTAATAAATCGGCTGAAGGCCGCAAGGAAAGCTTCCTTGGTGAGGTCGGAAACCAACTCCAGATGAACGGCTCTGACTGCAAAGCACACAAAAACACAAATGTATGATTTCAGTAGCTTACATCCTCTACCCTTACGGTCGGCTATCAGCACTGGCCCGGCATAATCAAGCCCTGTATTCAAAAAAGGGTACTCTAGATGAGTCCTATCGCTTGGTAGGTTGCCCATGATGACCTGAATAGGCTGAGCTTTGAAGCGATTGCAGCGAACGCAGTTTCGCACTACGTGCTTAGCCAGGTTTCTGCCTGCTAAAGGCCAGTAGGTGAGTCTAATGTGTGCTAAAAGTAATTGTGGCCCTGCGTGAAAGAGTGTTTTGTGCTCTCTTTCGAAGATAATTTTCGTCAAGTGATGTTTGCTACATAAAACGATAGGATGCTTGACATTATAACTATAGTTGGAGTTATTAAGACGTCCACCTACGCGTATTAAGTTGTCTGAATCAATAAAGGGAGAAAGACTTATTAATCGATTCTTTTTACGTAATGCCTGATTAGTTTTAAGAGATGAATATTCTTCAGGAAACATTTCCTGTTGAGAAATCTGTAATATAAGGTTCTGTGATGTTCGTAATTCTGAAACTGATAAGTAAGATGATTTTTTATTATTCTGATTTTGACAATTATGGGAAAATCTTTTTATATAGGCTATGATCCTTATGAGTGATGTAAATGATGATTTTTTATGAATTAAATTTGAAAACATATTGTTATTATTTTGTATAAGTGTGTCAGCAGTTATATGTAAAGATGTTTCTGGTAAAGATTGTATTTGTGTATTAGGTGATGTAGGAAATTGGATTTCTCTATGATTAAGAAAATCAGGACCCGACCACCAAAGAGTGGATGAGCTGATGCAATCAGCCTTCACCCCCCGAGATGTGAGATCGGCGGGGTTGCTCTTAGAAGGAACATAGCTCCACGTCTGTCCGGTCGTAGCTTCTTGGATTTCACACACTCTATTGCGGACGAATTGATCAAGTCGACTTGGCATTGTAGACAGCCATCCAAGCACGATCATTGAGTCACACCAAAAGAAACAGTCATTAAACTCTAGAGTGAGTGATTTACGTACCTTCAGACAAAGTCTTGTGCCCAGTAAAGCACCACACAACTCCAACCTTGGTATGGTTGTGGGCTTTATAGGGGCGACCTTGTTTTTGGAAGCTAAAAGGCGAACGCAAACTGTTCCATCGACTGCTACCGTTCTGACATAAGTACACGCACCATAGGCGCGTTCAGAAGCGTCTGTAAAAGTGTGTAGCTCTATTAAAGAAGCATTGCTACAAGATACCCAACGAGGAATATGAACAGAGTTAAGAGCTGGAAGTGACTGTACGAAATCAAGGAATTGTGATTTTATTTCTGTTGGTACCTCATCATCCCAGTTACATTTAAGTATCCACAGCTCCTGTAACATAAGTTTAGCCTGAACTATGCATGGCCCGACGAGGCCTATAGGATCAAATACCTGACTTATTAACGATAAAATATGACGCTTTGTAATTTTTGAAGTTGGTTTTAAATCTATAGAAAAGAATAATCTGTCAGTTTTACAGTCCCAGTATAGCCCAAGTGTTTTGCTAGGAGTTTCATTTAGGTTTAATGTTTTATCTTGTTTTTTCTGTTTTATATTAGTGACTGACTCTAATATCTTCGGACTATTTGATTGCCACTTTCTAAGCTGAAACTTGGCGGACTCGAGAGTATTCACTACTCCTTGACATAAATTTATGACTGACTCAATCGAATCGCTACCACTCAAATAGTCGTCTACATAAAAGTCACGTCTGATGGACTGACTAACCTCTGGGTCTGAACATTGATCTGCAAGCGAAACTAGGCATTTTGTGGCCAAATACGGGGCTGAAGCTGTACCGTATGTCACTGTATTCAGTGCATAAGTCTTTAAAGGGTCTGAGGAATTGAACCTGAAAACAATTTGTTGTAACGGGCGCTGAGATGGCTCAACTAAAATAGCTCTATACATTTTTTCAATGTCACCTGTTACAACAAACCTGTGTTGCCTATATCTTAAGAGAATGGATAGCAGATCCTCCTGTACGGTTGGACCTACCATCTGAATGTCGTTGAAGGACTTGCCCGAGGTGCTGGAGGCCGAAGCATCGTAAACAACGCGAAGTTTTGTGGTAGAACTTGACTCGCGCACAACACCATGATGAGGCATAAAATAATTGATTTCTGAATGATTTTGTTTTGAATTTTCTGTCATGTGATGAAGATTAATATATTCTTGCATGAATTGTAAATATCTATTTTTAAACGTGGAGTCCCGCTCAAATCTACGCTCTAGGGAGAGGAAACGACGCTTTGCCATCGCATAAGAGTCACCTAAGCACTCGAGCGAGTCCCTCAATGGTATGGTGACAATGAATTGACCATGCGTATCCCGACGTGTGGTCTCTTCAAAATGTTTTTCACAAGCCTGTTCTTCTGCTGAGAAACAGTTTGCAGACAACACTGTATCAAGTTCCCAGAAGCGAGTCAGCTGATCCGACTCCTCATGTGTAAGAAAGTGACAAACTGAAGGTTGTGTACGAAGACGAGACCGACTGACGCGGCCCGAAATAAGCCAACCCAGTTTGGATGACTGTAATCTAGGCTGATTGTTGCCTAAATTAATGGTATCGGAACCTAAGACGTCCCAGAATACCTCAGCACCTACTAGAATATCGATAGCAGTCGGTACATTGAATGTTGGATCTGCTAATTGAATACCTGGCGGGATGGTAATATACCTTTTATCTACATAAGAGCCAGGCAGCAATTGTGTGATCTTTGGTAAAACAAAACAGCTTGCTTTCGCCTGATAGCCACCATTACAAGACCGCAAATGAAGACTGCAGCTTTCTGAGGTACTGGAAACTTGACCGTTTATACCTGAGACGGTGGAGCTAGTGCTACGTTTTACCAGGCCGAGCTTCCCACAGAGCTCTTCGGTGATGAAGTTGGAGGTGCTGCCGTTGTCCAATAGAAGTCTGGCAGTATGAAGCTCTCCATTGACGTCTGTCACCTTTACCAAGGCTGTGGATAGCAAAATGTGAACCTGATTAGTTTCTGCACAGGGTAATACGACGTTTGTTGTCAAAACAATGTTTTCCCCTGTCTGTTTTTCTGATGATTCCCTATGTAAGAGGGTATTGTGTCTGATCTTGCAGTATTTGCAATGCGAGAGACTGCAACGCTTTTCGATATGACCAGGTCGAAGGCAGTTCATACAAACATTGCTTTCTGATGCTTTTTTAATGCGCGCTTCTATGTCAAGATTTCTAAAAGGCTGACAACTGAATAAAAAGTGATTCTGAGAACACATAGGACATTTAACATTGTCTGAATTGTTATTATTTTTAGTTTTTATTGTTGTGAGGAAGTTTTTAGTTTTGTTGTGTTCGTTAGTGTTTTTTGTTGTTGTTGTGTTTTTATTATAATTTAAGGATTCAAGTAAATCTGCTCTGTTTGATAAAAATTTAATATAAGTTTTTAAATTTGGGAAGGCATCTAAATTATTTTTATATTCTTCCCATTCCCTTCGTGTGACCTTGTCAAGCTTTTCTGACATCATGTATATTATAAGGGCTTCCCCTAGACCCCCTTGCTCAGAAGGCTGCCCTAAAGTTGACAAAGCACGAAGATTTTTATTTGTGACGTCAATCATGTTCCTTAACGATTTACAAGATTCATGTTGAATTTGTTCAAGATTAAATAAGGCCTGTACGTGATTATTAACAAGTAGTCTTTCATTGTTGTACCTTTCGGATAATAGCTGCCAGGCTGTAGCATAGTTATCTGCTTTGAAGTCTATGCTTTTTATTACTAATGAGGCGCTGCTAGTTAAGGCAGCACGTAAGTAATGAAATTTGTTGATGTCTTGTATGCTGTCATTGTTATGAATAAGGGAAAGATACGTATCTCGGAATTCAAGCCAGTGCTGATAGTCCCCGTCGAAGTGAGGCAAGTCTATCTTAGGCAGCCGAACGAAGTCGTGCCTGCAGCCAGAGCCGTGGCGCGCGAGATCATCGACAGAGGTGGCAGACACGAGCGCGGGTGAGGAGGCGCGCGCGGGGGCGAGGCTTGCACTCGCGCGAGCCACCAGCGCGTGGTACTGCGTTTCAAACTGCTCCCTCTGGTCATACATTTCGTCCGCATCCTCCGACAACAGCTCCAACTCTGTCTGTAACACGTCGAATTCCTTATACAGTGTTTCCATTAAACTAAGACGGTGTTTTAATTCTGCTGCTTGGAAACTGTCTAAATCATTTCCCGAGCTAGGTAATAATCTTAAAAAGTTGCTAAAATGCGTAAGCTTTGCTTTGTAGCCACCACGCCTCTTAATAAGTTCCCTTAATTTGGCATCAGACATAATGACAAGGTAGGTAGGTGGTTAAGGCAAAGAAAAAAGATCTGAAGTGCAAGCGAAGACAAAGAAATCAATGTAATGTAAGTTAAGTTATAAAATTATGCATAAACAGCTGGCCAAGCTTATGTTAAAATCAGCTGATATTGCTAATGAACCCGGCGAGCTAACCGGTGCAATAAGTACAATATCGTAAAAAAAAACACTAATGAGGTTGTTTACGCGTTTAGCAAACACATGCGCCAAGCCAACAAAGGAATGGTTTAAGAAATTATGAGAAGTTATTATGCAATATGAGGATGATTTGATTGATGGGAACTTCCACTGAATAGGCAAGCTATATATGAAGAGATCAATGTATGCCTGATCCATATAGCACTATTTTAACATTCCTGGATGACAAGGCAAAAAGACAGGAAAGAAGAAAAGGATAATGGAACGGACTCACTCAGTATAATGCCCCTCTGGGTAGACTGTCCTCTAAGTGTCCTTTACAGCGGGCGAGTGCTCTGTACGAACGGCCAGTCCAAAGTCCACAGGTGGCGCGTGCGTAGCACAAAAACGGCGATATTCTTTAACTCGAAGGACCATATGTTGAGTGTCAAGCTCCAGATGTGCTGCTGGTGGTCTTGACTTGGTAATAAAACGACTACGATATAGCAAGTACTGTATTTTTGGATTCTGATTACATATAATGGAGACGACCGATTGTGTGTGCACGCTCAAGGTGTCGGTGAACGAGTGTTCGAGGCGGAGGGGATGCCTGCGATCGCTGTGTGGTATGTGGCCCGATG
Source organism: Brachylomia viminalis (assembly GCA_937001585.2). Lineage (NCBI taxonomy): Eukaryota > Metazoa > Arthropoda > Insecta > Lepidoptera > Noctuidae > Brachylomia > Brachylomia viminalis. Next base: position 3,384,236 of record OW443294.2, read on the forward strand.
TGACGTCAGGAACAACATCAGACCGTACTAATTATAGACCTACACTCGAGAGCAATGAATCCGGGTCACTTAAAGAATCCTAAAAATCTCGGAAACTGAAAATGCTAGGTTAATGCAATAAATTGTATTTAATAGACAATGTAATACTCCTTAAATGAAGGTATTAAAACTTCTTAGTTATTGTAAAGTTATATCATAAAAAAATCAAATTTGAAAAAGGGCCACTTTCGAAGATGGAACTACGAAATTACAGCATTTGGTTTTGCTTTTGTTTGTAATCTGTCATTTATGTGGGTACATAAACCATGTTGATAGTGCTCTATATTCATTATTCAAGCTGAAATTATGTCGCTTACGCCTGAAGAATGCACCAGAATACTTACAATGCTGGAAACCGGCCGGAGTCAGCGCGATACAGCCAGGACTGTCGGTGTGTCGCTGTCAACAGTACAAAGAGTTCTCCGACGTTACGAAGAAACTGGTTCTAACCTACGCAGACCAGGAACGGGCAGAACCAGGTGTACCACAGCACGAGAAGACCGATACTTGGTGAACACCATGCTTCGAAATCGCTTTCTCACAGGAACTGAACTCACCAATCAGTTTCGACGCCTCAGAGGAAGTAACCCAAGTGCATGGACAGTAAGACGTCGGCTTGCTGAATCTAACTTAAAACCCCTTAGACCTGCAAACGGCCCTAAACTGGAGCGTGGGCATCGTATTTCAAGACTAAGATATGCCCAGAGCCACGTAAATTGGAGTATTGAAGATTGGTCAAAAGTTATGTTCTCCGACGAATCAAAATTTATGCTCTACAAGCACGATGGAAGACACAGAGTGTATCGAAGACCAGGGGAAAGATTCAAGCAAGCATGCATCGAAGAAAAAGTAGCCTACGGTGGTGGGTCTGTACTTGTGTGGGCCGGAATTTCTTCTGAAAGTCGCACAGAGCTGGTGATCATAGAAAACGGCTCTTTAACTAGCGTAAGATATGTGGAAGAAATCCTCAATGATCACGTTGGTCCATTTATGGTCAATTTAGGTGAGGATGCTATATTTATGCATGACAATGCCCGACCTCATACAGGTAGGATTGTGAATGACTACCTTCAAGAGATGAACATTACTCGTATGGAGTGGCCAGCGCGCAGCCCGGATATCAACCCGATCGAGCATGCTTGGGACGAGCTAGGCAGATGCGTAAAACAACGAAACCCTCCCCCAATCACGCTTCGTGAGCTCAAAATTGCTCTCACAGAGGAATGGGAGAATATTCCCCAAAATCGTATAAGGAACTTGGTGTACAGCATGCCAAACCGCGTAAACGCAGTAATGGAAGCACGAGGAGGCAATACGAAGTATTAAAATTCAAGAAAATCGTAATAAAGTTCAAAAATTTCATGTTTCCTATTTTTGTTTTAAGGAGAGATCAGCAGTTTTTTTCTTTATGTAATTTTGTGTTAATAAAATGTATTTTTTTTTACTTTCATTTAAGGAGTATTACATTGTCTATTAAATACAATTTATTGCATTAACCTATCATTTTTAGTTTCCGAGATTTTTAACATTCTTTAAGTGACCCGGATTCATTGCTCTCGAGTGTATATCAGTGCTACCTACCTTTAGTAAAATTTTTGAAAAGCTTATTCTAAATCAAATGCAAAGATTTTTTAACATACATAAATTACTGCATAACAAACAGTTCGGTTTTACAAGGGGTCGTTCAACTACCGATGCCGGAGTTGAACTTTTAGGGCATGTGTATAATGCATGGGAGGACAAATGCGATGCGTTGGGTATCTTTTGCGATTTGTCCAAGGCATTCGATTGTGTTCTTCATGAAACATTAATCAGGAAACTGCACCACTACGGAATCCGTGGCACCTCTCTGAATCTTCTTATTTCTTACTTATAATGCCCTGCTAGTTGCGGCTGCGTTAGTAGCGGTAAATGCATGTATGATCATATTCCATAGAGTTCTACGCTATAATGACAGATAACCTAGTTATATATTATCAAAATTGCAGGGGATTCCGCACTAAATTAAATATCTTATATATGAATATTCTAGCCAATTGTTATGATTTAATAATTTTGACTGAGACCTGGCTGACGCCCGAGATATCAGATAACGAGTTTATTGATGAGCGTTATGTGGTACATCGGTACGATCGTGACCGTATTGCCACCAATAAAAAAGACGGAGGCGGTGTTCTCGTGGCAGTACTGAAGAGTCTGTATTCAGTTAGATTGACTCCGCAATCAGCAATTCATGCCAGCATTGAGCACGTCTTGGTGCAATTGCCAAGCTCAGGTGGAGGTAGGTGCCGAATTATTGCTGCAGTATATATACCACCTAAAACACCAGAGTTGGCATATGTTGAATATTTTGAACTTCGGCAATCACTGCTTGGTGTTACACACAACGATAATTTCTATGTGGTAGGAGACTTTAACCTACCAGAAATCGACTGGATCACTTGCACAGATAGTACTTCATTATCTGCTCATGTTTGTAGAGGTAACTCCCCCCTCTCTGATCTCATGAGTGCATTTTTGTCGTTTCTAAACGCTTACCAATTCAATACAATACGGAATACGGGTGGGAAAATATTGGATTTGGTTATTGGTAACAGTGAATGCAATGTTTTTAGAGCCACAGACTGTTTACTGCAGCTTGATAGCCACCATCCTCCACTTAATGTCTTTATCTCTCTAAGTGTACCATACGATTCGATGGCCCGCAAGATAGTTAAAAAATATAATTATTATAAGGCAAATTATGATGACATAAATGCGGATTTAAAAGGGATTAATTGGGAGGAAGTCTTAGTAAACCAAACCATTGACGATACCTTGAACACGTTTTATGATATTGTTTTCAGTATTATAAAGAAACACGTTCCAATGAATAACTGTACATCCTTGAAATTTCCGGTTTGGTTCACAAAATCGCTAATCCATATTTACAAAAACAAAGCTAAAGCTTGGGTAAAATGGAAGATGTTTCAAAACATCTCGGACTATGAACAGTTTTCTATTTACCGATCTAGATTCCAAGTTGAGTGCAAAAATTGTTATAGAAAGTACATTACCTCCGTAGAAGACGGCATCCGGACTAATGTTAAGCATTTTTGGACTTTCATTTCCTCCCGCAAATCCTCTACAAGTTTCCCTACTATCATGCACTATAGCAATAATTCAGCCAACAACCCTGAAGACGTCTGTAATTTATTCTCAAGCTTTTTCAATTCGGTGTATGAGCCGTCCACTTCAAGTCACAGTGTTTCACCGCAGTACGGAGATTACTCTGAAACCTGTTCTCTTCTTAGTAGCATTCAGTTTACTGCCGATGAAATATTATGTGCACTAAAAGCATTAGATCCGTCAAAAGGCCCGGGACCAGATGGCCTACCAGTCGTGTTCATTAAAAAGACCGCCGTTAATCTGTGTGTGCCATTACAAATTATTTTCAATCTATCAATTTCACAAGGAGTCTTTAACCAAACTTGGAAACTCGCAAATGTGACTCCTGTTCATAAGTCGGGACCTAAACAGGATATCGAAAATTATCGTCCTATATGGATATTATCTGTATTTTCAAAGTTATTTGAGAGACTTGTCCATGATAAAGTTTATCCTCTACTGCATAATAACATTATCCCACAACAACATGGATTCGTCAAAAAAAGATCAACTACCACTAATCTGATAACTTTTGTTGACTATTTATTTAACAGTATGGATTCTCGCATTCAAGTTGATACTATATACACGGACTTCCAAAAGGCATTTGACAAAGTGGACCATCAACTGCTCTTGAGTAAAATTGCCTTTAATGGCATACGTGGCGACCTACTAAGATGGTTCTCTTCTTACGTTTTTAACAGATCTCAGAGAGTTGTGATAAACGGTTATAATTCTGCGACCGTAAATGTCACTTCCGGTGTTCCTCAGGGCTCTATACTGGGTCCTCTTTTGTTTGTTATGTTTATTAATGATATAAGTACGTGTTTTCAAAATTCTAAAGTATTGCTGTACGCAGATGATTTAAAAATTCTTAGGCCGATTATTAATCTACGCGACTGTTTACTGCTGCAGGAAGACTTAAATAGATTCTCTGAATATTGTGTTAAAAATAAACTTAAATTGAGCATATCCAAATGCCATTGCATTAGTTTTACTAAAAATAAAAAAATAATAAAACATGCATATTCCTTAAACAATATAGATCTGACTAGAGAAACAATAGTTCGTGATCTTGGTGTTCTGCTGGATGACAAACTTCATCTAGAGGCTCATGTTACTAAAATTGTGAACAATGCGGGTTTGTAATGAGATCGGCTCAGGAATTTAAACGTCCTAGTACTTATCTATATCTATTTAAAACTCTGGTTAGGTCTCAATTAGAGTACGGAGTCCCGGTGTGGAATCCCTCTTCTATGATAAATATTCTAACATGATTGAAAAAGTACAACGCAAATTTTTAAAGGCCATGCATTACCGTTGTTTTCATACGTATGCATCTTACAGCGACTTACTAAATAAATTTAAACTTCAAAATCTTAAATCTAGACGTATAATGTTCAAATCAAATCAAATCATTTATTTTTGCTGAAAACACTGTTACAATGGTGTTATAAGAATTGCATGTTTCAAGTGATTCTACCATAAGGCATGCAAAAAATTTATACAGTCATAGTTATTCATCAATGGTGTTGGAATCGATGTTTCTGTTTGATTTATGTAACAATAAATTTGATTGTATAGATATAAGCAATAGAATAAGTTATGTAGTACCTAGAACAACTATATGTCGGGGTGTGCGCGCGCGACCGCTGTTTGCTGTAACCTCTTGTCGGACAAACGCGGGCTCGCGAGCCTAGACGTATAATGTTCAAATCAAATCAAATCAAATCATTTATTTTTGCTGAATACACTGTTACAATGGTGTTATAAGAATTGCATGTTTCAAGTGATTCTACCATAAGGCATGCAAAAAATTTATACAGTCATAGTTATTCATCAATGGTGTTGGAATCGATGTTTCTGTTTGATTTATGTAACAATAAATTTGATTGTATAGATATAAGCAATAGAATAAGTTATGTAGTACCTAGAACAACTATATGTCGGGGTGTGCGCGCGCGACCGCTGTTTGCTGTAACCTCTTGTCGGACAAACGCGGGCTCGCGAGCACCCCTACGACGTCTTACCGCTCAGTTCAATAAAATTTTCCAGGGTATTGAGTTCTTTGCTGTTTCGGCTGGGAAATTTCGAAGTATTGCTCTTAAAACCATAGCAGAATTAAGTACATAACCATTTAAAATCATAGTTTACTATTCTTTCTCTTTTTACTTTTTTTTTTTGTGTGAATGACTTTCAGTTTGGCTTTATTATTATTAGAGGTTAACATTTATCCATAATCTATGTACTTTTACATCGTTGTGAATGGGAGGACTATTGGGTCATTGTTCCAGTTTTAATCATGTTCTGGCAGTTTGAGTAGTTTATGTGGCCTACCCAAATGTCCTTTCTTTGGTATTGTTCGTCGAAACGTTGAGCTCCTTAAGTTCTGAGTCGAGCTGCACGGTTACTGACAAATGCGTGCACTGTCTGGACAGGTCCACTCAATCTGTGTGGTTCTTTTCTAAAAAGTCCATTTCAGACACCAATCTGCATGGTCCTCAATGATTATGTCCGGATTTTATATACACATTGACATTAATGAATTTTATATACATATACTATGACAAGAGTATTTACTTTGTAAAGTATTATGCTATTATTTTAACTATTGTGAATGTGAGAACTATGTTGGTCATTGCTTTTTTTTTTGTATTTTTACTCTTAGTGTAATCATGATCTGGCAGTTTGAGTAACTTGTGCGGCCTACTCAAATGTCCTTTCTTTGGTATTGTTCGTCGAATCGTTGAGCTCCTTAAGTTCTGAGTTGAGCTGCACGATTGCTGACAATTGCGTGCACTGACTGGACAGGTCCACTCAATCTGTGTGGTTCTTTCCTCAAAAGACCATTTCAGACACCGATCTACATAGCCTTCACATGATCTGACCAAGATTCTGTCTGGACTTTAAAAGAGACTGTGACCTCTGAGTTTGTTTCGGCCTTTCTTCTTAGAGTAGTCAGATAGGAAACGCCGACCTCATCTAGTTTAAAAAAAAATATGATTGACGTGTAAAAGTATTTGTAAAAACCTACTTACAGAAATAAAATCATTTATCATTTAATTCCCATTATTAAAATTAAAAAAATCTCCTTCCAGAACCGTTTAACAAATCCATAATACTTGGTTTGGGCTTAATTTTAATTTTTTATCATTTATTGTTCAATATTTTGCGACAATTATTTCATGTTTGTGTTTGTGTTTCACACCTTTCCCGACATCATCATTATCTGTGACAGAGATGGCGCTCTGCTAAATAATTAACCGAAATTGCTGGTATGTTCCTAGCTGCCATAGCATGGTATCAATATAAATTTTAGTAAATGCATATTTGGAGCATTACAGAATTAGATTTTTTAGGATTTAAGGTATCTTCTGAAGGAATAAAACCCTTGCAAAAGAAGGTAGAAGCAATTATTAATTATACAAAACCAGAGACAATTGAGACAATGTATCTATATGGGGGCCCCATTGAAGCTTGGCATCCAAAAATATGCCTAAGAATACTGTGGTATTTTCGGCTTTCAACTCTTCACCCTTTATGAGAATACTTGTTTCTACTTGTCTAACATGAGGTATCGTAAACTTAATACATTTCGTTTTTTTCTCGTTAAAGAAAGAAAGAAAAGAAAGAAAAAATGTTTATTCTGCACAAACAAAACGCACATTACAAATAAAAAAAAGAATTAAATTAACAAGAAAAAATTAAAAGAATTAATTAATTTTTAAGAATTGAATTTAAGAAGAAGGTTATTAATATTAAACCAGTTAACTACTTTTGCGAGGGCACTATTTACATTGTCAGTAACCAGCTGCTGACGTTTGAGTTTAAATAAAAGTGAACTGTCGTCTGCAAACCGCACTATATCATGTTCATCCTTTGTGAGGTAAGGCAAGTCATTTATATAAATAAGAAATAAAGATTTACCTAGAGTTGAGCCTTGAGGGACCCCCATTTTTACTACCGATCCGGAAGATCTTTTCCCGTTAACATCAACTCTCTGAATCCTATCACATAAATAAGAAGTAAGAAGATCCAGAGAGGCGTTCCGGATTCCGTAGTGGTGCAGTTTCCTGATTAATGTTTCATGAAGAACACAATTGAATGCCTTGGACAAATCGCAAAAGATGCCCAGCGCATCGCATTTGTCCTCCCATGCATTATATACATGCATTAAAAGTTCAACTCCGGCATCAGTAGTTGAACGACCCCTTGTAAAACCGAACAGTTTGTTATGCAGTAATTTATGTACTATCGGCAAAAGTTAAGCATGCTCACTTAAGAAAATATTCCTGCGAGAGCGCAGCTAGTGACATACCACACCCCTTCCTAGTTTCCCCCAATTAGAGACAATATGCATTTGTGTGAGTAATGAGCGAGTAACAAAAAATAACAAACATTAGCTAGAACGCGGCAGTGCCAATTTGCTCTCGCTAATTGTTGACGCTTCCTTTAAATTCCTATCGCCATTTCATTTTACGACCTGTTTATTTCTATCGGACTGATTGCCTGCCTAACTGTGACCTCTGCTTGTATACCGGACTGTGATCGAAAGCCTCTTCTTGACCCTAGCTTGTATCCTGGACTGTGTGTGTATTGTGTGTGGGCTGTGACTAACGTGGTGCAACCATGACGACCCTAAACCTGATTCAGGAAGAAAGGAATCAAATTATTTTTTTGCATAGCCGGTACAAAGAAAAAAAGCGCGGGAACAATAATCTAGTGGGATGAATGCGAGATGCGTCACCGGTGCGGCGGCGGCGCACGTACGTCCTTTTCATCAATTTATGCGCTCAATATTATTTTACATGATATTTCGCGCAAAAAGCATTCCATTATTCTATTTAAGAAACCTTATAGTATCAGCAATATAATTTAAGCCAAATTAAAGTTTAGACATGCACGTGGGGGTTCCGTCTTCTGTATTTTCCATCTAAAAATTCTAATTTTCCTAAGATGTGTCCATTTATAGGTAAATAAAACAAATTGTAGCGAACAAGAAAGTAGTATATTTTTCACAATTATTTACATGACGAAGTAGGTGTTTAGAATGCAATTATTTAGTCTGCATTTATCTCAGGCACATCCAGCAAATCCAGAACTGATTGAGGTATGCAGCCAGTGTGTTTAAACCTAGCTCTTCGTAAACTCGCTATAAGAGGGTCCGATGATATAAGCAGCATGTGCAGAATATCTTCCACATTTTGTCTCCTTGAAAACTTGCGCGCGTGAAATTCGCGATAATTTCTTACATCTTTGTTTCGAGCCTCTTGGGCTTCTTCAGATAGCGAACCTATCGGCATTATCGCTTTTTCCATTATTAAGGTACCGTGGATCAGCAGCTTGTGCACGCTTTGAGGCATATAAAACCAGCTGTAGTCTCTAACATACAATTCAGCTGTGTCCGCCGCAAATGCTTCAAATGCCGGGAGGTTGACAGCAAAACCAGAACATATAGTTCGCAGAATCGTAGCGAGTCTATCTATTAGCTCCTCATTTACGCCTGTAATTTGTGAAGCTAGTTTTGTATTTTTAAAAAACTCTCTTGCCACATTTCCTGTGTTTGAGCTGCCATAGCCTTGCTTAGGCAAGTCGACAAGGAGATTCATTTCTGTTCGAATCCTCTCTTGTATATGTTTCTTTTTCGCATCTGTGGAGGCCTTGTTTTGTTTAGAAATTTGCCACTTTTTTATATCTAACCTGTACGCGATATGCAAAACGCATTCTAAACACTTTATCCAAGCATGTAGGCTAGACATGCCAAGTTGCAGAGAATCTTTATTGGTTGGTCTCGCTCGAACTAGGTCCAATTTGTTCATCATGCTTGGAGTGGCTCCACATACATGGCAGTTTTGATTGGCAGTACCTGAAAGTGTGCTGCAGGTTTTGCCATCTATCATAGTTAGCGTCAAAATTGGGTGAAAAGTATACTGCTGTCCTTCAATATCTATTTTTGTCGGAACCAATTTATCGATCTGTCCTTTGATATTGTCAACTTCCTGCTTAACAAAGCCTGCAGTCTCCTTATGAAAAATCACTTTAATAGGTCTACAGTACTTTGTCGAAGAGGGTACTGGATTTTGCCATAGAACCACGTCTTTACCAGCTTTGATTTGAAGAGGTACTAACATTATTAAGAACAAACTCGCGTCATCATTGCTGTTGTCTTCAAAAGCTTGATGATATCGACTCTGTCCCGAAGCACCATCACAGCCCCACTTGAATATGACGTTGATGTTACTGGGGTCATATTTGTCTATGTTAGCTTTCAACACTTCTTGTAATGCAAAGGCGAGTCTCTGTATAGTGTGATTCAACAGAGACTGAAGTGTCACTGTGCCAGATATTTCAGTGATTTCTATATCGACAGGGTATGTCTCTTTCTTCGCTTCCAAAAGTGTATTGTAGGATGGAAATATGTTGGCCTTATACTCTTTAGATGTCTGTTGGATATCTATGTATTGATCTTTAGTTAGCTTATTATCTACGTACATGGCTAAAGCGCGTTCTTTGGTCATCTTGATTGGTAAATTTTCTGACGGAGTAAGGCGTTTTTTTATTTTATTGGCTCTTTGAGGTGATGCTGTCGGACTTGAAATATGCCTGAAAACTCTTGCAGTATCCCTTTTGCCATCTGCTCTCAGACTCATTTGAGTAGCTAGTGATAGTTCCTGGCTAGATGCCTCTCGAACGAGCTTTTGTAACTTTCGCCTTTTCGATGACCGACTGCATTCTTCAAACAATTTTCGTGGGCGTCCTCGCCTCCTAGTCACGTGTTCACCATCACCAACTACATCTCGTACTACTTCACAATCTACATAGACAGTCAGGCGACCATCTAACCATTCTTTGTTTTGTTGCAAAAATGTTTTCTTGGTACGATAACAATTTTTCCATTTCGCGAGCAATTGCACACAAAAATTGTATATTTTATTTTTGAATGTGCCCCTTAATGCATCGTCGAAGTCTTGTAAATTTGTTGTATCTGTCAAATATTTCAATACAGCTTCAAATTTTAATGAAGAAACAGGTTCATTTCGCCAGATGTCGAACAGCTCACTCCGCTTTACTCCTTCCGCCAGGTCTAAAAGACACATAAAAATAGTTACTGCAAGTTGCTGCAGCCAAAACGTAATTTACCAGAATGTCACTTAGTTACTCTACACATACATAATAATTTCAAGACCAACAACTACCAACAAAAATAGTTGCGGTCCAATAATCATGAAATAATAACTTTTTTTTACTAAATTACTAGTTGGTTCTATAGTTCCTTTATGTAACTTTACATGCAAAAATCTAATTAAAAGTTAAATACTGTTAATGCACATACCTTTACGCGTTTGTTCCATGGCACCAGTTGATCACTTCACATTCGAAAGAACCGTTTGGTCGCCTCGAAACAAGTGGACCGACTGACTGACGACGCTGCGTAGCGCTGTGTACGCGCAAACATGTTGCGACTTGTTTGTTCTTTCGTTCAGTAGCGCGCAAAATGTCAAAACACGGCGTGTTGTGAGTTGCCTGACTATCTGGGTGTTTGAAAAAAAATACTGTAAATAGATCGCATCTACTAAAATTAAAACTTTTTGCGCACGTAGATTGCCAAAAAGGACGTACGTGCGGCGCCGCTCGGCCGCCCGATAATGTAAACAAAGCATTTTTACGATTTGGGTTTCTTTGAATGGTGCTAACACTTGTGTTTTTTGTTATGGTAAGGAACGGGGCTTTAAGATAGCGGAGTTTCGTTTGAAATAGGATAGTATTTACGTAAACACTACGTACGATACGTACGTACGTACGATAGTATTTACGTAACTTTGTTTTCAAATAAATGGTTATAGTTCGAAAAAACGAGCGTTGACCTATATTGTTTAAGGTTTTAAATACATTATGTGTATATACTTAACGCAAAACACTAATAAAACCACATAGCATTAGTACAATATGTACTATTTACGAGCGTCCAAAGTTGAAAAAATTTGCCGACGGCAAAAAAATAACAATGGCCGCCAAGACAATGGAAACAAAATGTTGTTGTAACAGGTTTGAACAAACAAATACTATTATATCAACTAACGTAGTCGTTTATTATTGTGAACAAATATACAATAGAACTACTTATAGTCTAGTACAGTACAGGGAGCGAGACCCCGTGCGTGCGCTAGTGTAGTAAGTACTGGTTCTCAGAGCAGTCCAACTAGGAAGGTTGAAGCAGACCGAGAGCGCAGCGAATACTGAATGTGAGCGCGGCGGTGGTCGAGTTTTATAGCGGCCGGTGTGTGGCGGGGCGCGTCGTGGGGAGTAGGCCCCGCCTCCTCGGTGACGTCTAACATCGTGGAACGGGAGCCGCGTGCGCCGCATGATGACTATGCTTTGTTACAGTCTCCCCCTCTGGATCTGAAGTCGTCCCGACGATGATCCAGGATTAGAGGAGGTAGTCTTGGGTCTGCCACGTTTCTTTGCTTGTCCTTCGTTATCTACAAGCTCAGGTTGCTGTTTCCGTGGCCGCCCTCTCTTTCTGATGGGCTGTGCAGGAGCTGGTAATGTGGGTGATTTCGTGACGTAGGGCACCAAAGCCGAGGAGTGATACACCCCAACCACAACTTCTGGCTTGTGTGGGTCAGCAATTTCGTAAGATGATGGACCATGCCGCTTCTTAATCATGTAAGGTCCATCACGTCGTGGTGCAAATTTGTTGCTCACACCTCGAGTGGCATTGCTCAATGAGTGGGTTGTAGCAAGTACCAATTCACCAGGTTTGTAACCAGGATCCTCTCGCCGCTGTTGATCTACGTACTTCTTACGCCGTTCTTCGCTATGTTCCTGTACTTCTCGAGCTCTCTGCAGGGTCGTGGCTAATTGCATTAACTTTGGGGTGATCTCTGGGATGAAATTCTCAGATTGCAAAATCTTCCTGAAGTCATGGGAAGTGTCATCTGGTGTTCTCAGTTCTCTTCCGAAGGTTAAGAATGCCGGCGTGATTCCAGTTGATAGGCAGTTCGCGGTATTCATCGCAAACCTTATACTCGGGAGGTGCTCCGGCCATTCTCTGTGCTTGTCCTTGACCAGGATAGCTAACTGGGGTTTCAAATCCCTGTTCTTCCTCTCTACTGGATTCGTCTCTGGGTGGTACACAGGGGTGAAGGCATGCTTGATGTTCAGTGTAAACGCAACTTGTTGCATGACGGCACTGACGAATTGAGGCCCATTGTCACTCGTCATACGGCGAGGTAGGCCGAAGCGAAGGAACACTTTGTTAATCAGTGTCATGGCACAATTTTCTGCGGTAGCCTGATGTAGGGCGAAGAGTTCCACCCAACGTGTTGCCACATCTTCCACGATGATAATCCAATTTTTCCCGTCTGGGGAGGTTGGTAGTGGGCCAAACAAATCAAAGGATATGGCCTCAAATCTTTGATTCATTATAGTCGTTTGGAGCAACCCTGCAGGTTTCCGATTGGATGATTTGTAGCGCTGGCACTCCAGGCAATTCTTTGTGTAACTTTCAATATACTTCCTCATGCCAGTCCAATAATACCTGTCTGAGATCCGGCGGTACGTTTTCTCTGAACCGTAATGTCCGGCTAAGGGATCGTCATGGTAAGTAGACAATATATTGGCCCATTCGTGTTCGGGTACTGCTAATTGTGCCTCCTCGGAGTCGGAATGAGGACTGTGTCGCTAGAGTAGCCCATTATTCAGCAAATAACCTTTGTTGCTCCAATATACCGTTTTCTCGTCGCTATCCAAACTTTCTAGGTCCTTAACAATCTGTTGTAGCCACCCATCTTTTAACTGCTCAGCTCTTATTTCAGCTGGACTCCGTAGGGGCATATCAATGGTAACTGTACAAATGCCACAGGTTTGTACTGTCTCATCATTACACGGTGGTCTGGAGAGGAAATCAGCCACAACGTTCGTTTTACCAGGAGCATATTTGATGGTAATGTCGAATGCCTGTAGCTGTAGGGCCCATCTCGCCAGCCTTCCAGTAGGCGTTTTCAATGACATGAGCCACTTCAAGGCTTGATGGTCCGTGATTACGGTGACAGGAAGGCCTTCGATATATCCACGAAACTTTGCTACCGCCCAAACCACAGCAAGGCCTCTCTTTCAGTGGTGGTGTAGTTCCGTTCAGCTGATGTCAGAAGACGACTAGCGAACTCAACAGGACGTTCGTCTTCGCTCTCCCCCTGGACCAAAACTGCTCCTATAGCGTAAGAGCTTGCGTCGCTTTTTATGACATAGGGTTTGGATTCATCAGCTTGTCTCAAGATTGGGGCGGAGGATAGGTGATACTTCAACTCATTGTAGGCGTCTTGTTGTTCCTTCTTCCACTCCCAAGTAACTTTCTTCTTTGTTAAGCGAGTCAGGGGTTCTGCAATCGTCGCAAAGTCTTTTATAAATCTCCTATACCACGAGCACGTTTGCAGGAAACTTACTAAATGTTTCTGGTTGGCGGGTGTGGGAAGCTTTGCGATAGCAGCAGTCTTTTCTGCGTCCACTTGCAGACCTTTCGGCGTGATATAGTGACCCAAGTATTTGATGGTAGGACAGCAAAAATGGCACTTCGCTCGATTCACGGTAAGTCCAAATTCTTTAAGATTATGGAATACCTTCTGCAAGTCTTCCAAATGATGTTCAAATGTTTGCGAAAATACGGCCAGGTCATCTAGGTATGCTAACATCTTCACGTCAGGCATACCAACTCTCAGGCGGTCAATGAGTCGCTGAAATGTAGCTGGAGCGTTCCTTAAACCAAATGGCATTCGGGTAAATTTGAATATACCAAAAGGGGTGATGAACGCCGTTTTGTCTTGGTCTTCTTTACGTACGCCAATCTGCCAGTAACCAGCTTTCAAGTCAAGCAGAGACATGAAAGGCGTGGGCTTCGCTTCATGGAGGAGATCATCAATCCTTGGCATAGAATAGGGGTCGGGTACCGTTATTGCATTGAGTCGTCGGTAATCTATACAGACTCGTGTGCTCCCGTTGGCCTTCGGTACTAGCACAACAGGCGCCGCCCATGGTGATGCAGATGGTTCGATGATGCCATCCGCTAACATGGCCTTGATCTCCTGGTGCAGAGCTTCCTTTCTGGGTGGTGATAATCGGTACGGCGGGACCGAGATTGGTTTGTCGTCTACCGTCTTGATTGCATGCTCAATCAGCTTCGTTGGTTCTCGCTTCATATTAAAGACGTCGTTGTTTTTCTCCAGCAGCTCATCGACTAGCTTTCTCTGGTCCGTTGTGATATGTGCCACCACATCGATCGAGTCTATACGAACGTCCCAGTTATTTGCGTCAAAGAGGCTGGCACTCTGTGGAGATAGCTCGACGTCTTCTCTGTGGACATTGATTTGAGCGTCTCGTAACATGAAATCCATGAAGCTTGGGGAGTACCCATCGAATAGCCGGGGCCTCTTCTTGCTTGGAGGTGTGGTAGTAAGGTCTATCGGGGCCAGTTTATAGTCTGTTGGAGTTGCTGCACCACCTATGGGCATCACCATCATCGGAGGAGGGGTCGGTGGAGGCGTAGGTATGGACGAGATCATGCTAGTCGCGTCCTCACTGTCTGTCACGGTCATCGTGCTGACTGGGCTTGGTAACTCAGTTATTTCCTTGACGGAAGTAGAATTGAAAATTGTGAACTCTTCCGAGTAAAGTTCGTACTGCAACTCGGGTTCATCGATGAAGTTCCACGTATACTGAGGCATGTTGATCACCACACCCGCATCTTGCAGGTAATCGACACCTAGTAGTGTACGGTTATCCCTTGCTTCTTTCAGTACGATGAATTCTGTAGGTACTTTCCGACCGCTCAAGTCCACCACAGCCTTGCACACTAGCACCGCCTGCGTTTTCTTTATGCCATCGGCCAATGTCAGGTCCACCACTTGCTCTTTGAATTGAGATCCACACTTCAGCAGAGATTGGTAAAGGGTGTACGACGCGACACTCCTTTTTGCGCATGTGTCCATATACGCCGTACCCATGATCCCTTCGATTTCTAGGAACACGACAGGCCGTGAGCGTGTAAGTTCAAGAACGTCAAGTGCATCCATAGCAGGAGAACTTCGGCTGAGAGGGAGATGGTGCCTGCGTCTGAGTCTCTGTGACATCTTTCACTGTAGTAGGGAGAGTGCCTTCAGCCCGCTTCTTTTTCCGACACACATCTGCTGTATGCCCCGGGTTTTTGCAGAACGTGCACCTTAGCTTTCCCTTTTTCCTCTGAGCCCTGCATTCGTTGGGTTCGCCGGTCTGCGAACTAGCTGCGTACTCCTGCAAAGTCTCTTCGATTCCTCGTGCCGTCTCCAGAAGCTTCTCAAAAGTAGGCACTGTATCTCGCGGCATACGGTTTCTGATTTCCAAGCGGATTAGCGCGAAGATCAGGTCAATCTGCTGGGCTTCTGTGTGTGCTGGAGGAGGAACCAATGAAAATAATGACCTTTTCCTGGCAATAAATGCCTCCGTCGTGATGTTCGCCTCCTGAACTTCATGGGTAATTTGGTGGTACACCATAAATGCTGGTTTCTTCGGAGCAAACGTATGGCGTAGTTTACTACAAAAATCTTCCCATCGTGTTACACCAGTTTTTACCCCCTGCCACCACACTGCTGCTTCGTCTCGAAGTAATAGTGGGAGACCCTGCAGTGCGTCTGAGTCACTTATCTTCTCCGTTGACTTATAAACGGTAGCTGCGGCTAAGAAGGCTTCCACTGCATCCGTGTTCTTTTTCCCGTCGTACGTGAAGGTGCAGGATGCGAATGTTCCCCGTTTATTGGCCAGAATTGTACCCAGGAGCTGCTGGAACTGGTCTTCTGACATGGGCATCTTGATGTTTCGATGTGGGAGACGTCGCAAAGATTCAATCTTGTTGCCTGGATTCGGCCTCGCGTTGTGCGCCAGATTGTAACAGGTTTGAACAAACAAACACTATTATATCAACTAACGTAGTCGTTTATTATTGTGAACAAATATACAATAGAACTACTTATAGTCTAGTACAGTACAGGGAGCGAGACCCCGTGCGTGCGCTAGTGTAGTAAGTACTGGTTCTCAGAGCAGTCCAACTAGGAAGGTTGAAGCAGACCGAGAGCGCAGCGAATACTGAATGTGAGCGCGGCGGTGGTCGAGTTTTATAGCGGCCGGTGTGTGGCGGGGCGCGTCGTGGGGAGTAGGCCCCGCCTCCTCGGTGACGTCCAACATCGTGGAACGGGAGCCGCGTGCGCCGCATGATGACTATGCTTTGTTACATTGTTTTATAAATATAAATCTGATACGTAGAATAAAAATATTGGTACCTGTGGAAAGCTTATTTAATGCTTCAACTTTGTTATAAAAGTAGTGGTATTAGAATAACACACTGTACTAAAATAAGGATCTGAAAACACATACACGTAATAACAATAAACATGAATCGGTCAGCGCCGGTTGTGGAATAAAACCGAAATTACGTAATATTTTTTCACTCACCGGCCTTGAAATCCTGCAGTAATTCACTTCACTATAATATTTATCACACACTTAAACAGGCCATAGCACTTCAAACATTACATTATTTACATTTAAGCAAATCTGTACATATTTTTAAGCCATGTGATTTCTGAATAAATATATTATTATTATATTATAAATAAAAATATATTATTATTATTATTATTAACACTTGAAAACCCACTTAAAACACAAATTATTTATCATGTAAACAAAACACGCGCGAGTCCGTACGTCACTGACAAGACGCCATATTTTTTTAATTATTTGATTTTTTTGGTTGAACGCTTGTAGTGTTGTCATACATCTGAATACGCGGCTTTTAAGCCCGAACTCGACTAAGCAATCGGATACAGTGTGCCACAGATCTTTTAAAAATGAAAAATTGAATAAAGTTTATCGGATTTCGATTAATTAAAAGGTTACTTAAGTGGGCGCTAACGTGCGGCGCCACTTTCTATGCGGCGACTTAAGTCACCTCAGGCATTCCAGCGGGTTAAATAATCCCAAATAGCAGTGGAGTTGAACATGCAAGTAAGTTATGTTATGTTTTTATGTTAATGTATGAAGTGTGTTTGCACCTTTATGTAACACTGCATACTTCTCCGGAACTTCATCCGGTGACATGACAACACTGCTGTATTTTATCTGTCATTCTGATTACACGCATTGGACGAAGCTTGCGTTTCTTTTCAGATCACCATCAGTTTTTTTTCAAATACTTCAGTGGCGACGAGGACAAGGATAATAAACCAGAAAAAAAAAAACAACTCGAAGACGACGTGCTGCGTGCGCAAACTGTCATATAAGATGACCATCGGCAAAGTTGGTGAGTTCAGACTGGCGGATGATTGGAGATTATATGTGGAACGTCTGGAAAATTATTTCGTAGTCAACGAAATAAAAAAATAAGTATGGGTACCAACGTTAATCACATTAATGGGGGGCGGAGAGCTACGAGCTATTGGTCAATTTGTGCACACCGGACAAACTGGGCACAAAAACCTTCGGATATATAACCGCCATTATGGAAAAACATTTACAACCCAAGCCAAGTGTATTAGCCGAGAGATACAAATTTCACCAGCGTAAACAAAACGCAGGTGAAAGCATAGCCGAATATATGGCAACTCTCAAGAAAATGACCACATCATGCGAATTTGGATCGTGGCTAGAAGAAAGTATTCAGGATCAATTCGTATGCGGGATAAACAGTGAAGTAATGCGGCAACGATTATTCGCTGAGGAAAAGATAGACTATTCAAAAGCTATCAGTATGGCTATGAGCATGGAAGCGGCCGAGAAAAACGCAGCTGTAGTCGAGGGCAACATGAAGCCCACGGAGAAGGCGAGCACAGTGAGTGACTGTTTGGCGGTGGCAACGTCGACTCAAAACGGTACCCGCGGGGGGTCGGAGCACACAGGAGCGGGAGCACGCAGTGAAAGGCGTCCGTGGGCGCGGAACGGACAGCGCCGTACAGGTTGGCGCAAACCGCGCCATGGCGAGGAGGCGGCGACGACAACTACACCGGATGAACGTGCTCGAAAGAATCACCAGTGCAACGCTTGTGGAGGTCAGCATGACACGGCGTGGTGTAAATTCACACGATATGTGTGTCGCGTATGCAATAAACAAAGACATCTGCGCCGCGTATTTCCGTTAGAAGTAGGACATCATCATGTGGAGGGAGTTCGAGCCACATCAAGCATATCAGACAGTGAACGTAGTGACGAGGTAACGGTGGTCGAAATGAATCACTTATCCTTAACACAGTGCCCACCTATATTGTTGACATTGAAAGTGCATGGCAGACAGTTATGTATGAAGTGTGACACTGGAAGCGCCATATCTTGTATTAATTATGAAATATACAAACAACTGTTCAGTGACTTAAAGATAAACTCATGTAATATTGTGCTAAGATATTATACAGGGGAAACAGTAAAACCAATTGGGGTCATTAAGCCCGAAGTAGAATATAAAGATAAAGGTGGGAAATTAGATTTGTATGTCATTAGAGGAGGAAAAACAAAATTAATTGGTAGACAGTGGATGGCCGAATTGAGTATACTATCCTCTAATGTAAAGAGAGAGGTAGTGTCAGTAAATAATGTACAAAATAAGGAGTTTAATATGTCCGAATTCAGTTCCAGATACTGTAAGGTGTTCGAGGAAGGTCTGGGTCGATTCACCGGTGGTGCGGTAAGCATCCATGTGAAGGACAACGCGCGACCGGTGTTCATGCGAGCGCGCCCGTTGGCGTATGCGCTACGCGTGCCGGTGGAGCGTGCACTGGAGCAGCTGGTGCGGGATGGCATCCTCACACCTGTGCAACGCTCGGATTGGGCCACACCCATCGTGCCAGTGGTAAAACTAATGGTACTATCAGAATTTGTGCGGATTACAAATTAACATTAAATAAGGTTTTGGAGGTTGACCGTTATCCGTTACCGCGAGTAGAAGATTTGTTGGTCCGTTTACATGGGGGTGAACACTTTCGTAAGATTGACTTATCTCAAGCATATGCGTAATTCGAATTAGATGAATCAAAGAAATATACTGTTATAAATACACATAAAGCTATGTTCATGTTTAATCGATTAGTGTATGGTTTAGCATCTAGCCCAGCAATTTTTCAAAGATCTTTAGAACAAATATTTGCTGATTTACCAAGTGTTGGGGTATTTTTAGATGATATTATCATAACGGGGGCTACCACTCACGAACATAATATTATAGTATAGTTAAAATCTCGCTGCAGACTTGGTCATAAATCATAATCGGAGTAGGGATGTGCGCTAGTTGCGCGCGCTCAAGGCCATTATCGATAACAGAATCATTAAGGTTATCACGTAAACATACTGCATTCATTAAGTATGGAGTTATATATACGTTCTTTTGTTTATATATTTAATATGCTTTGTAGTAAATTTGGTAATAAAATATAAAAAAATGTGTATTTATTTCTATCACCCATTTATAAATATATAAAACTATCGATATCACTCATCGACTGCAGTAATACACAGGACTACGTGTGGGCGTGGCCTGCCCATAAGGCCCGTGAGTGGGAAAGAGAGCGAAATACTCGAATGATTTATGACCGAGTCTGCAGCGAGATTTTAACTATACTATAACAATTTAGGCAAGGTCTTTGATCGTTTACAAGCTTATGGTCTGAAGGTAAATAAGGAAAAATTTAGTTTTTTTGCAAAGAAAATAAGTTATTTAGGCCACTTTATTAGCAAAGATGGGGTGCAAACTTGTCCGGATAAGGTTATGGCTATAATTAATACACCTGCCCCCACAAATGTATAGTTGAGAGCTTTCATAGGTATGACGATGTACTATGCGAAATTCCTTAAAAACGTCAGTACAATTCTGTCACCACTGTACAGGTTGCTTAGAGTAGATGTACCGTTCAACTGGTGTGGTGAATGTGACGAAGCTTTCAAGCAGGTTAAAAACCAATTAGTTTCAGGGGAGGTACTAATGCATTACACACCCGACCTGCCATTAGTGTTGACCGCGGATGCGAGCAGCGTAGGGGTGGGTGCAGTGATTTTAATTGATTTTAAAATTGATGCAATTTTACGGCGGCCGGGGAGCGCCCGATAGCATACGCGTCGCGATCATTAAATGCGGCCGAACGTGCTTATTCACAAATAAACAGAGAAGCACTCGCGATAGTTTTCGGTATCAGAAAATTTCATCAATACCTATACGGGCGTAAGTTTGTACTAAGGACAGATCATAAACCATTGACGCATATCTTCGGAAAAAAAAGTAGGCATTCCGGTAATGGCAGCGTCACGGTTGCAGCGATGCACGATTCTATTGTCAGGTTACAACTACGAGATTGAATATGTATCATCCAAGAAAAATTGTGCGGATACCTTATCGAGGTTGCCACAGGGAAAACAACCGACAGCCTTCGGCCGCCGAACCCTCGACGCGATCGGGCCGGTCCTGCGAGACTGGCTCGATCGGTCGCACGGGTTTCTCTCGTTTCGTCTGGTGCAGGTGCTGTCCGGACACGGTTGTTTCGGATCGTACCTGCACCGAATCGGACGGGAGGAGACACCGTCGTGCCACGACTGTGGCGCGGCGGAGGACGCGGCGCAGCACACCCTCGCGGTGTGCCCGTCGTGGTCGGAGCCGCGCCGCAGTCTCACTGCGGTGATTGGACCGGACCTCTCACTCCCCGGTTTGGTGAACGCCATGCTGGGCGATGAGAGGTCCTGGGCGGCAGTGGCCTCCTTCTGCGAACACGTCATGTCCCAGAAGGAGGCGGCGGAGCGCGCGCGGGAGGACGACCCTCACGCGGCGGCGCTCCGAAGACGGAGGAGGGGTCGGAGAAGACGTCAGTATGACGGTCATCTCCGACTCCTCCCAGGTGGAGACCAGCAGGCAACGGGTGCGGGGGCACCCTTGCCTGTATTGCACAGGCCTCCACCAGTGTCGGACGGGAATGGCCAGGTGTCCCCAGTTAAATGGGGGGCATGCGGGGACCGCCAACTAGGCGGGCATACGCCGGGAGGGCTGTGGAAGCAGAGGCTGAGCCAATTTCCCATAGCCCTCCCATCACGGCGTCACGGGAACACCGCTGAGTTTTAGTGGGTATACTGCCACTCTGGCAGGGAGTCCCACATATCCCGTCTCGTCCCCCGACGAGCGGAGATGCGTAATGTCATTTCTCAGCGACAAAAAAAAAAAAAAAAAAAAAAGGGAAAACAACCGAGTCGGGCCCCACTTCCGACGGCTGGCGCCCAAGATGCTGGGCGCGGCTGGCGCACTCGCAACGCTGCTTCCCAATCTGGGGGGCCCGAGCGCCGCCTATAGGCGGCTCTACGTGGGGATCGTGCGATCCATGGCCCTGTATGGGGCCCCGGTGTGGGCCTCTGACCTGACGGCCGGCAGCATCGCTGTCTTTCGAAAGCCGCAGAGGGCGATGGCCGTCAGAGTCATCAGGGCGTATCGCACGATCTCCTACGAGGCGGGCTGCGTACTGGCCGGATCCCCGCCCTGGGACCTTGAGGCGAAAGTACTCGCGTCATTGTATCAGTGGCGCGAGGAAGCGAGGGCGCGAGGCGAGGGACCGATGCAGCGACACATGGAGCTGCGTCGGTCTCAGCTTCGCGAGGTCCTGGTGGCGGAATGGCGGGACAGGCTTTCACGCCCTACCGCCGGCCTCGTCACCATCGAGGCGGTCCGGCCAGTGCTCGAGCGTTGGCTTGGGAGGAGGCACGGCTCCCTGTCGTTTCGGGCGACGCAGGTGCTCTCGGGGCATGGTTGCTTCGGGAAGTACCTGTGTCGCATAAACAGGGAGCCGGACGCCCGGTGTCACCACTGCGTCGACTGCCGGGAGGACACGGCGTGGCATACGCTGGCAGAGTGTGCCGCTTGGGAGGAGCCGCGCCGTGCCCTCATCTCAGAAGTAGGCAGTGACTTGTCGCTGCCGGCCGTAGTCGAATCGATGGTCGGCAGCGCCGAGTCCTGGGACGCGGTGGTCTCCTTCTGCGAAACAGTCGTCTCGCAGAAGGAGGCTGCGGAAAGGGAGAGGAAGATCTCATCCACTCACCCGGCCCGCAGAAGGCGCACCGGGCGTCGGCGGAGGGCGGACAACGCCCTCTTCCAGCCCCCCTAAATGGGTCCAGGGGCGACGGACACGGGGACGTCCGTCGCTACCCACACACCAGGACCCGAGGTGGCGGCGCGTAGTGTTCCACGCGCGCCCCTCTTAGGCGTCACGGGGGGAGTCAAACACCTCACTCCCCCCCCCAGACTCGAAGAGGCCCGCAGTGGCGGACCAGTCGGGGGTTGCGGAAGGATCGTACGTTCCCGCGACCCCCGGCGTAGGTGTGAGATGGAACACCGGGCTGGTTTTTAGTCAGTAAGAGTCTGACAGACCCCGCCGCCCGCCCCAGGGCGGCGGACATCCATGAGGATTTTCCACCCCGGAAACAAAAAAAAAAAAAAAAGGGAAAACAACCGAGTGCGTGTACAGTGACTACATATTTAAACTTTGTTGAAGATTCCTTACCAGTGACTAGTCGCGAGGTTAGGAAGCAGACGGCGACCGATACACTACTTAGTAGAGTAATGCTTTATGTGCAGTCGGGTTGGCCATCATTATGCATGGATGAACATGTGAAACCATTTTATGTTAGAAGGAACGAATTGTATTTAGAATGTGGTTCTTTGATGTGGGGCTATCGTATAATTATACCGATGTCGTTACGGAAAACCGTACTTGCGCAATTGCATACAAGTCACATGGGAATCGTGAAAACAAAATCAGTAGCACGCAGTTACGTATGGTGGCCAAACATTGATAGTGACATTGAACAACTATGCCGTAGTTGCGAGACATGTGCGATAGAGAGCGCTGCACCGCCCTCTTGGCGGTAATAAATAAATAACGGTTTCACCAGCCTATCGAACGGTTTCTTCGAACCGTGCAGCGGAAAATGCAGTGAAATTATGTAAAACAGCTATTAAGAAAGCTTATAGAGACAACAGACATTGATGCAGCTATACAAACGTTTCTACTAACCTATAGGAACACAGTACAGAGTACTACAGGAGAAACACCGGCCATGCTGTTACAACGGCGGTCATTACGAACGCGATTAGACTTATTACGTACGGATCACGCATTAGAAGACCGTATCCAGGCGGCACAACAGCGTCAGACCGTAAATTCACGAGGCGTAACACGAGAGCTTGCACCACATGATACGGTATGGACTAGGAATTACGCAAAGGGAGATAAGTGGTTGAAGGGTGTAATACAGGCTAGGGCAGGTACGCGTGAATACATAGTGGATAACGGTGGCGGTCAACTTACTAGAAAACATATAGATCACAATAAACGCAGATCCCGACTATCAGATTTTGCGTGTTCGGATGGTACCACTTTTGACATTGCAACAACAAATCCAACACAGGCTGTCGGGGATGTCATGCCGACAACAGGAGGGGCGGTGGATGTTAGTAGTTCTCCATCAGAAAATAAAAGTGAAAAGGTTAAAATAACGGGGGAGGGACCTGGGACAACAACCATAGGAATACCTGAGCGTCCATCGCCACTCCCACCGCCGCCGCTGGTGGATCGACCCAAACGTAACCGGAGACCGGTTGTGAGATTTAAAATTGATGATTAGTAAATAATCACAATCATAGTTAGTGGAAGAGGCAGCTTTCGCCTCTTCCGATCCCAAGACAATGTCGCAAGGCTAACAACGACGAATCAGGTTCTAGTAGAACTATACCATCATATGTCATGTGCAATACTGCACACATTAGTGCTCCGGTTACCCTTAATATTATAACTTGTAATTGGTTAGCTTTAGATATATGAGTATCATTATAAGTATAATGTTAAGTAGGTTTGTGAATAGTTGTTAGTTACCTTAGTTAGAACTATATAACTTTAACTTGCTGTTATTAATTGGTTATGGGAATAGTTGAAAGTTGTCGAATGTTTAGCTGTTATTTAAGTGGGAAGGTGTAATGTATGAAGTGTGTTTGCACCTTTACATTAATTAGAATAAGTAACACTGCATACTTCTCCGGAACTTCATCCGGTGACATGACAACACTGTTGTATTTTATCTGTCATTCTGATTACACGCATTGGACGAAGCTTGCGTTTCTTTTCTGATCACCATCAGGTTTTTCCCAAATACTTCAGTATTCAGATAGAGGGAGAGATATAGAAATAAATAAAGTGATAGTAATCTTATTATTTCATAGTTTGCATTTTTCCTTATATTGCAATTTAAAAACAAATTCTAACTTCCTATAATCCAACAATAAGCTAAGACATTTAAAAAAAACCTTTTTACAGTCCGTTCAACCGATTTCGAAGTCTATTGCGGCATAACAAAAGGCAGCTGCAGTAAATAGTTGGTATTATAATCACTTCTTTGCCTTTAATGCCATCCCTTGTCCTACGGAATAGAAGTAAAAATCCTGTAAAACAAGTTTGTTTAAATGTCTAATCTTATTGTAAATGGACTAACTAATATTATAATGCGAAAGTGGGTTTGTTTGTTACGCTTTAACGCTAAAACGGCTGAATGGATTTAGATGAAATTTGGCACATGGGGTAGACCACGACCTGGATTAGGACGTAGAATACTTTTGTCCCGGTAGCGTTCCCGTGGGATAATTTCCAACATCCACGCGGGAAAAGCCGCAGGCAAGTGAGTTTTTAAAAATTAATTATTATTTTTCGTCCAGAAAATACGTATAGTGCTAAACCTGAAATTCGTAACAAAATATTGCTAATATATCTAGTAATTAAATTTATAAATATTATATTTTAATAATGATTACTTATTACTTACTAGTTTTTGCACGCGGCTTCGCTTGCGTAGAGGTCAGAAATTATCCCACGGGAACGTATTACCGGGCTAAAAAGTATCCTATGTTCTATGCCAGGTCATGGTCTATCCATGTGTCAAATATCATCCAAATCCGTTGGGCCCACAGAAATCTAAATAATAAGGCGCATTAATTAGATTTCTGTGGTTGGGCCGTTGAAGCGTGAAAGCGTAGCAAACAACTCACTTTTGCATTTATTTTATTCGTAGTCTAAATAGTTAGGATTTAATACATAAAATCACTGCCTTTAAATTGCCTAGATTTCTATATTTCTTTGTTGCTGTTGATGTTGTGAGTTTAATTATAATGGCATCGTGTGATAAATTGTTGGATTTCTGTGTCAAAAAAATGCAAAAATATAATATAAAAAAATATAAACTTTTTATACCAAATTAATGATAAATAACAACAATATACTGTATATATATAAAAAAGGAGGAGCTCGTGGCTAAGTAATTACAGCCGCACGGGTCGATCCATCAGGTTAAGTTACGCTTGCCGGGGTTGGTCAGTGGATGGGTGACCATATTTACATACCGAGACTCCTCCGTGCCTCGGAAAGCACGTTAAGAGGTTGGTCCCAGCTGTCATTCGTGAATCTTTGACAGTCGTTACGGGTCGTCAGAAGCCCGTAAGTCTGACAACCAGTCTTACCAAGGGGTATAGTATTGCCCAGTTACTGGGTTGTGGAGGTCAGATAGGCAGTCGTTCCATGAAAAATATTGGTATTCAGCTGCATCCGGTTAGACTGGAAGCCGACCCCAACATAGTTGGGAAAAGGCTAGGCAGATTTATATATAAAAATAATAAAATTATTATAACTTTCAGATGGATTCTTTTTTAAAGTCTCATAAGATACTATTACCTACTTATAGTAATGCATTCAAATAAGTTTGTTCTTTTTATTTATTTTTGCTTTCAAAGACGTTGTTGGAGCCTTTTATGACCCGATAATAAATCCTAAACCAAAACAACCTAAACAATGGTGCCTTATCTCACAGCGTCGTTGCCGCATTTTAATTAGAAAAACCAGAGCGCATTCGTCGCATTTCTAGAGGCTTGATCATTATATTTCAAACTACAATTTTTTTTCGCCCAAGCACAAGATAATTGTATTTTAATTATTTTTATTTATTTATTTATTTAACCATTTATGTACACACTTATATAAACAGACAAGAAGAAAATAACAGAAAAATAGGTACAAAGGTGATGCTTATTTCTAATGAAATCTCTTCCAGCATACCTGCGATAGGATAGTAGATTTAGAGATGTAGACAGCGTGTGTAAGAGTAAAAGAGAAAATAAAATACATAAAATCAAAAACAATTCACTTAATAAAATAAAACAAATAATATGAGAATATACATACATACACACAAACATACATACATACTTCTAAAATAAATAACACTAGAATATTAATATATACGCAACTATGACGAAGTGGAACATAAAAGAAGTTTAACATTTATTTTATCATAATTATACTGCAGATGGAAAGTACTTAATTGACAATATGTAAATTTTTGTTAGTAGTGCTCGTAAATACTTACCAAAATAACTTTAAAAAAATAGCACACCTACTTTTAAATACTAATGATCTAGTGCTTGGCTGGCCGATAAAATAGCAAGTACTTACTATTTTTTCGGCCAAGCACTAGATCGTTGGTATTTAACCACGAAAAACCTTTAGAAATGCCACGTTGCCAGCCCGCGCGGGATAAACACTTTTAAATAGTAGAGATAAAGCACAAATTTGCTTGGGACAGTTTCATACAATGTTGGAATTTACGCTATGCCATTTTTCTTACTCATAGGTATACGAGGTGTAAATTGCAATATCTGAAAACCTCTTAAGGTGTCATTGTACTAATCATTATGAACAACTTTTACTACGGGACCAAACCTGAAATCGCGAAAAAAAAACAGCTGTTCCCTACATTTATATTCGCGTAACTCGTCAAAATCTATGGTCCAGCTTCTTTTTTATCGCGATTTCAGGTTTGTTTCTCATAGTAAAAGATGTTTATAATGATGAGTAATGACCCCATAAGAGGTTTTCAGTTATTGCATTTACAACTTGTATTTTAAAATATAGTTATGAATATTATAAGTACTTAAATTAGTTATAGAAAAGTTAAGAGTTTATTTATCATGAAGTCAACCAAAATGCACACCTTAAGTACCTATTTCAATACTTATAATTTTTATTTATAGTGTACTAGTTGTGCCCTTTTAATAAGACTTTTGTAGTGTATTATTATACTTAGTTCCTATATTATGTTAAAAATCGATGCTTTTTTTTATTTTTTATTTTTAGAGAACAACGGTGCGCCGCTGGGTGCGAAGATATGAAGAAGGAGAAACAACAGAACGCGTTCGTGCACCTCGACCCCGGGCTATAAACGAAAACGAGTTAAATAATATGATAGCCACGTATGAAGAGAACCCGTTCACACCCACTCGCAGTTTCGCACAAGAATACGAAGTTTCGATGCAAACTATCAGAAACGAGTTGCATCGAGCTGGAGTCCATCACAGACGTCCCGCAAAAAAAAAATATTTTGACGCAGGAGCAGAAAGCTGCTCGCGTGCGATTCGCTCGTGACTACAGGGACTTCGATTTCTCTTACGCCATATTTTCTGATGAAAAGTGCTTTAGGTCTAGCCAACAAGGTCGTCGGAATTTATGGCGTGTAGATAACACAAGATACGAACCTCGAAATATGAACCCAAATGCAGAATCGGGAAGAATTGTAGTGAACATGTGGGGCTGGATGAGTGCTGCTGGACCAGGCGAGCTCGCTATTATACCAGGGAGGGCAAACGGCCAAACGTATTTAGAGGTGCTACAAACCATCATGGTACCCACAGTGCGCACGGTGTATCCACAACTGGACGTGTCAGAATTTTATTTTTTCCAGGACAATTGCCCGATACACCGTGCGCGGGTTGTTCAAGAGTGGTTGCGAGGGCAACCACAAATTAAAACAGTGCCATGGCCCTCCCGATCGCCAGACTTAAACCCCATTGAAAAGTTGTGGGGTTTAATGGTCCAGAGATGGGATAGTAGAGCAGAAAGAATTAAGGAAGCACTTGTCACACATTGCGAACAAGTTTGGGACACATTCATAGGTTCGAATTTGTGCGAAGTCCTGGCTAGGTCCATGCGTAGCCGTTGCGATGCTGTGATAGATGCGGGAGGAGCAGCGACGAAATATTAATTTAATATAATTTTTAACATGCACTATGTTAATTAACGAAAGGCGTTCCCGTTAACCCGCAATAGTCCATACATGCTAAAATTAATATTACCATTTAAAAATTCGCGAAAAAAATCAGCTGCTCCCTACATTTTGACAAGCTAGGTATGCGACATAAATGTAGGGAACAGCAGATTTTTTTTTCGTGAATTTTCGAATGGTCATATTTTGGTAGCATGTGGACGCTATACTATTGCGGGTTAACGGGAACGCCTTTCGTTAAACGCACTGTTTGTTTATTTAACTACTTACATATTTTGGTACCGCGTAGAGTTGTTCAAATTTATAGCGATCAAAATAAATATTTATAATTGTATTATGAAATTATTTTTTTATGAATTATTAAAAGTCATACAACAAAAGTTGTTATTTATGATGTTAGTATTATAGTCCTACGAGCTTATTAGTGTTTTATCATCAAATGACTTCTCCCGCTCTGGGCGGAGCGGAAGGTCGTGTCAGACTTTTACTGACTAAAACCCACCCGTGTTACTTCAGTTGCCTGTGCCAGGGCCATGGTATCTCTTTTGAACAACCCGCGACTCCGGCGGCTTACAAATAACCCTGAATAGCTATTTTTATTAGGTTTATTTTTATTATTCCAATTCGTATTATATTACTTCGTTGATTAATGTCACAGGGTAGACTGTAGACCGTAATCATAGTTTAAAATATTGCCAACGATTTTGAAGTCTTCTTGTATAATTATTGATGTCAATTTAGTGTCATGTTGCCTTTATTGGTGGATTTGTTGTTTTATTTACAGTCAATGTTGCCATAAGCCCCGATCCCGTTAGTTTGTTATTTTACATATCGATGGCCTAGAAGACAAATGTGCTAACTACAAAATTTTTATAAAATTACATTTTAATGCCAAATGTATTAAATGAGCATGCTCTACCGATCGCACTTATCCAAATGACATAATTCCGTCTCTTTCTGTCTAAACTGTATTTGTACATTCATAGTAAGTGATGTCATTTTATAGTATAAAGAAGTTATGAATCATTAAAAACAGTCCTCCTGAAAAATTGGTAGGTGTAATTAGCATGTTTGTCTTCTAGACCATCGATATATAAATAATTGATCTCATTTGCTAGATAAACCTAATCTTTAGTGTAATGTAATTATTGCAAATTATAAAAATGATTAAGATTCTTAAATTGTACTAATCTTCAAACTTTTCAATTTCATTAGAACTGCACGAGCAATCCTTCCAATCTTATTTACTGACAGGCTTTTTGCCTGTTGTTGTTGTGTTGTCTGTTTGTCATTGTTGTGTTGATTTCATATTTTGAACTTTACGATATAAGTGTAGATAAATACAGTTTTAAAATGATATTATGAGTAAGAATCTTTTCACTTATAATATTTTGCATTTTGATGATAATTTCTGTGTAATTTTTTGGTATAAGATGTTAATTTCTGGATGAATCTTTAATGTTTTGAAAAAGTCTATTATAAATAAATTAAATTACTTATATTGTTTTTTTTCTACAACAGCAAATCCTTTATTTTTTTTTTCCTGTGGCAACACTAAAGCTAACAGCTGATCTGAATTTGTCCTTTTAATTTTAATTTTAAATAATAGATTTCCTTCTTAAATAAGGCCTATTTCCAATTTATTAACTAGTTTATAGCGTATTTAAGTGTTTTATGTGTTAAATTTACGCATTATGTGCAAATTATGTGTAAAAATTTCATTGTGATCCGTTGACAGTTACCGGCTCAAGCGAATATTGCATTTTCATCTCTTGGCAGGTACAATACTATATATTTTACTTTGTAGTAGATTGTTTAAGTTCTAATATTTTGCCTACAATTAATTAGATCACTTTTAGTACGGCTACAAGTATAGGCCAATGACCTTAAAAACGTAAACATAACCTTGATTAGTTGGTGACAGAACTTCTTTCTATACGATCTAAATTTCATTTTCTGTTTAACTAATCATCTCTTACTCAATCCACTAGTCTTTTTCCAATATCTTCTTTTTCTCTTTACCTAATCATGATTATGACTCGTAGCGCGCGGGCTCGCCTTGAAGAGTCCAAACTCACGCAGGCTTTGAGCGAATTAAAGGCGTCTAAGGAGCACTGTGCCCAACTGATTAGGGAAAGAGATGAAAATGAAATAGAGTTCCTTGGTATCCTTGAAAAGAATAGTAAGTTGAAAACAGAAATAGCTCAGTTACATATTCAACATACTGATGCCATAGCAGCCCGGGACAGGCTCCAAGTTGTTGTGGACGGGTTCAGCCAGTGTAGCAATGAGTATGAACAAACTCTTAGCCACAAATATTTTCTACAACAGCAGCTGCATGAGGCTCAAAGTCAGATTGAACAACTAGAGACTACAAATCAAAACATCACTGCCTCGTTGAATCAAAGTCTATTCAATGAATTGGTGCCTATTGTCCCATCAATGGTTTCTGCAATAAACCCCTCTTATACAATAGATTTAACAGGTGATGATTCAAAATTAAGTAAATCAGTGAGGGTAGTTACAAGTAAAAATAAACTTAAAAAATACATAAAAATTAATAAATACATAGTTAAAACTAAGAAAATGGTCAAAAAACAAAAGTTCTTCATCAAAAATGTAAAACTAAATAGAGAGAGGTTACATCTACTGAAACAATTAGATATGTATTCATTTAACCTAGAAAAGAGTACTAGGAAATACCAAATTGACACAGAAGACTTGCAGTATGAGCTTGACCAGCTACAGGAGAAACTTACTTCTATGACCATCAAATATACAGCCTCTGAAAACCAAATGAGGGAATATGTATTGGCAATGAATGAGCTGGTAAGCTCACAAACAAATAAATGTGATCATTGTCAACCACCACCTATTGAACCCACACCGGAACATTCATTGACAATATGTGATACCGCCATACCGCAGTCTTGTGCCAGTTTGCCATTCTGTCTCCCTAAACAGAGTGTAAATAAAGAAATTTTACTTTTTTGTGATGAAATTGGGAAGGATTTAGGCCACTTGTTGACAAATAAATATCCGGGACACTCAATTATGAACCACTGTATGCCTGGTTGTTCTTTATTGGACATAATGAATAAAATTATGAAATGCAATTTTAACCAGGATACTACATTATTAATATTTATTGGTAATAGAGGTAATGTGAACAAAGGAGAATTACTCCAATATTATACTTCATTATGCAACCTGAAGTTAAGAAAAATTGTTATGTTCACATTCCCATATAACCAAAGTTTGCCACAGGAAGAAAACAAGTTAAGGTATGAAATTAATATGACATTGCATAATTTGACAAATAATAACAATTTATTCCATCTAATTGACACTAACAATTATGTTGGTAATCATTTATATTTGACTAAAGATAGATATTTTGTGGATAGGTACTATTTGTCAAAATATTGTAAAAGACAGATAGCTGTGTCGCTATCGTATTACTTTTCTATTACAGCCAAGAATTTGGCTAAACAAATTGCTTCTATTGAGCAAAGCTATACTAACATATCAAATAATTCAGCCAATAATTTGGTACACATTGACATTGCTAATCATTTAAATTAAAAAATAAGACAATAGAGGCAACCTCTAGCAATAATGTACAGAATTGTAAGAATAATTCAAGTAAAAGCTTGAAATCAGTAAATAGTATCAACCTGGTGCATCAAAACATTCAAGGATTTATGAACAAAGATTTAGAAGTAGAATTATTTATGATCTTTCTAGGACGAGTCTTTGTCATTAATTGTATTAGTTCCAGTTTATTTTTAAATAAGCCTAACCGAGTTTTATGGTTGGATTAACTTTGGCCTTGCTACGAATAATCGTCCTTGAAAGATATTAGAGCCACTCATGGCCATGTGTAATACCTTTTCGGAATCCCTATTAAATGCGCCAAAACTTGTAACACAGGGTCACTTTTCGGTAGAGTATTTTTTTTTCACAGTGGGGTCCAAAGTAAATGAAAAGTTATGATTTGAGAAAAAAAAATTCGTAAAACTTAATATTATCTTCAACACACCTAATAAACAACCGTAAATAGCATGTCTAAGGCAAAGACTCATTAGTGCCAATCTAGTGAAAATTATAAAAAAGATACAGGTGTAGATTTTTTCGAATTTTTATAAGAATTAGTTAAAAAAAGTGTATTTTGTCATAAAAACTCAAAATAAATTATACTCTGCAGGGGTTGACCTTAAGGACCTCCCGTAGAACAACTTTTTGCAGCTGATGACCCCACCTAACCCCTAGTTGCGTTTGATCCACGACTTTTGGGCCACCCTGTATACTGTAAACAATTTAATTCCACCTTTGTTCCCAAGACTATCTCGGTTAATAGCAACGCATCTTTCAGTGATTGGGCTACCATTGGTATTCATAAAAGTAGAACACGGCTTTATGAACTGTACAATGAAAGGACCGTTTTAAACACTGCTGAATTTAATTTATATGTTAGAAATTATTCAAAATTATTTAAAAAAGTTTGTATGGCCAAGTCCCGTTATTTGAGTTCGAAGATTAAAAACAGTAGTAATGTAATTAAAACGACTTGGAATATTGTTAATAGTGAAACGGGAAGGTCTAGTAACCGAAATACTGACTACAGCCTGTCCATTAAAGACAACATAATAAAATCTGACTCACAAGTCGCCGCGGCCTTTGAAAATTTCTTTTCAGATATTCCCGTTTCAACTACTAAATCACTAAACTCATCACCTTCTGTTGCTGAGTATTTGCTTAAAGAAGATGTTAATGTTTGCGATTCGGAATTTCATTTTGAACATATTACTTGTAGAGATATAATTAAAACCTTTCACACTTTAAACGTAAAAAAGACTGCAGATCTGTGGGGTAATTCTGTAGAAGTTGCTAAGTCTATTATTGACATTGTAGCACCTACTTTAGCTCTTATTTTTAACAATTGTATCGACTGTGAAGAGTTTCCTGACCTCATGAAAAATAGTAAAATAATACCTTTGTTTAAATCAGGTAGTACTACAGACCCCACAAATTATAGACCTATTTCAGTACTACCTACCTTTAGTAAAATTTTTGAGAAATTAATTTTAGCCCAATTGCAAAGATTTTTTAATAAACATAAATTATTACATAGTAAATCGGTATAAGGTCGGTTAAAGTCGGTTAAAGTTTGAAGTTGATATCGGGTCGGCAGTCACAGCGATTTCTGAGAAAATGTATAAAACATATTTCGAATTGTTTCCATTATTATCGACGTCGGATAAATTATTTACGTATACAGTTCATATTATCAATTGTCTAGGAATAGTGCAATTACCTATTACATATATAGACAAAACACACGTAGTTAATGTGCGAGTGATACGTGATGGTGGACCCCCAATTTTAGGGAGAGATTTTATTTGTTTGTTTAAAGGAGGATGGACAAAATTGTAGGGGCACTGTCCCCACCTACCAACAGACTTGGGATTTGTTTTAATGTTCTTATGACGACTCATGAAAAGACTAATAATAATTTTTTCAACAAAAAAGAATGGGGTTCATGAAAAAAAATATATATATTATAAAGTTTTTATTTTTCAAACAAAAATATTCATTTATTTTAAATAATATAACAGTTGTACTCGAAAAGTACAAGTCTTAAGAAAAAAAAATCTGTTAACACAACAAAAAATCAGTTACTTATCAACTTTTACTATAGGCACACCTATCAATTCACAAAATAATAAGGCTACGAAATAAAATGATACAAAATGTGCATACCACTACCAGAAAAGTAGGAAACAACTGTAATTCTTTTGATATTAGGGTTGCTATACATTTAAACGGGCCGGCATTAATCGGCACTGTCGGGCGGTAAAATCGAATATGAACTTTTCCGATCGGAATGATGCCGAATATAATATAGGAACTGGTTCGGTTCGGCTTTGTTGTTTAACAAAAATACCGCCGAACCGACACTGCCGA
This sequence comes from Brachylomia viminalis, assembly GCA_937001585.2. Taxonomy (NCBI): domain Eukaryota; kingdom Metazoa; phylum Arthropoda; class Insecta; order Lepidoptera; family Noctuidae; genus Brachylomia; species Brachylomia viminalis. Next base: position 3,418,529 of record OW443294.2, read on the forward strand.
CCCGCTTAAATGTATAGCAACCTTTAATGGTCACTAATACTATTCGTCTACTATTACACCCATTAATAGGTCTGCTGGTAGATTAAATTCTGTATGACGACCCTTACCCATGTGCACAACTGCCTATTGTACGATTTCCTGTTAAACAAGTGCAGTACCACTGTAATATGGCATGTCTGTCTGTTATATCTCTATTTATTAAAATGTAGCAATAGTACATGCGTGACCTGCCATGTCTCGATTGTATGCGCCCTCGAATCAACCAGGCATTATTTATATGGATATTATATCTTTGTAAATCATGTAATTGATTGTCTCTGAACAATTCTATATAGTAAATCCCATTGCGAATATGCCCAGCACAGTATGATTTTGCAAGTTTTGCGTGGTAGGTGCCCAAAGCAAACAATATAACATCTTCATCTGTTAATTGGGGAAACTCCTCAAAATGTGGCATATTAGCTTCCATACCTACAAAATTCACTCTTTGCCTATTAAGATTTTTGCCTTCAACATAATTATGCAAGAGGTTGGGAGCATTTATTTGTGTTTGAATTATGTCTAGGAATTCTGACGCGAGCCTATTGTCCGTTGCCACACGATAGTGAGCATTTATTATAGACGCTGCGATGCGAAAGTCAATAAACATGTTGGGTAATGCACGATTAAAATAAGTTTGTTTCAATAGTTTGAATCGGTTTTTAAACTTTCCGTTCACCGCCTCCACAACCCATCTACATATTGTTATTAAACGGGACTTATTCGCCTGTTCGGTTGTTAATTGAGTCGCGTTTTTATCTTTAGTAGGTGGCATATGAGCTTCATAGCCAAGCGACTCAATGTCAGGCATGCTGTCCCTAAATCCTCTGTCCAAAATTAAGACGTCCCCCCTATTCAACAACCAAGCAGCAGTTGCTCATCGTCACGCATTATGTTTTGCAAAATAGTTGCATCTGAAGTTGTTGCTGGGAACGGGCCTAATACATCAATTATGTATCCATCGCTGGCAACCAGCACAAATGGTTTTAATAAGTTTTGGAATTTGTGGTGGCTATAGCTTTTTCTTTGAAATAAAAAATTACTGCTTTTTTCAATATATATGTAAGTTCCATCTGCAATTAGAATTAATTTTGTATTTTCCTGATTTCCAAAAATATGTTTTGGTATTAAAAGGTTTCTATTAAGAAGCTCATCTCTAGAAATATGGCCTAGGCCAAGATGTCTTGGAACATATTCTTCTGTCAAACACTGTCGTGCTATTTTTAATCTATATTCGAACACTCGACGTGTCACGCCGAAAAGCGTTGCAAGTCTTTAATTTGATTCTCCTGTTCTAAGTTTTGTTAGAAAAGCGGCGAGTACTGATCGTGGTTTTCTGGATTTTTCAGCAAGAGATGGCGTTTCTTCTAACATGCTATTGAATTGATCCAAAGTTAAACCGGTCCAAAATTGAATTTCACTACTATTGAGTGAAGTCATGAATTCAAAATCGAACCTAGACCTATTGTTAATGATATTAATTAACATGTGTGTCAAGTCACTAAAAAATGTAGCGTTAAAATAATTAGTAACGTTCACGTTATCCAATAACTGTTCAAAGTCGTTGTACGTCAAATGTTCTTCGCATATTCGCGCACTTGGGGGAATATATAGTTTGTAATGGCACACCAAATGTAGCTTCAGATACACTGGAATTCGTCTAAGATTTTGGTTTCTGCATTGCCTATACATACAGCTGCGTGAAGAATTTGCTGCTCTTACGTAATCACGAACATAGAATTCACGTTCTGCATCATCCTGAGGTTCTTCTTCTTGATCTTCTGCAATATTGGGAGCTTCTTGATTTTCTGCGTTGTTTGAAGGCTCTGGTTCTGGACCTTCGATAACGACAGGATCGTTATCACGGCGTCGTTGAAGCAGAGCATTATTGGCTCTCTGCCAACATCTATGGCATACTGCCATGACGTCATTGAATGCTACCTGAAATGGAAAGTACGTACAGTTTATTCAGTTATATTTTATTCAATTGTTCTTTTATTAGTGAAACAGCTACAAACAGACGCCTACCAATATATATAAGAATTACACATTATTATTAAAGTAGTATTATCAGAAGGGTCGTAAGAATATGTTGAGCTTACGATGAACTTAAACTGCTTATCTGGATCTATTAGACACTTTAACAAAGTAAGATACAGCTTAATCATAAAAGTCTAATGGTGCATGAGGGTTGCTACAAACATAATCGGGTGCGGTGCGGCAGTATTATTTTGTTGAATTACAAATCCGAACCGACCTGAAGCATGTCTGTAATTGGTTCAGGTCGGCTTTGACGTTCAAAAAGTGCTGCCAAACCGAATGATATGCTGACCCGAATGAACTACCCAATCAGCATTAGCAGAATCGAGCCGATCATATTAGTAATTGATTCGGTTCGGTTTCTTCATAAATGTGTTAGGGTTGCTCTTAAGCGGATCGGCATTAATCAGCACTCGTCGGGCAGTAAAAACATGAATATATGTAGATGAATGTTCGGGAAAAAAGCCACTCGACGTTGCCGCACAAGTACGTACACCAGGCTGGGCAAAAGCGAGACGGCATTAATCGGCACACCCGGACAGTAAAATCGAACATGAACTACCCGATCGGCACAAACCGAATAAAGCCGAATATAATGTAGTAATTGGTTCGGTTCGTATTTTATGTTCAAAAAAAATAGTGCCGAACTGACACTGCCGACCCGTTTTACATCTGTATAGTAACCCTTAATTACTATAACATTTTCTATAGAAACATTTGGATTAATAATTACACTTATCATTTTATTATTGTTGTTTAATATCTCCATGCTGGAAGGCAAACTGGCCACGGAAGGCATGATGGTGACAGTTATTCTGTCAAATAATTATATATAATGCATTTGAAGGTTTAAAAATAAAGACTTACTTGGATCAATCCATTTTGCGAAATGTAAGCAACTAACTCCGGATCACTTTAAACCAAAGTATTTTGCAAAATGTGTCGCCTCTGTCGCAAAACAGATCTTGGACACATAACACATCGGCGTCCAATCTCCATGTTGGTAAATCACAGTCCAGTAAACGTGCCAGGGTCAAACAAAAAGCAATCAGATGGTCCAGTAAACAAGCAGGGGTCAAAAAATAATCGTAACAAACACAAAGACAGGTGAACAACGTATACACAGCGCAATAAACTAGTCACGACTGAAGTGCGCGAGCGAAGGCGGCGACGGGCCGGGGGCGGTGAGGGGGAGCGGGGACGGCGATAACGGCTTCTTACCTGAAATTCTGCGTATGCGCCAAAACTTCTGTTGTTTTACAATGTTTTTTTAGTAGGCACATTTTGTTATATTCTTTTAGTTATTGTTTGTCTAACTAAACTAACAAAGAATACACTTATTTTGTATATTAAGTGGCAGAAAATGTAACTATTACTTATTTTAGATTGTGTTTCTGCAGATAATACTTGCATTAATTGTAAAATAATTTTCTTTTTAGAGTAAATTGTAAAAAAATAAATTAAAAAAATAATAATTTCAAATTCAATTGGAATGAATACCCCATACCTACGGCAAATGTCGTCATAGTAAAAAATAATCTGGCTGCCAAGACGTGTAAACTGAGATACATTTAAAATCTGTTGGTGGGTGGGGACGATTTCGTGCATCCTCCTTACAAATGTTACAAATAAATTATTGTCAGTCAAATAATATCGCCGAACAGTTAAAACTACAATATCCATCTGTTTTCTCAGACGACTTAGGTGAATTTACTAAGTATCGGGTAAAACTACAATTAAAAGATAACGCGAAACCGGTTTATTTCAAAGCTCGCCCTATAGCATTTGCACTTAAAGATAAAATAAACGACGAGCTCGATCGTTTGGTACGTATAGGTGTACTAAAACCGGTTCAGCACTCTGATTACGCATCACCTATTGTTCCTATATTAAAGCGAGATGGGTCAATTAGGTTGTGCGTAGATTATTCGGTAAGCGTAAACAAGCAGCTAGTTGTAGAACAGTATCCGTTACCAACGGCACAAGAACTTTTTACAAAATTACACGGGGGACAGCAGTTTAGCAAATTAGATTTGACGCAAGCTTATCCACAATTTGTGTTAGACGAGGCATCTCAGAACCTAACTTGTATTAATACTGTTACGAGCTGGGGTTCGGGATAAATAAATTTATACCAATTTACACGAAAAACACACTATAATTAAAAATCACAAATACAGTAATCAGAAACTTTAAACACAATCACTTGTAGTTCACTATTAGTCCACTTTTACTGTTATTAGCTGTTCTTCACTGTTTTGCATTCTAAGCTGAACTGAACTACAACGCTGTCAACCCCTTATTTATATGACGAGTGTAAGTTACTAGAATGTTCTAGCATAATACCAGAACATTCTAGTACTTACGGGAACGGTCCAGTGTAGTTCGGCTATTCGATAACAGATGGCGTTAGCGTCTAACGTGTAGTTCTTCTATTCGCTAACAGATGGCGTTAGGATCTACGTGACACTGCCCCCTCCTAAGACATGCTCGTCCCGAGCATCATTATTCCCGTAATATCGTGCCTATCGATCGACATGAACAATTTTAGGAGTAGTTCGCGTATTCCTTTGAATTCGGTAGGTGACATCGTTGATCTTGGTCACGATTCTGTACGGTCCGTCCCATTTTGCCTGTAGCTTAGGGGACTTCCCTTTGCTGCGGGCTGGGTTATGCAACCATACTAGCGAACCTTCGTCGAAACCACTATTGTTCATCTTCCGGTCATAACGAGTTTTCATTTTCTCGGACATCTGTTGGCCTGATTGTCTGACATGCTCATATACGTCATTCATCTTGTTGCGCAGGTCATTCGCATAATCTGTTAAACTGCGTGGAGTATCAGGGGGGATGCCGGTAATTAAATCTGCTGGTAGCCTTAACTCCCTTCCGAAGTTCGCGAAGGCTGGTGTCACAGTCGTACTCTCGTGAACTGCACTACGGTATGACAGGAGAAACGGTTGTATGTGCTTGTCCCAATCCTTTTGTCTGCTTGCTACAACTTTTGCCAGATATCTTTCCAACGTCTGATTAAATCTTTCCACCATTCCATCAGATTGTGGGTGGTATGAAGTAGTTCTGGTTTTGTGAGTACCCATCACCCGACATGTTTCCTGAAACACTTGAGACTCGAAATTTCGTCCTTGATCGCTGTGGATTTCTAAAGGTACCCCAAACCGACAGAAGACTTCGTGGACTAATATATCGGCAACTGTCGTAGCTTCTTGATTAGGAATGGCGAAGACTTCCGGCCACTTAGTGAAGTAATCCATGACAACCATGAAATATTTGTTTCCACTTTCACTTTCAGGGAAAGGGCCAGCGACGTCTAGTGCTATCCGTTCCCAGGGGGCTCCTACGTTGTACACTTTCAATGCACCCCTGCTGCGTGTGTGAGGTCCTTTTACCGCAGCACAACTAGTGCATTTGCGACACCAATCCTCAACATCCTCTCGACAATGGATCCAGTAGAACCGGTCTCTGATCTTCAATAGAGTCCTTTTTACTCCCATATGACCTCCTGAACATCCATTGTGGTAGAGCTGTAGAACCACTGGTACCTTTGCTTTAGGTACGATCATTTGCAGGTGGCAGCTGTCCCCTCGAGCATTTTCCCATTTGCGGCACAAGACACCGTCCTGGATTACCAAGCTCTCCCACTGTGCCCAATAACTCTTTGTGGTTGTACTCATCGTTGCAACATCACACCATTTCGGTTTAGGAGCATTAGCTTCAATCCACTCGAGAATTGGCTTGATATCTGTATCGCTTCGCTGAGCATGCTGTAGAGTTTTCTTCCATTCGTCGCTAAGGTCCGTTCTTACCATCCTGACAGGTACCGCTTCCTTAGCTTCTTGTCTGATACAATGCTTGCAGTCTTCAGGACAAGGCCTTCTTGATAAAGCGTCCGCGTTACCGTGGGATTTCCCACTGCGATGTTCAATTGCGAAGTCGAATTCTTGTAGCAATTCAATCCATCTCGCTACTTGTCCTTCTGGATTCTTAAACTGCAACAACCACTTCAATGCAGCATGGTCAGTTCGCAGGTGGAATTTACGTCCCAACAAGTACTTGCTGAAATGCTGTAATGTCTTCACTACAGCAAGTAGCTCGCGCCTCGTGACGCAATAATTTCTCTCTGGTTTTGATAAAGATTTGCTGAAATAAGCTATCACAACTTCATGATCTCCTTTCCGTTGGGATAACACACCGCCAATTCCAGTATTACTAGCGTCCGTGTCAACTATGAATTCATTTTCTGAGTCAGGGTAGCCCAAAATTGGGGTATTGCACAAACGTTTCTTTAAGTCCTGGAAAGCCATGTCACAGCTCTCATCCCAACAGAACTGTCGCTTCTCTTCAGTAAGCTTGTGTAGAGGTTTGGCAATATCAGCAAAATTCTTGACAAACCGTCGATAGTACGAGCACAAACCCAGAAATGCTCTGACTTGCGTCTTGTCTTTCGGAACTGGCCAATCCTTGACGGCGACGATTTTCTCTGGATCAGTTTGTACTCCCTCTTCCGAGACCACGTGTCCCAAAAAGCTTACTTGCTTCTTGAAGAATGAGCACTTTTTCGGACTTAACTTAAGATTGGCTCCTCGGATTTTTGACAGTACACGTTCCAAGTTTCGGAGGTGGTCTTCGAATGTGCGGCCTACGATGACGATGTCATCTAAATAGACAAGGCAGGCGTCTCCAATTAATCCGGTGAGTACCAGAGCTCCATAAGCCTTTCGAAAGTTGCAGGAGCATTGCACAATCCAAATGGCATGACGTTAAATTGCCATAGTCCCTTTCCCGTAGAGAATGCAGTTTTTTCCTCTCCTTTCTCCTCAAATTGACTCATGGATTTGTCTCCGTCATCAAACCAATTTAAATTTTCTCTCAGTGATGCTAAAATTCCTCCCACTGCTGGAGGATGTATTTGTTTGGGTGCTGTGCTAGTTAGGTCAAAGGATTCGTCCTCGTCTTTGGTCAATGAATCAAAGTTCGATATCATATTAGGTCCTGCACCTCTAGCATCCAGTGCTTGAGCAGCAGCTAGTGCGTTTTTGTTATTCATTTTAACTCTGTTGTTTTTTTCATGTTTAAGAATCATACACAATAATCAGCCTCATCATCACTACATGATTAACCTTAAATATAACAAATCTTATATGAAATTAATCAGACTTAACATGATACTTACCGAGGTTATATAGCCCTTTGAATAAGACATTCTTTTTTGTCTTCTTGAATATAGCGTTGGTCAATGATCCAACAGAGACGTCTGAAAGATTGTCCAATGCATTCTTAAGAGCTGGCTCTTGGAATCCTGGAGTAGATGTGCTTATCACCCGTGATCTCTTCCCGCCCGGTTGACGGCTTTCAAAGTATACCCCAGCTCTAAACGCTTTAATGATGTCAATATAGTCAGATGCGTCATTGATGGGTGATGTTGAGGGTGGATCAGGTTTGACTTCTCTCGTAGTATTGACCCCTTGAGCTTCCGACATTGCACTCACACTTTGGGCCACCTGCACAACAGTTGTAATACCAGAGCGGTCTGCACAAGCTCGCAGACTGGTGCCGCAGGTTCTGTTGATCCACTGTAACATGTTCTTGATCTCCCCCAAAGTGCGATCGCGCAAATGTGAATTCTTTATGTGGGTGAGATCAAGTGTATGACATGTGTCATCGCCGCCAACAGAACTGACCGCATCATTGAGTGCTGTTGCTATCCTCTGGGTCTCACCCGCCAAGCTTGACTCAGCCGCCCTCCCTTCTCTGGTCCCGTCCTCCTCATCTTCATCATCAATCATGTCTGGGTCCTTCTCCTCTTTGTCACGCTGAAGCTGTTCCTCCAGCCGGCGGGCCTGTTCTTCTTGTCGGCGGGCCTGTTCCTCCTTGTCACGCTGAAGCTGTTCCTCCAGCCGGCGGGCCTGTTCCTCCTGTCGGCATGCCTGTTCCTCCTGTCGGCGTGCCTGTTCCTCCTGTCGGCGTGCCTGTTCCTCCTGTCGGCGGGCCTGTTCCTGCAGCATCACCATCAGAGCGGAAAGATCCATTGCTGGTGATGCTGTAGGAACTCCAGATGGTACTTCGGAGATTGGCTCCGTCGTCGGCTGATTACCACCAGGTGTCTGTATCGGTGAACCTTCAAACCGCCTCTGGTCCACCTCCTGCTGGCGCTGACTCCGGGTACGGATACCCTCCGTGTCGTCCTTCGAAAAAACTGGCATAATTTATCCCACTTCTGACACCAAATGTTACGAGCTGGGGTTCGGGATAAATAAATTTATACCAATTTACACGAAAAACACACTATAATTAAAAATCACAAATACATTAATCAGAAACTTTAAACACAATCACTTGTAGTTCACTATTAGTCCACTTTTACTGTTATTAGCTGTTCTTCACTGTTTCGCATTCTAAGCTGAACTGAACTACAACGCTGTCAACCCCTTATTTATATGACGAGTGTAAGTTACTAGAATGTTCTAGCATAATACCAGAACATTCTAGTACTTATGGGAACGGTCCAGTGTAGTTCGGCTATTCGATAACAGATGGCGTTAGCGTCTAACGTGTAGTTCTTCTATTCGCTAACAGATGGCGTTAGGATCTACGTGACAATACATTCATATTTTTCTCTTCTTGTTCTCACGCACTATTGTCTACGTTTCTTTTTTACTTCTCCTTTCGCAGGTCTGCTGGAAGAAATTTCTTAAGAAATAAGCAGTACCTTTGTACTCAATTTATAATTATGTCTTATCTCTTGTATTTTATTGTGTGTACATAAATAATAAATAAATAAATACTCACCGTGGGTTGTTTGTTTATACGCGTTTAGTGTTTGGTCTCGCTAGTGCCCCAGCAATTTTTCAACGGGCAATGGAGTGTTTATTATCAGGATTGGACGGTGTAATGTGTATGCTTGACGACATTTGTGTAACGGGAGTAGTATATTATTGGGCATTCTACCCCACCTTCCGTTCCATCGGCTCACTCCGTTCGCCTCGTCACTCTCGGTGGAGTAGAATGCCCAATAATATAAATGAGAAACATTGGTTCGGCGCCTATTCCACCCAATGGAACGGAAGGTGGAGTATGAATTCCTACACAGTGCAGTAAAATACTGGTTCGGCTTCTACTCCACACCGGCGCCTATTCCACCGATACATCAGAGTAAAATACTGGTTCGGCGGCAACTCCACATCGCACCTATTCCACCGGATGGAACGGAAATATGATCAACGACCGCAGATTCTCGGATTGAGCACTAAAACATTACTTTAGTTGAATAGTTTTATAACAACAAGTTTCTCACACACTGTCAATGTAATACATTAATTGAGTCATTATTATTAGCAGGGAAGGTGAATAACTTATAAATAATTGGTCGCAGTAAGGTTGTTCGTACTTTAGTTCGAGTTAGCGACAATGAGTTATAAATGCCAAAGTAATGCAATTATTAACTCATTACTCATATAACCGTTCAAGCAGTCGTCATGAAATTTGTAAAACAACCACAATCGTTACACGTAAATAAACTTTGTGTTCATTCTCAGGAGACTGGGTTTCGCCATGGAGAATTATACCTAAATCGGTACGATGCATCATTTGTGGACCGTCAAATTGTGGAAAAACTAATTTATTAATTGGTCTTCTTATACACGAGAATGGATTAAGATTTCAAAATGTTTATGTTTATTCGAAAACCTTGCAACAACCCAAGTACCTACGTTTTTTTAGAAAAAGTCTTGCAACGAGTACCAGGCATTTCATTTCAGAAATATCATGCAAATGAGCAAGTACTGAGTGTTCGGGCCGCAATACCGAATTCTGTAATTGTATTTGATGATGTTGCTTGTGAAAATCAAAGTAGTATGCGTGATTATTTTGCTATGGGGAGACACAAGTTCATCGATTGTTTTTATCTAAATCAGACGTATAGTAAAATTCCTAAGCAGTTAGTAAGAGACAACGCAAACCTAATCGTACTTTTTAAACAAGATGAAAGAAATATGAGACATATTTATGAAGAACACGTCAACACTGACATGACGTGGATTGAATTTCGTGAAATGTGTTCAAAAATATGGAGTAAACCTTTCAGTTATGTTGTAATTAATAAAGATTGTTCCAAAAACAAAGGATGTCATAGAAGTAAATTTGATACGTTCGTAGTCTTTGAGTAAGAACACGAAACCATATAAAAAGCCATTACCTGCCTGACATTATTATTCACCTTACGACGCTAAACCAATTACAACCTATTTTATCCATATGGAAAAAACATTGAAACGACAAATTGTTGATGCGGCAGAAGCTGTAAAGTTAAAAGTACGAAAAATGAGAGATGCTGAGATTAACAATAAACAAGCACTGGAATCTGTTTTCAAACCTGTAACAGAACCTCTCAACCTAATTGCTAATGCTAGGAAGCAAACTCCTCTCCTGCGTGCTAGTGATGATTTTGCTGATGTTCCGCTTATTAACGAAACTTTTCAGAAAGAAGAAACTAGTACCGCAGGAAGTAATGATATAAATGACGATGAAGACAAATATGAATCCGATAGCAACAGTGACTCTTCTTATGAATCAGTATTTGAAAGGAATCAAGATTGTTATACGTCATCCTGGTCAGTATCTTCTGAAGCGTTGGTAGACATTCCATTTGGGGTTAGAGCAGACCGCGGAAAACTGATGTTAGGCTCTGCTCGCATAACGATCAACGATCAATACATCACTGTGGTTGGACATAAATACCGAAATACACCTGGTTAAAAACAATTGTTGCTTAGGAAAGACGTAGACTTAAGCTTGGTTACAGATAGTGATATACACAATTATAAGTCGATGCTACTTGATACAAATGCACATCGTCGAGACTATGAGCCAAGTAAGCCAATAAAAAGTAATAAAGGGCAAAAATATTTGCAAGTTATTAAACCTCTTTTTAAACTGAAGAATGCAGTTCAGGGAAAGGGTCTACCATTAATGAAAAAGTGGAGAAAAAACGTAGATTTAGTGTACTGGGATAATCCTAATGAATTAGTGGAAAGATTGAAATTATTAATTGCGTCTAGAGATGCTGGCAACACGGGACTAGATAATGAAATTATATCTATCATTGAAGAATTGCGTGAAAGTAAAGTTATGAATAAATAAATATTTAAAAATGTGTTTATTTTACTATCAGCCTCTCGATACAATACACCTTAAATATGAACGTAGACTTTGGACACTACATTCACAAAAGAATGCGTTTATCAGAGTTATTTGAGTTGAATGAGAATGCATTGTTAAAATCAGAAAACGGAGATTTTGATTTAAAAACATAAAAATATCCATGGAGGAAGATTTTCTGCCTCTATACCACTTCGTAACCTCCTCGGTTTTGCAGAAGATTTAAAAAAAGTTGTGATAAATAGTAGACATGAACTGATATTGTTACGAAGTAACACTAATTTGAACGCTGTAAAACTTAATACTGGCGAAGTAGTGGATGATGTTCAGATCAACAAAATCATATGGCGCGTACCGCATGTTAAAGTATCAGACAAAGAAAAAATTGGTTTGTTAAAAGTATTAGAAAAAGATCGCCCACTTCAAATGATATACAGAAATTGGGATCTATACGAATATCCAACTTTGCCTAAAACTACAAAACATACCAGAGGGGCAATTCCCGTATTTTTAAGACCGTTCGCATTCTAATCTCAGTCTCAATCTGTCAAAATTACAATCAATTTACATACATTTATGACAAGTTTTTGACATTGATTGTCGCTGAAATGAGATTGCGACTTGAATTTGAACGTTTTTTAAGTACGAGAATTGGCCTACTGGTCTATCAAAACTTCATCTCAAATAGAAAAACCAAGATACGTTATTATTGGTCTACAGACAAATAGAAAAAACAATGCAAGTTCTGACATGTCTCAATTCGATCACTGTCATATTCGAGACGTAAGAGTGTATCTCAATTCAACCTATTTTCCATATGAAAACCTAAATGCGAGTTTGCTAATAACAGAATCGCTTTATTATACGAGCAGTACACCAGATTTCAACAGTCGTATTACGGACGTCGTTCGGAGCCCATACTAAGCGAGAAACAATTTAGAGATTTAGCACCGCTGTTTGTAGTCGATTGCTCTAGACAAGCTGATAATCTAAAGACTGGACCTGTTGTGGATGTGAGGGTAGAAATTGAGAGTGATTCAGAGATACCAGAGGGGCAATTCCCGTATTTTTAAGACCGTTCGCATTCTAATCTCAGTCTCAATCTGTCAAAATTACAATCAATTTACATACATTTTTGACAGGTTTTTGACATTGATTGTCGCTGAGATGAGATTGCGACTTGAATTTGAACGTTTTTTAAGTACGAGAATTGGCCTACAGATCAAACTTCCGCATATTGTCTCATTCTCAACGATTGCATTGTTGAATACAAACCATTAAGTAACATTGTTAAGAAGATATCATGAAGGCGGATACCGTTATAGTGGAACTCCAAGGATTTAAAGATTCAACAAATATTTTTTTTTTTTATATTTAAAATATTGAAAACGTATAACCTGTGATGAGATCATTTCATTAGAACTAATTTAAAGTGTGAGTAATGTAAAAAAAAACATATTTTAAAGGATGACGGGCGGAATGTACCCACCGACCAATAACGACCAGACGTATGTCGTTAGAAAGCTCTTTTCATGACTATCATTTGTTATTATGGGGTCTAGTCTCAATTCGTTGTGGGGAAAATGTTATAGTTACTTAAATGATATCTATTGTAATAGAAGTTGTTTGTTCCAGATATAAAAAAAAGTGTTTAAAAGTTAAAAATCCCTGCGTAAACTATTAAATGCCAGGTGTAACTGCCGAAATGCTCATTGCGTACGCGTCGCCCGCCGGCCCGCCCGTCGCGCCCGCGATCGCCGCCTTTGTTTGTACCGAACGGCGTATTTCACGCACCCGATGCCAACCGATGACGGCCGAACGTACACGAACGTAGTGAGATGCGATGTGGTTCTTTCGCTCGCACACCCAGCCGCCAGTCGTCAGCTTACGTTCGTTTAGCGAGGACTACGTCATTGTGTTTTTACTGAATCCCTACAAAAACTTGACCTTTGCATTCCTACCGAACTTGTTATCTGCTAACTGTGTGATCTGTGCTTGTTTATTGGAATGTGTACTGCTATCTGTTTGACCTGGGCTTGTTTACCGGATTGTGTGAACTTGATGCGATGGAAGAACATCAAAATAACTGTGTTATGTGTCGAAGGGGCCTGCATAATCGAAGATATCAGTGACACCTATTAACTGACAATCTTGCGCGCGATCGACCTGGTTTTGCAGCTTATGTGCATCAAAATGCAGAATTGGAGGTTTGTTTTAAGCTATATTGTTTTTACAGTTAAGACCACTTCAAGCTTTTCACTTAGACCTTTGAACCGGCCTCGTGTCGTATGACGCGTTATACTAACTAAAGCTCAGCTTATACTGGTAATGTTCAACAACTCTTATCTTATTTTTAATGGCAATCGGTCGCTTTTATACGCAACCATTTCCGCCAGTATCAGTATCAGTTGTATGTATTGAACTATTTAGTTGACATAAATCGAGTGCCATCGTCCCCGTTAACATGTTCAGTGCCGCTGACGACCGGAGTCGTCAGGTGGGTTTCGTATCAGTCAATTATTTTACATTTTAACAGACCCAAGTCTTAAATCTTTTTATGAGATTTGTAGTGGAATAGGCCATCAGTTGGTCTCATTTCAAAAACTTGGATTGGATTGATCGATTATAATTGATTTATTTATGTCTTTTCAGGTTGCATTCAATAATACACGTTACCTCTGTCATCGATGCTGGCAAAGAACCGAGAATGCAATTCGATTACCGGTTCGAGAAAATGTTGCAGATCAAGAAATAGTTAACGTTGAACGTGAAGGAAATGTGACGGTTCTACAAGTTCCAGCTTACATGAGAGCACCGAATACGGCCAGACACTGCGTTTTTAATAATTGCCGGAATAATCCAAGTCGCCGCGTACCAGACGCAGTAAAAGAGTATTTACTAATAGAATACAAACTGTATTTACCACCACATGTTCGTGTTTGCCTAGAGCATCTGCAAGGTAATGCCTGGAATTAATTAATAGATTTTTGTAACGTGACACATGACTTTGACAGTGACTACTTCACTGATATTTGTACAATATTAACAAGAGCCTCAAGAAACAAGTTTTTGGACTTTGAAAGGCTAGGTGCCATAAACGAGGACGACATGCATTTTTGGACCGGCTTCAACAATAATCAGTTTCAATTAATACTCGAAGAAACTCCAAGTTTGATCGAAAGATGTCGTGAACCACGTCAAGCACTCGGCATTTATTTAACAAAACTGCGTACCGGAGATTCAAATGATAGACTAGCTAGTCAGTTTCGAATGTCCCGAAGAAGTATAGGAAGGAAACTAAAAATAGTGAGAGCATGCTTAACAGCAGATTTTGTTGATCGTCACTTAGGATTTGATCATATAACCAGAGAAAATATTTTGGAAAGAAACCAGACAATACCTATAGGTATATTTGGCAATGAAGCGAACACGAAGGCGATTATTATTTGTGACGGGACATATCTCTACATTCAAAAAAGTTCCAATTTTTTGTTCCAACGGTTATCATATAGCCTACATAAGTTCCAAAACCTATTAAAACCGTTTTGTTGGTATCGACTGATGGATATATTATAGATATATTAGGGCCTTTCGCTGCTACCAAGTCAGATGCATCTATTATGTCCGAATTGAGCGACGAAAATAATGCGCTTCACTGGTTACTTGTAGAGAACGATGTGTTTATTTTCGACAGAGGTTTTCGAGATGCTGTTGATGATGTGGTATCATGTGGGTATGAAGTACATTTACCGCCCACGAAAGACAGAAATGAAACGCAATTAACCACTGATCAAGCTAACAAATCAAGATTGGTTACCATATGTCGATGGGTAATTGAAGTCATAAACGGGAGGTTCAAACGAAATTTTAAGTTGCTACGCCAAGATTATTTTAATTCTACGCTACCTAACGCATTCACAGATTTCAAAATAGCAGGTGCTCTATTAAATGCCTTTCGTGATCCCGTTACTGACAACGTTAACGCAGAGTTCATATTGAACAAAATACATCAAAATATTAATCAACCCAACCATTTATTCAATTATGTGAATGAAAATAACCTTAATAGGCAAAGGGTTGCGTTCATGAGAATAGATGCAAATGAGCTTAAATTGCAAGACTTTCCGCGAATCACAGAACATGACATCAAAATGTTTGCATTGGGCTCCTACCAAGTGAAACTTGCAAAATCTTATTACGGTGAACATATACAAAACGGCCTGTATATGATAGAAGTATTTAGGGAGGATGCACGCGGTGACATGCAGTTATACAATATGCCTCGAAATAGTTGGCTATTAAGGGGACGCATTCAGTCCAGACATGTTAGATCGAGAACATATTACTGTTATATTTTAATACACAGGGATCAAATCGGCATTAATGCAATATGTCAGTATTACTGCACTTGTTTGACTGGGCGAAGAACGGTAGGCAGCTGTGCACATATAACGTCAATAATATGGTACATTGGTTACGCAAGGCATGAATTGTTCAATCCTCCAGCAGCATTTTTAAATGATGTAATCGTAGACAACATACGAGTAGATTACTAGTTTTTAAATAATAAGAATTGTGTTTGTAAATCAGTAATAAACGATTTTAACTCTATGTTTTTATTATTTTAAGTTTCTTTTTCACGATTTGACTGACCTCATACTTAACATTATAACGCTGAAAGTACATGGAATCCACACAAAAACTGTTTTTTTAGATATCTAGAATTAACAACTTTTATTTTAATAGATATCATTTAAGTAACTATAACATTTTCCCCACAACGAATTGAGACTAGCCCCCATAATAACAAATGATAGTCATTAAAAGACCTTTCTAACGACATACGTCTGGTCGTTATTGGTCGGTGGGTACGCGTCCCATACATTTTTGCCCGTCATCCTTATAAATATATTATTTATTTAGTTTTCGCATTATTTACAATTACGTACTAATAACACTTATCCCTTATTATTATTAACTGTCCCTCAAGTTATTTCATAATTTTATTTATGTATATGAAACTTATGTAACTATTATGTATTTAAACACATTTTAATACACTGCTAGATTAACAAAACAATTATTTTACTTCTTTTAACTTAATCTCTCTAATTACAATAAACTAACACCTTGGATATTTTATTTATACATTCAAAACTTGCATAATAACTAAAAACCTTAGTTCGTTACTAAGAACCTAATTATGAACCAAAAGTTTCCTTAATTTTTATACATAATATGAGTTACAAAATTGTGATGATCTATATAGTTACATTTTAATACACTAGCAGATTAACAAATAAATTCATAATACCAATATTAAACTAATTATTTATTTCTACATAATATATCTTTTAACAGTAAACTTATACATTCAAAACTTATACATAACTTATCTAAAATCCATTAAATACACTAAATACCCTTAGTTATGTTCGACTCTCATGTAATAATTGATAAAACCCAATAACCATGCCCGACCGGGGATCGAACCCAGAACCCCGTGCTCAGTAGTCTACAATCTAATCCAATAAGTTACAAACTAGGTAGATACTTACTTACTAATAACAATCGTCACCACAAAGTTTCTTTGATATTTTATTTATCAATGATTGTGTCTCTTCACTAAGAGAGTGATGGGTATGAATGTTGATGGAGGGAGAGGAAGAGGGCGGCCAAAGAAAAGATGGATGGATTGTGTGAGAAATGATATGAGTGAAAAGGGAGTAGATGATGCCTTGACGTCTAACAGGGGAGAATGGAAGAAGAAAACGTGTTGCGCCGACCCCAAGTAAAATGGGATAAGGGCAGGAAGATGATGATGATGATGTGTCTCTTCCATAACATAGTCCACCGGTTCACTAACTACATATTGCGCACTTAACACTATCACCTCCTCATCATCACTTGAACTTGCAACACTTGGTTCTTGTCGCTCACTGATGTCCAAGACCTGTATCTGGATAAGTCGTAAACTTCGATCATTAATACCCTAGATACACTAACAACGCCTCAAGCGCGGTATGAATCAATTGTGCTAAAAACGCGTTGTAGCACAATTGCGCTCGCAGTCGCGCGCCGGTCACCGTCAGGTCAACATGCCGAAGTGCTCCGTGAAAAAGTGCAAAAATAATACTTCAAATAGCTTGAAAAAGGATGGGGTTTCTTATTTTCGGTAAGTATTAATTCAAGATTTCATAATGTAATGGATTTGTGGCTAAATTTACCTTCTAACTAAGTAAAAACATTGTCTTTCTAAAATAGTTGAAGTAAATCGCTTACGCGGTTGTCCCTTTCCCGCGCGTGTTGCTATTTACGTGTTACTCTGTTCCTACAAGACTCAAGGCTACGATCCCCACGCAGCGTAAACTGAATTATACTTAATTCTGATTGACTTAAGGTGTACATTCGTACACCTACGGCCGACGACGGTCGTTAAAATTTTACGACTTGCGCGATTATCGCATTTTGTAATGTCACAACCGCCTAACGCGTGCATTACAAATAAAACCTTTTGTGTAGGGAATAAAGTTGTAATCAATTTTTATTAATATAGTCTTAGTACATTATACATTGTGAATTTGTCTACTATACGAGCATACTTATAACCAAGCGAGTCGGACACTTTTTCGGCGTGAATTTGTAGGAGATGTTGTATCTAGGGTATTTATGATCGAAGGTCGTAAACCTTTTTTCTTTTCGTTGTTTATGACGTATGATTGGCATAAAGGATGTTGATGTTCAGGTGCTTTCCGTTTTAGACCCTCCCGTCTTGCTCTAGACTTTTTGATAGTTGGTTCAGGTCTTTGTAGCTCTGGAACATGCCAGCTTAAACTTGGAGTGGGAAAACCTTGAGCGTATTGTGAGAAGTCGATAATATCTGGAGAATCACACATTATCAATGATCTGAAACAAATGAAATAATAATTAAGTACATAAAACAACATGATGAAATAATGTTATAAGTTTATGGGTATTTGTACAATACTTACAATTCGTTTCGTTTTTATTCGACGTGATATGACCGCTCCGTTCGATGTTCTACACAATAGTATTACTGTGGAACGTGGTTAATATGTAATTAGACTCCATAATGCCTTACGTTGCGCTTCATTTTCATGTTTTAACGTGTTCGAACTCATGCACGAACACCTGCTCGCTATCGAATTCTACACCGCTCATGCGAACTTCGAGCCATGAGTGCTTTGTAATCAAAAATAAACATTACATGTTTTATCAAGTTGGAGCCTGTACCGTCTTGCGCGACGCGGTACGAGCCCTATATGCTTTGTCATCAATCAGGAACGAAAATGAAACAGATAAAATTATGATCATAAAATAGTATTTATTTATTTATTTACTACAAATAGGTACTTAAAAGAAAACTTAGGTATTACGTTTATGCGGCACAGCATTTAATTTTAAAGTCTAAAGTTTTGAAAATGAATAATATGATATAAAAAGTTAGTAGAGAATATTTTAATATTTTTTACGAAATGCCGTATGGCATAAACGGTCTTAAAACTAATTAAGTACTAAATAAGATTTAACGTTATTTGCTACAAGTAATAAGATAATATTATCTATTTGGGACACCAAGAAAATACATGTTTTACAATTACTGTTGGGGATTCTCTTGAAGGACACTAAGGCCAGGTCGAGGATTGGCTTACTTGTTAATGAAACACTTGCTTGATTATAACTTGATGTTTATTCTTCAATGGATGGCCGAGGACTGATTTCAACCGCGCAGGGCTGCTCTATTTATATAATTTTTCCTAATAATTGTGACTCTACTGCTGGTGCCCTCTGGTGGTCACGCCCACATCGGGTCACTTTATTTTGACCAATCAGAGGGCAGCACAAATAAATACAGATTATTATACAATTCCCTATCTAGGGTCAAAACTTTACCGGGACGAGGTCCGTTACGCTATTTCTTATTTATTCAGGTACCTCGTCATGATAAACACACAAAAACATATGTTAACGATAATATAACAATATTCACTTTACTTACAATTCTTATTACTAGAGTCCTTCACTTATTCTCACTTATTAGAACGTTGCTTATCAGTCTTTAACACTGTTTATTGTTCACACACAACGCACTAATCACTTTGCCGGGCTTGGCAGCCGGCCTCGTTAACACACTGTTTATTGTTTACACACCACGCACTAATCACTTCGCCGAGATGTGCAGCCGGCGTCGCCAACAGTCTCCCCCTCGGTGCCTTGCACCTCATCTTGCAGGGGTGACGTCGCTGGCACTATCACGACCAGCCGAGAAGCTGGCCGGCGCAGCACGCCCGCCGAGGTGCGGACGTCGACGATCCTGGTTCTTCCATCTGGCCCGGGGTAGACCGCGCTGATCTCGCCGCGTGGCCACGAGCAGCGTGGCAGGGTGTGGTCCACCAGCAGGACGAGGTCGCCAACGGAGGGATCCCGGTAATGGGGACCCTGGAAGTAACGGGGCGAGAGTGTAGGCAGGTACTCTCGCACCCACCTGGCCCAGAAGTGATCGGCCAGGCGCTGAGACGTTCTCCATGAGGGAGAACCGATGAGCTCGGCGTCGTCGAATGAGCCAAACATGTGGGCTCCGCTGGACCTCCCGATAAGGAAGTGATTGGGTGTCAATGCTTCTTCTTCATTGGGGTCAATGTTCACGGCGAATAGGGGCCGCGAATTGACCACATGTTCTGCTTCCAGTAGCAGAGTGTGCAAGACCTCTTCTTTCGGTCTTCTTTCGTGGAGTGTCGCTGCTAGTGCGGTCTTCACTGAGCGCACCAACCGTTCCCAAGAGCCTCCCATGTTTGGGGCTCCCGGGGGAATGAACCTCCATACTATGCCGATCTCGTTGGTAGCCGCTTGTAGCTCGCGACTTGCACCTGTGAAGTTGGTGCCATTGTCGCTCATGATGACTTTAGGAGTCCCTCTTCTGGCGATCATTCTTCTTAGAGCCAACATCATGGAGTCGGTCGTTAGTGATGCGGCCAACTCCAGATGGACTGCACGCGTCGTCAGGCACGTGAACAAGGCGCCCCATCTCTTCTCGACGCGTCGTCCCACGGTGACCAGTAGTGGGCCGAAATAGTCCACGCCCACACATGTGAAGGGAGGGCTTGTACTAGACAGCCTTTCTTGCGGTAGGTCGCCCTGGGGTACTAGTTGTGGTGCTTTCTTCTTCAATGTGCACCACCCGCAGTCTCTTGCCGTCGTCTTGACGAGGTTTCTTAGCCCAGGAATCCAGTACCGTTGCCGCAGCTCGTTCATCACCGTCTGATGGTTGCCGTGGTTCAGACGCTCGTGTACGTGTTTCACTAGTAGTTGGGTGATCCGGTGGCGTCCGTCCAACACGATGGGGCTTTTGTAGGCGGTCGTTAGGTATTTAGCCGCGCCTATGCGGGTCGATAACCTTATCATGCCGTCTTCAAACTTGATGGCGAAGTTTTTGAGCTTGTGGGCTTGGTCGCTCTGTCTTCTCAAGGCGGCCAATTCTTCTGGGTAACTATCTTCTTGGACTCGTTGAATTAAAAGTCGCTCGGCTTTTTCCACGTACAATGCAGACTTCGGGCGAAGATTCAATTCTTCGCTTTTTTTCTTCACGACGAGCGGCTTCTTATCTCTCTTCTGTGCCTTTTTCCATGTTGGGTCACCTTTCCTGGTGATTCTTCTGGTGCTAAGCGTTTTGTGGGCGATACTTCGTTTGAAAGCGTCCACAATTTGTAGAAGTCTTGCCGTCGCGTGCAGCAATCTTGTCCCATCGTGAGAATCGCCCCGGTTCTGGAACGATGGTGGGCGCGACTCTTCTGGCGCTCAGTGTGACGGCGTTTGGCTTCTCTTCTTCGGTGTTCCTGAGGGGTTCTTTGTTTTCCTGTGGCCACTCTTCTTGGCTTTCGTAGAGGAATGACGGCCCCGTGAACCACCGATGTTCTTTACTGAAGTCCTTGGGTGCGTTTCGTGTGGCGTCGTCCGCGACGTTGTGCTTGGTAGGTACCCATCGCCATTCTTTATGTCGGGTCAACTCTTCGATCTCGGCGAGTCTATGCGCGACGAATGGCTTGTATCTTCTAGGGTCGGACTTGATCCATGCTAGCGCCGTTCTCGAATCTGACCAGAAGTATCTTCTTTCGACGCGTAGATCCACTTCTTGTTGCGCGTTAGTGGCGAGACGGCTGCCCAGGAGACAGGCTTGCAGCTCGAGTCTGGGGATCGAGGTGGGTTTCAGCGGTGTCACTCTTGCCTTCGCCGCTAGGAGTTTTACTTCCACTTGACCGTCGGGACGTTGCGTGCGCCAATACACCGCGCACGCGTAAGCCTTCTCGCTAGCGTCGCAGAACGTGTGGAGCTCCCCTTCGTCGCTGTTTCTTGTCAGACAGCGCGGGATACGCAGATTCACTAGCTTCTTGAGGTCTTGTAGCCATCTGGACCATTCTTCTTGTCTCGCGGGTGGTACTTTCTCGTCCCATTCCACGCCGCTTCTCCAGAGGTTTTGCAGCATAATCTTGCCCTGGATCGTGATGGGAGCGGCTAAACCGAGCGGGTCGAACACGGTCATGACCGCGCTCGTCGCTTCCCTCTTCGTGGGAGCGCGCCTGCCATCGATGGCTTCTTCTGGAGTGTTTCTCAGTGTCAGCGTGAAGTGTAGACTATCTTCTTTCACGTTCCAGTTCAGCCCGAGAGTCTTTTCCACCTGGTCCTTTTGCTCACCCAGTCGAATCGTGCCCGTGCTGTCCTCGGACAGGAGCCCTTCTGTAACTTCTGGATGATTGCTCGCCCAGCCGCGTAGGAAGAACCCTCCTTTCTTGTGGACCGAGTCGACTTCACTGGCTATTCTTCTTGCCGTTGTTGCGTCTGGGTAGCTCGCCAAGTAGTCGTCCATGTAATGGTTGCGTGTGATTGCTCTTGCCGCCTCTGGATGTCGTTCTTCGAAATCGCTAGCGTTCTTGTTCTTGACGTAGATCGCCGTACATGGAGATGACGCCGCCCCGAAGATTAATGACGTCATCCTGTATTCCTTGTCTTGCCACAGGAATCGAAGACTGTCTCTGTCTTCCTCGTTGATTTTTACACGCAGGAACATTTCTTTGACGTCTGCCACCACTGCTACTGCACTTTGACGAAACCGTAGCAGCACTCCAAACAATGACTGCAGCAGGTCGGGTCCGGCCAGTAGCGCGTCGTTGAGTGATCTTCCATTCGACTTAGCCGCGGCGTCGAAGACCAATCTCATTTTCTTCTTCTGTGGGTGGACGACTGCGAAGTGTGGCAAATACCAAGTCCTTGCGGAGGTGGGTTCTTCTCTGGCCTCCTCTGCATACTCGCTGACGATCAAGTTGTTGATCTGCTCTGTGTATTTCTTCTGAAACTCTTCATCTTTTGCGAATCTCTTCTGTATTCCTTTCAGACGTCGCGCCGCCGACGTCTTGCTTTCGGGTAGTTGTTCGTCGTCTGTCTTCCAGATGAGCCCCGTGCTGAATCTCCCGTCGGTCAGTCTCTTAGTGGTGGCGTCCAGGACTTGTAGCGCTCGTTGATCGATGTCGTTCGCCGGCTTATTATTGGCGATTCCCAGCGCTTCGATGTCAAAGTGATCCCTTATGAGTTTCTCCAGGTGATCGTTCTTGGCGCCGGACTGTGTGACGAGGTGATTCACGATTCTGACTGGAGTGCTGCTGCTGAACCGTACCCCGTGTAGCACCCATCCCAGCTGCGTTCTCGAGGCAACAGGCTTGCTGCGGTGGCCATGCTTGACTTCTTGAGAGACGATCAGATTCCAGTTATCTTGACCGATGAGCACCGTCGGCTTGGCGTTGGGGTATTTCAGCTGGTCGCGTATTTCTTCTAGATGCGCGCAGCCTTCTAAGTCTTTTTCGTCGATTTCTTGAGGCGACAGGTGCAGGTTCTTTACGGTGTACCCAGTTAGCTTCTCGATGGTACGGCCGAACATACCACGAATCTTGATGTCGATCTTCTTAGATTTCTGGTCCAGGCGGTGGCCGCCTACGCCTTCTATTCGCAGCTCTTCTTCTGGTCCCTGTGCCCCAATCTGCTCGATGACGGAGTCCTCAATTAATGTGACCGTAGAGCCTTCGTCCATGAGAGCGTAGACGCAGGCGTTCCCTTCTGGCCCCATTAATTCCACAGGGACGATCTTCAAGTAGGCTCTTGATAGCGAGCGTGCTGCGTTAACCGCGGAGCTTATCTGAGCAGTCGTTTCTTGCGTCTGCGGCTTCGCGGTCTCTTCGTAGTGCAGTACCGTGTGGTGACCTTTCTTGCATTTGCTGCATGGCTTCGCTTTGCAGCTGAAGCCTCGATGTCCCCCTTCTAGACACCTGTAGCACAGTCCGGACTTCTTTGCCAGTTCCCATTTTTCTTTAACTGACGCGTCGCTGAACCTTTTGCACTTCAGTAGAGTGTGTTCGCTTTTGCACAGCGGGCAGGTGATCTTCTTGCGTTCCTTCTGGCCATTTTCCTGGCAGGAACACACCGTTGCCGACTTCTTGCTGCATTCGCGTTCGCTTTCAGAGTCGTCTTCTGATGTGTAATCTTCTGGTTTCTTTGCGGCTCGAGTGGTGTGCACGCCGCGAGAGAACCCGGTCCGTGTCCGCGACTTCATGCCTTCTTTCTTCACTTTGGATCCCACGTACTCGTGCATCTCGAATTGATCTACCATTTTGTTGAAGAAATGCATGAGGCTCAGGAGTATGGGCTCATCTTCTTCTTCTTTCTGCGCTCGGTACTCGTACCACTTGAATCGCTCTAATGTACACATCTTCTCGATGACTCTGCTTGAAATGTCGCTCGAATGCAGGTAACTCTGTCTTTTCATTAGCCGCACGATGCTGACGGTGTTGGCTACTGCCCCGGCGTAGCGCACCAATTCTCTTGCGTCTTCTGACATGGGGGGAAGCTTCTCTATGTTTTCTATCTCGCTTCTGATGAGATACGACGGGCGTCCAAAACGGCGTTCCAATGCTATTATGACTTCTTGTGGGTCTATTTGCGTGAATAATAGCGATTTCACGGCTTCTTTTGCCTTGCCTTTGATGGCCTTTCTCAACCTTCCCATATTCTCTGTGTCTGAGAAGAGCGAGCGGGTGTCTTCATACGTCGCTTTGAAGGCCATCCAGTCGCAGGCGTCGCCCTCGAACTGATGTAGCTTGCTGACGTACTTCGGGGCGCGTTGCACGAACGATGACGTTTTGTTTTCTGACGCGGACTTGACTGCTTGAAGAATTGCTTCGGCCAGCTGGTTGGTGTGACTTGGTGCGGCGATCGCGGTCTTTGGGGCGGGCAACCCATTTGGCGGCTCCCCCTCGTTGCGCTCCGCACTCTTCGTTGTCGACACCCATGCTGCAGTTGCTTCGGCTGCGGCGGCTTCGACCCTTTCATTTTCTTCTTCTTCTTGTCCGCTCAGGTCCGTGTCATCTTCTGCGCGTGCCAGTTCCAGCTTGGTACTAGCGAGCTTAGTCTTGACTCTTATTTCTTCCAGCTGCAACTTTTCGAGCTCCAGTCGTGCTTCTAACTCCTTTTTCTTATTGGGATTCTTCTTAGAAACCGACTTGGGCTGCTTCTTCTTGCGTTTCTCCACCATGGTGGCGTCTACGTCCTCGACCATGGTTGTGTCCTCGGTCGCCGTGGCGCTGTCGGTGACTGTTTCTGACGTGGCACCCGACGTAGTTTCTGTTGTCGTTGTGTCGCCGCCGCTGGTCTCTTCCTCTGTGGTTGATTTCGTGCTGTCCCCTTTGCGGCTTCGTGTCATCATTTCTAGCTTCGAGAAGAACACCTTCTAATATCTTCCCAGCAAATCCCGACGAATCTTCAATAGGAAATCTACCTGTTTCCAAGTCGCAACACCCCCTAAGGTACTTTTCTTCGTGGTCGCAAGTAGTGGTAGGCCCGCTACCTTGTTGACACAAAGTACCTTATTCTGTTGTGTTCTTGAGCGTAGATTCGACGAGGGTTCCGGCGAAATGACGAACGCAGCGATACGCGTGTTTGTTTTGACGATCCTGAACGTTTTGACGATTACGTTTTGACGACTAACGTTTTGACGACTCACGTTTTGACGATTACGTTTTGACGACTCACGTTTTGACGACTCTGTTCCCTACCTGACCACACGTATCGCGACACTGCTACCACACGTTTCACTGACTTTTCTTGAGGGATCAGCGGTGGTTTCTTATGTTTCTTGGTAGCGGCAACACTGCATTTCTTGGTTTCAGTCTTGCATTCGGCTCTCGAAGGACCATGAATTGTTGGGGATTCTCTTGAAGGACACTAAGGCCAGGTCGAGGATTGGCTTACTTGTTAATGAAACACTTGCTTGATTATAACTTGATGTTTATTCTTCAATGGATGGCCGAGGACTGATTTCAACCGCGCAGGGCTGCTCTATTTATATAATTTTTCCTAATAATTGTGACTCTACTGCTGGTGCCCTCTGGTGGTCACGCCCACATCGGGTCACTTTATTTTGACCAATCAGAGGGCAGCACAAATAAATACAGATTATTATACAATTCCCTATCTAGGGTCAAAACTTTACCGGGACGAGGTCCGTTACGCTATTTCTTATTTATTCAGGTACCTCGTCATGATAAACACACAAAAACATATGTTAACGATAATATAACAATATTCACTTTACTTACAATTCTTATTACTAGAGTCCTTCACTTATTCTCACTTATTAGAACGTTGCTTATCAGTCTTTAACACTGTTTATTGTTCACACACAACGCACTAATCACTTTGCCGGGCTTGGCAGCCGGCCTCGTTAACACACTGTTTATTGTTTACACACCACGCACTAATCACTTCGCCGAGATGTGCAGCCGGCGTCGCCAACAATTACATTACACATTACTTGCATCTGGACCCTGCTTTAGGTACTTTACATACTTTAAATAATAATAATGCATTACATAAATATATATTTGCATTACCCCAGGCTAAAGTAGATACATTATCAAACGATAGCAACCGTTTATCGTCGTTGCTTGAAAGTGCAATTTTATTTACATCCTGAGTGAATATTTCATGTTTTATTGACCTGAACAATACATTTTTTTTGCGAATAACATTGCAATTATTGTACAAAACATTTTTATAATGTAACATATTAAAATTTTTGGTTATACATTTTTTCGTACCTTTTGCTTTTTTAATAGTTTTGTTTAACGTTTTAATACAATAAAGCTTTGAGCGCAGTCCTACGAATTCTTTGATAATGTTACCACCCATTTCATCCTTAAACAGTCCTGGAAATTAATAATTGGTAAGTTATAGTCATTGTTACAGTCATAATTACTGGTATCAAAATATTTTAGAAAATGGAGCTTGAAGTCTTTATAAACGTCATTGCTCTGTACATCATACACTAGACTATCTGTGTCAGTATAGCACAATTGAATTCGGTTACCATAAAAAGGTTTTATGATAGAGTAGTGAAAGTCATACATGTGAGTCTTAGATAATTCTAATACTGCAAACCCTATGTATATTGGTTTATTAAGTATAATACGCACAGGTTTCATTTGGATTGCCACTAGATCATCAGAAAATTCAGAGGCGCTATGAAAATATGGGCTGGCTATCAATTTTTCAGCACCAGTAGTCTTTTTTGTTTTATTGTTAGAGTCACACCACTTGTTTACTAACTTAACGTCTATTCGATGTTCATTATTTTCCAACGTCTTTCCAAAAATACTATTGTTCAATAATTTGAAAAAGCCTTGTTCAAACGTTGACTCTGCTTTTTGGCGTAACTGAGTGTTAATATCAATATATTGCTTTAAAAAACAACTTTGCTTAAATATAATAGCGCGATGGATCCTTCTTAATACTAAACCGTGCTGTAAGCATTTTTTTAAATGTACGTAATGAATAACATAGTGATATTTATCGTACAAATTTGGTATTAGCTTTTTATTCTTACCACCAGGTGGCAAGCATTTTTCTGGACAAAAAGGAAAGTCATTGTGTTCCATGTGCAAATTCTCCGGATATATTAAATCAACTTCAAGAATGTATCCGTTTTCTGCAGTATCACTGATATCTGCTAAGTTCAATTGTAAAAAATCAATTTCTTGTCTATTCATAAATCTAAAATCGGAATAGGGTAGGGATTGACACATGCTATAACCATATAAATTGTTACAATCTAAATAAATGATAAATGAATTTTGACGGTTTGGATCGTAAGTATCTAAATATTTATGATTGGCTTTGACATGTCTTTTGGAACCGTAGACAGAGAATGCTATAGACAAATTGATGTGTTTTGTCGCATTCACACAAGAAAGAGAGCAAGTTACGCCGATGCCGTGTAAAGAAATGAGACAGAACGATGAGATTTTTTGTTTCACGGCGCGTGCCACGATTTTGAAGGTTTAAGCATAGTACTTTGCTAAACAAAGTTTGACAGATAGTTATCGTCTTCTTGTAAAATTCAGTTTTATGTACTTTAAGTTTAGTAATTTATGTTATTTTATGTTGTGAACAATTTAGCCTAAATAAAAAAACATGGTGCGGTGTAGTGATCTAAGGTGCAAAAGTGATAGGTGGAACGAAAATGTCAGACTTGTCCTTTCATTCGTAAGTATAGCACTTTTTATCAGTAACTAGGCTATCAATAACATTTTACTGTGTTCATACATTGTGAATAATGTACCCTAGACGTAAATTCATCGATAAAAAGCACAAAATTAACATTATTAAATTTTAACCTAAGGATTTTGGTGTTGCCAATTTTCCATAAATTAATACCCACTTTTATGGTAAATATGTATTCTGTAGTGTGTATCCTAATCCTAACTAATATTATATATAAATACGAAATTGAGTTTATTTGTTGGTTTGTTTGTTACGCTGTTTAGACAGAGGGTTTCGTGACTCTATACCCATGTTGGAATCCCATGGATATGTTGGCATAATGCCAGAATCTCAGGCAAGAAGAGCTACTCAATTGAGTACAATCCAGGCAAATAAATCAAGAATGTGCACCATTTGCCGGTGGCCTGTTGAGGTAGTAAATGGGAGGCTGAAACGTGATTTTAAGATTTTTCGTCATGAATATTGTAATGTAGCCATGAGCCATTTTTTCACAGATCTTAAAATCGCTGCGGCTTTAACGAATGCCTTTCACGTCGACATAATAGACAGTCCCCATGCAAGCGATTTTATAAACATAGCTAGAGAGCGACTGAATGTTGCCAATAACTTGGCAGACTACGTGGACGAAAAAAGATTAAACCGAAATAGAGCCCATTTCGAAAATATTACTGTTGAGCAGAATAATGTTACCGCATTTCCAATATTGACCGCTGAAGAATTGACCCTTTTCGCTGTAGGCACCTACCAAATAAAACTTGCACCCAGTTATTACAGTGAACATGTACGCAGCAGTGGATCATTTCTTATCCAACAATATAACGGAGATCTTAACGATCTGTCAGCATTTACTATGCCTTCCAGTAATGTCCAACTCATAAGAGCACACATGAAGAGTCGACATGTATCGTCGAAAATGTACCACTGCTACATATTGATACATCAGGACAATCCTGGAATAGAGTGCATAAGAAACTATTGCTGCTCATGTTTCACAGGTCGCAGAACAATTGGCAGTTGTGCCCACATTATGTGCCTAGTTTGGTTTTTAGGCTGGGCTAGGCACCAAGACGTTATTAGGCGTCCTGCTCTATTTCTCGATACAATTATCATCGATGACGATGATGACGATTAAGTGAATAATTATAGATCATACGATGTAAAAGAATAATGTAATATCAATGTTAGTAATTCATTGTTTAATGTCAAGTAGATAACTGTAAGTATTATTAATGTAAATCAATTCTGAATGTCAGAAATCATGAAATACTTGATTGTTATAATAAAGTGAGTAATTGTTTAAAATAATTACTGCGGTACGTACCATTGGATGTCATTCTTCACCAATAAAAAATCTAAACAAAAAGTATTTTTTCTCATATCTCCTCGAATAGATTTTGATGAGCTTTCGTTTACAGAGTAGTGTTAGCCTAAGGTACATAATGCACTATGTGTTCATTCTGGGCAACACTTGGCCCAACTCCCATACAAGGATGGTCAATGTCCTTTAGTTTAGTTCGGTGTACAACAGAATCGGCACCACTATCTCAGTTTACAAAAAGATTGAGAAAATCAGTGACGAAGATGCCTTGGAAGGTTTGACTTTGTTGTTGTCTGATGCTGCTGCTACGTGGTGGAACGGTGTAAAAGGCGACATCAAAAAGTGGACCCAAGCTCTCGACGCCATTAAGTCTGCTTTTGCGCCGAAAATGGAGCCACACGAAATTTATTTGGAACTGTACTCGAAGAAGCAAACAACTAAATCAATTGACGCGTTTGTGTGTGAAAAACGTGCCTTACTTGCTCAATAACCTGCAAAAAGACAAAAGGAAGAGGAACATTTGGACTTTGTTTACGGGCTTCTCAATTTAACCTACAAAAAGGAGATTGCTCGCACCGAAGTAAAGACCTTTGCTGAACTTCTGTATCATGGTCGTCATGTTGAGAGTCTGCTCAAGGAAGCTGGTGAGGTAACAATATCAACACAGTCAGAACGGAAGCCGCTCAAAAGATGTTCTTTTTGTGGCAAAAAGGGTCATCTTTTTGACGTATGTCGCAAAAGGTTGGCAGAACAAAAGGAAACGGCAGGATTTCAAATAGAAAAGAAGCCAGCCATCGCGTGCTATAGATGTGGAGCACCTGGTGTTTACAGAAGCAACTGCAGTACCTGTAAAACCAAGGAAACGCCACCAAAGCCCGTTGTATTTTATAAAGTACAAAATAGCTTAAATATACAAGCCAAAATACCGACGATAAAAGTTAACATAAAAGGGGAAGAAGGCTATGCATACATAGATACTGCTGCCCGTCGCAGTATTGCCAGTATGCAACTGTTTAAGACGTTATTACGTAAAGGAACACAGTTTGACCAGCGAGTAACTGACATCAATTTAGCAGATGGAACGGTGAAAACATCAAACTTATTGACAACGACAACTGACATACGTATTGGAGAACGCACACTACCAATAACATTGTCAGTCTTACCAGATGTTGACAACCGTACGCTGCTAGGTATCGAATTCCTAGAACAGGCAGGAATCATACTAAATGCACCGCAACGCAGTTGGAATTTTATTGACGAACCACAAACAATAAACAACTTAATTCAACTTAACAATGGCGCCAAACCAATGAAGGCAGTAAACCGAATGACATTTGAAGTCAAAAAGGAAACAGTGAAAATAAAGGCAGTGTCGGAGTTCATCCGTTGGGCTAACGACCTGGGGGCCTAGACAAAATCCCTTTTCTGTAAGCGTTAACGCCAACGGAAAAATCAAATTGTATGGAGTTGACAGTTCATGCGGAAAGGAACGTCGAAGCGAGCGTGACAGATAAACGACAAAAATGTTCATCAAAATGGTAGACAAGTGCCATTTCTGACAAACGCTAATGATATTTTGACGTTTCCGCAACACGCTTTATTAGCGGCAGATCGTACCCTCACGTTAACGCTTAAAAAAAGTAATCAGTGAACAATTTTTGAGTATTTAGTTCAAATTAATTTGTGGAAATGCATAGTTTGAGATTGTTATGGGCAGCTAATAATGAAGCAGCATTGCAAAGACGTCAAACAAGAATACATCGTCGTAACATGGAGCAAATTGTGGAGATGTCGGAATTGGAATTTGTTCATCGTTTTAGGTTAAATAAACAAAGTTTTCGGCATCTTTGTGATGATCTTCGGCGTTTAACTTCATTAAGAGGCACCCGGGAAATTAGTTTAGAAATCAAGGTAAGTTTTGTACTTCCAACCTTACTTAAGATATAAAGTGCCCATGGTCATTTCTCAATGAATTAATCATGTTTCAGGTTTTGTGTACTCTTAGCTTTTTAGCTACGGGTTCATATCAACGCATTGTTGGACTATCGCAGCAATTGATACAAAGAACCACTAGTAGGTGCATACGTCAAGTTGTTGAAGCATTGAGCCATCCAGCCATTATAAATAAATGGATTGTGTTTCCGAGGTCGCAACAACAACGAGCCCAAATAAGACTTGAGTAAGTTATGAAATTACAACTATAATATAAATTATAGTTAAGTAGTTTTTATTTGTAGCATATTCCTGATGTTGTACCTAGGTACTTCACACTAAACAATATACCTTCTTTAAATAGGTACTTAGAAAACGCCTCATGGAGCCACGTTTTCTAAGTAGGGAAAACGGGTACAGTCTATGCATCCAACTTTACCTGGGAGTAGAGGTGGGCGCCGCGCCGGCGCGGCGCCGCCGCGCCGCTAACACCACGCCGCCGCCGCCGCCGAGTATTTAAAAATTCGCGCCGACAAAGCCCAGTTCCCAAATTTTTAAATTTTGCGCGGGCACGACGCTGGTGATGGGATTGAGAAGGTGCCCTCTTTGAAAAGAGTTGGTGAAGAAAATAAAGATGGCAGTGAAAGCCATTAGATACCGTCTGCCAGATTTGGAAAAAGAAGCTGAAAAAGAACAGTTAGAGTTCTTACAGCAAATCGAAAGCGTTTCGGAGGTCCTGGAGATTGATGAAAATGATCAAAATGATGATCATTAGCGACGACGAGGACGTTCCACAGACCTCGCAAATGTTCAACAACGAGTTTGGCGATTTAAATCACTTGCCGAGCATCAAAACTGCTACGCCCACCCGCTGGCATAGTGTTCTAAGCATGTTAGAGAGTCTGGCGCATTGTTGCAATAGGAACCCTGTTAATTCTATACTCACCAGGATTGGCCAGGAAAACTTGAAATCGGTACAATCAGAATGGAACCTGCTAGAAGACCCTATTAGATTTCTTCGGAAATTTGGCTCTTGTGTTTCGCTCTGAATTAAAAGAGATTTTAAACTCAATCTCAGACGACGAAAGAGTGACAATGATAATACTCAAAAACAGAATGCTGGAGAAATTTGACCACAGGTTTCCTTTGACAAAACATGTAGTAGTGGCATCTCTTTTGGATCCCAGATTTTCAGGATTGAAAGAAATCGATTCATATTTAGAGAGCGAAAGAAACACAAACCGTGCTGCTTTTCTGGTAGACTGCATCGATGAGTATGTTAGGACTTGTGATTTGCCACGTACCGGAAGCGTTGAAACTTCCCATGATCCATCAGAGTCACGACCGAGCTCCTCTTCTTCTTCAACTCAATCTTTGCTGACAAAATTGTCTAAAAAGCACAGTGCTTGCAGCAATATTCATGAGTCACCAGAATCAGATTTCTCCCAAGAATGCTGGAAATGCCTAGCTACAGTCGATTCTAAAGAGTTGGATACTTTAGATGGGGATCTGTTTGAATATTGGCGAGAGAAGAAAAATGTGTTCCCAGGACTTGCTGCCCTTGCCAGGATTATTCTTGCAATTCCTGCTACGAGCACCCCTAGCGAACGTGTCTTTCCTGTGGTTGGATTGGTTTTGAATGCAAAGAGATCACGTTTAAGCCCTGCTCGTGTAAACAAAATAATATTTATACACGATAATTATAAAAATTGTAAAAACATATAGGACAAAATGTGTTATTCAAATAAAACGATTAAAACATAAAAAGGTTTTATGTTTGATTAAAAAAATGCCGTGCCGTGGCGTGGCGCCGCCGCGCCGATCATTTGGCCCGGCGCGCCGCCGCCGGCAAATTTTAAGTCGGCGCCCATCTCTACCTGGGAGTCTAAACCGCCTTTGAAACCTGTGGTTTTGGAAAATATAATAATACTAGCTTTCGCCCGCGGCTTCGCCCGCGTGGATGTCGGAAATTATCCCACAGGAACGTTAACATAATTATGAAGCAATAGCTTCCACCCGCGGCTTCGCCCGATTGGTTGAGTTGATAAAAAGTAACCTTTGTCCTTCCCCAGGCTTTAGACTATTCATCACAAACAGCTCAGCAGATTAGCCGTGAAACATACATATACACAGATAGATAGACGGACAGACAGACAGAGTTACTTTCGTTTTTATAAGGTCAGGTAGGGATTAGCATGTATATAATTAGTATTGAAGAGGATTTCGCAACTCGGTTTGTTGAAACGTCTCGTTATTTCTAGCTCTTTTCATAGTTCGAGCTTTATTAGAGCTTTGTGAAATATTAGATTTACGCTTTCGCGGCATTGTTGCACGTAATATTAAAAAAAAAAACACAAAATAGGGAATAATAAAAAATAAAAAAAACTGTCTTCTTACTACTTACAACACAACCTATACCTAAAACTAACCGTTATTCTTAAATTAAACAAACTAAAAAATACAATCTTTAACTAAATAACCAAACAAAAAAACAATTCTAATTAGAATAAAAACGAATCTTATAAACTAATTAAAAACCGTTATTCTTAAATTAAACAAACTACAAAAATACAATCTTTAACTAAATAACCAAACAAAAAAACAATTCTAATTAAAATAAAAACGAATCTTATAACCTAATTAAAAATTATAAATCGCTTCGAGTCGAATCCGCTGTGAAAAAATCTCAGAATTTATACAACCGTCAACGGCGTCTGCCCGCGTTCGGGTCGCTTACTCGGCCATGGCGCGTCATTGCCTGGCCCGCCCCTCCACCCTCGTTCTGCTGGCCGCGCCGTCGACTCATCGCAGGTCATTCTTATCGTTATAACTTTTAAACTATAAGTCCAAATTACTTAGTGTAAAAGACAAACTTCATCTACATTAAATACCGAAAGTGATGAAGGTATTTAATTTGATAAGAATTAACTAAATACTCTAAAATATGCAATGTAAAAAAAGTATTCAATTTAAATGTTTTTATAGCTCACTATTTTGGTTATAATGGCTTCCACATAAAAGGTAGATATATGCTGTCGCGGACTTTTATTTAGAACTCTTTAAGATAAACAATCCCACAATACATTCTCTTCATGTAATTCTAACGGTTTAGGCAGCGCACGCAAAGATAGATCTCAGAGGGCAGGATTTTTTCCGACTTACTTGATACTTATCGTTATATTATGCCCAAATCACATAAAATCTTTATAAATTGTAGCCTATGTGTTATTCTGATGTATAAGCTACATTACTGTAAAGTTTCATCAAAATCCGTTCAGTAGTTTTTGCGTGAAAGAGTAACAAACATCCATCCATCCATCCTCACAAACTTTCGCGTTTATAATATTAGTAGGATTTTAGTTACTAAAAGGACAGATATTTTACTAGTATTTAGAACCTAGTGTAACCTATACTCTCACACAGACACACAAACATACACATACACAAACACGCACACACATACACACACGAACGCACAAACTATACTTATGCCAATTTTGTCTACTTACCTATGATAAATTATGTTATTAATATTTTTCTTTCTTTTGTTATGGAAGAGCGGAGTCTTCTTATACAGGCATTGTTTGCTTAAAAGAAGACTCCAATCACAAATTAATGACTGTAATCTTGTTGAAGAAAATAAACAATTTGAATTTGAATTACCATCCTATGGTTGCTGGGAAAATTGTCCTTGCCTGTTGTGTGTTACACAATATGGCTTTAGAGGCTAATTTACCTCCTCCAGCTGTTATGGAAGTATATGAAGATGATGCTCAACCTCATAATGCATCTGATAGTGTTGGTGCTGCTAGTAGTCAGAGTGAGCTACTCCAAGGCAGGGCAGCACTGAATAATCTTCTATCCAGACTTTAACAGTCTTAGTTTTAGTAGGCATAGTCTTTTATAGTATTTCTAAGTTATTAATGTGTTATGGTATATTAAGTGATTTGTGAAAGCAATGTAACATAGGCTCTGTTCCAAATTGAAGACATTATTGACATAATCTACTCATTTCAATGTTTTCTAATGAGTTGATTGCAATAATGTGGTTAGCTAGCGACCTCTATGAGCAGCTATGCGGTGTTGTATTTTATTTAATATACAAGGTGATTGGAAGATGGGTGCAAAGCTTTAAGGCGAAGATAGTACAGACAGTTTAGAACCATTTAGCCATGGTTGTCTTAGACGAAGTCTTACCGTTTTTTTTAACCTAATTTTTAAGTTTTTTTTTGAAAATTGCCAAAATTTTAACTAAACTGGTTATTTATAGCTAATTTGAATGATAAATGAATTCATTTTTATTTTATTTCATTAAAGTAATGTGTAAGCTATCTAGCAAAACATGTTTTAGGCCTCTGTGTCGTTAGACATTTTTTGTACAGACATTTAAAGTTCATATAAATTAAAAAAAAAACATAAATCATTGTTGAAAAACTTATTTAAAAAAAAAACGAAGTGTGCTTTTGTTGTTCAAATATTTTTGAAAACATGCGTGATAATCTCTCTTTCCTTTGAGGTATCATTTACGAGGATATTTTACAAATTATTGAAATTAGGATCTACAAACCAATTTGAGGGAGAAATTTTAAATTTTAGGCGGAGTAATTAAAACAACATTTGAATCTAAATGATTTATTGTTCATGTTCAAAATGTCTGCCATGATTCCTAATACAAGCACGGCTACGTCTTCTCACTTCTGTTGTTGTTATTTTCAACATCATCTCCAGTTTCATCGTTTCAAACGCTGAATTAATTCTCTCCATCAATTCTTCTCTCGTGTTTATTTCAACATTCGTATACACCAGTTCCTTGGCCCGGCCCCACACGAAAAAGTCCAGCGGGGTCAGATCTGGTGAGCGAGCGGGCCAAGGGATGGGTCCATCTCTGCCGATCCAGCTGTCAGGGAAGCAATTATTTAAGTGTTCCCTTACATTTAGCGTTCAATGCGCTGGACAGCCGTCTTATGAAAGACGACTGTTCGGTCTCTTTCGAATATCGGGACACCGGTTTCCTCTATCAGAACTGGTAAATCGAATTGTAGAAAGTGCAAATAATTTTCACCATTTAAATTATCCGGTAAGAAGTGGGGCCCAATCAATGTCCTGCCAATTACTCCAGCCCATACATTGACCAAGAATTTTCCCTGAAACGACACTCGCTTCTTAAAATGTGGATTATTGTCTCTGTCGGCCCATTCATGGAGGTTATGAAAGTTTGTAATGCCCTCCCTAGAAAAGGAGATTGGGCATATTTGTATGGCGGTTTGCCCAACCATTGTAGCAATAAAGGCTATATGGTTATATCTTGTACTACTTGCCCTCATCACATAAATGTATTTTTTTTTACTTTCAGCGACGTCAAAGTATTTTTTTTGAATATTTAAAAAATTGCATCCTTAGCAAATAACCTACTTGTTTGTTTAGTGTGTTATTGGTGCCGATTCCCTTGTTCACAAACTAAACTAAATTTAAGTTGAGTGCATCTTTTTCTTTCTATTTCATTATGAAAAGGACAGTAGATACATTTTAGTTTAGTCCTGTCAAATTAAGCAGCGCCTGACACTACTCCATACAAGTTTAGACGTGATTAAAAAGTTGACAACTAAAATTACATCAAATTACGTCAGGTGCTGACTAATTTGACAGGACTAAACTAATATGTATCTTCTGTCCTTTTCATAATGAAATAGAAAGAAAAAGATGCCCTCAACTTAAATTTAGTTTAGTTTGTGAACAAGGGAATCGGCACCATTGTCTGATATTTTAATTTTTACGGATATTTTATATTCACTATCATAATATTATATATATGTATGGTGTATGTATGTAGCCTACTGCTGCATGCTATTTTATTTGAAAGTGGCGAGTGAAGTTCAAAAGGGGATAAAAAATAAAAATAAAAGTGCATTGATCGCTATTTTTATTTGAAACAACAATATATCAGAAAAAAACAACTAAGTATAAGATTAAGACTTACACTTTTATCATGTACAATAGAAATATATTATATATATATATATATAATATATATATAAAATATATATATTTATATTTTCCGTTATTATTAATCATTCTCATCATTTAAAATAATATGATCTAGAAAACTTGCCGGGATTTGAAAATCATTTTGATGTCTTGCAAATCCCAAGTACCAAACTATACTCATAATGTGGGCACAAGTTCCGATAGTACGACTTCCGGTTAAGCACGAACAATAAAGGTGTGGTAAAGCCTCTCTACCTGTCATATTGGTCTTAACTAAAATATACGAGTAATAGGTTTTTCTCAACGTATGTCGTGAATGAATCTGTCCTCGTAATAACGCACAGTTACTTGCATCTATTTCATAATCCGTTAGGTTTGGACTTATTTCGTGGCACACTTCTATAGTATATATACCACCCCTTAAATGTTCACCGACATACGATTTGGCCAGTTTTATTTGATAAGTTCCAAGAGCAATCAATATCAAATCTTCTTCGCTTAAAATAGGAAAAGGAATATTCAGTGTGTCACTATTTATTTGGATAAATTGCGCCCTTCGCCTGTTTATATTATTTTCTGTTACGAAATTACCAAGACGATTTGGTACATCTATTCTCTCATTAATAATATTAATAATCTCGCTAGCGTGGGCATTATTTTCTAAAGGCGCTCTAAATGCGTTAAGAAGAGCAGCGGCTATTCGTATGTCAGTAAACATATGGGTCATGGCTCTATTAAAATAGTCCTGACGGAATAACTTAAAGTCTCGTTTGATGCGCCCATTAATAACTTCTACTACCCAACGGACTATTGTTACAAGCCGGGATTCATTTGCTTGGTGAGTGGTAAGTTGCGTAGCGTTACGGTCTTTTGACGGTGGCATATGCCATTCATAGCCGAAGCTTTCAAGAACAGGTATTGCATCCCTAAATCCACGGTCAAGCACGAACGTATCTCCTTCATGAAGAAGGTAATGTAAAGGTGCATC
The DNA here is from genome assembly GCA_937001585.2 of Brachylomia viminalis. Classification (NCBI taxonomy): domain Eukaryota; kingdom Metazoa; phylum Arthropoda; class Insecta; order Lepidoptera; family Noctuidae; genus Brachylomia; species Brachylomia viminalis. The sequence goes on from OW443294.2 coordinate 3,456,628, forward strand.
TTCCTCATTGCAAATACGGGACATTATAGTTGCATCAGAAGTCCTGGCTGAGTATGGGCCAAACACTTCTAAAATATAGCCGTCTGGACAAACTACAACAAATGGCTTTAATAGATTTCGGAACTTGTGCAAGCTATATGAAACCTTTTGAAATAAAAAGTTACTACTCTTCTGAATATATATATAAGTGCCATCCAAGATTAATATTGCCTTTGGCGGATTATTTTCACTACTTCCGTATATGGCATTTGGGATTTGCAGGCTGTGTGATATGATTTCATCTCGGGTCATATGATCTAAGCCAAGGTGTCGCGGTACAAACTGAGATGAAAGGCAGTCGCGGGCAACATTCATGTATCGCTCAAGTGCTCGTCTGCTCATTGACAAGCGACTCGCGAGTCTTTCGTTAGATTCTCCCGTGCGAAGCTTCATCAAATAAATGCCCAGTGCGGTTTTTGGACGATTACAACAGTCTGTCAAAGAAGGTATTTCCAACAGTAAATTGTTGAACTGCACAAGCGTTAAGCCAGTGCAAAAATATAATTCATCTGCGTCTATATTTTCAACAGTGTCAAAATCGAATATTTTTTTTTCCAAATATGCTTTGCGTTGAGTTTCCAGCACATCTGTTAATTGGCTCACAGAAAAAGACTCAACAGTTCTTAATAAGTCATCATTGTCTAAATCGGCCCATATATTGGATCGCAAATGACGTTGACATACGCGTGCACTGCCTGGAGTGTATATTTTTAAATGCATTAATAAATATATAATTATGTTCTTAGGAATCGTCATTCGTTCTACCTCAAAACAATTCCTAAACATACAGCGATTTGACGTATTCGACAATCTTTTATAGCCGGATAAAACCACGGACTGATCTTGTACGTTCACATTTATAGCATTTGCTTGGTCATCTGGTTGATCTGCTACAGCCTGCTCACTCTGCCGATTCATTCGGTCTTCATGACGCCTTGCAGCCACCAAACAGCGATAGCATATCATCATTCGGTCATTTGCAATCGCCTACAACAACGAAAAAACTCAACTTTTATATTGTTATTAGTCGTATCCGCCACTTTCGTGGAATATTAATAATATAATAATATACATATAAGTAAATATAACGGATACTAGGTAGTCCAATACTCCGAGACATCAGTATATTAGCGAATATTACTGTACATATTACATTCGTTTTCGTATGGGGCCTCGTACACAGGGACGCGTTGCCGCCATTTTGTTATGCGTCGGCGACGTGTGTTTGTGTACGAAACCCCATACAAATATACTGCGATAGTCGTCGGGATACTAAGGTCGTGGAATACCGGTAAGTACTTGCTTCTTGTGTAAAAATACGGACAAAAATATTGTTTTTTATTTCCAATGATAATAGTCTTAATCTTTAGTTAGTTTGTATTGTTTGTTTGCATTATATCAACATTGCACCTGTGAAGTGAATTACCTGATGTATGTTGATATTATTTTGTAGAACATATTCAGCAAATCCAGGTCTTTCTTCAAGCTCGCCTCGAGTTAAAATATGTCGCGACCTGTCTAGTCGCACACTCCGACCACAAGTCACACATTGTTCTCTATGTGGTTCCATTTTCACCAAAATCCGGTAACTTGGAGTAATCAAAGTCCGTTTAGAATAACCGAATCGTAGGTAATAACAGAAACAATGTCCAAACACAGCCGAGTCGTCAGTAAAGAAATCAAACCATAAAAATGTCCAAACACAGCCGAGTCGTTAGTAAGTACAGGAATCAAATCACTCTGAACGCACGTTAGCACCAGAACAGTATTTACGAATGAATGGCGACATGGGGATGAATAGTTTGTCTGTTTGTTGTTCCTTTTGTTTTAGGTTTGCATACTATCTCGCTCACTCGCACTTAGTATTAGCGAGAGCGAAAGCAAGCCTTAACAACAGTAGCTACCTTTCTCGCTCCCTCACTCGTTGTGTGACTCACTCACGCGCACTTGGTGAGAGCGCTTGTAGTGACGTCATTTTGATTTGTATTATTACACGTGGTAGTTTAAGGGTGTTACTACACAAATCGGACATCGATCGATTCGACATTGATCGATTGGTGTGGCTTTGTCTGATCGATGGATACCGTTAGAATAACCTAGATCGATTGCCGGTCGATGGCATCGGTCGACGTTGATCGATTAACCCCGGCTATAATCCATCAGTTGCTATTCGTTCACCTCGTTAGCGTAGCTTAGCTCTGTAGTTCGCGGTGTGAACCAAAGTATGAAAAAGAGGTGAAATGATGCTCGCTCGGCTCGCCCGTTTTCGTTTTGACAATACTCTCATCGGCTCCTCTCCCCGCTCCCCTCCCTCCCCTCGCTCTCCCGCCCGCTCGCTAACCCTCCCCTGCACTCCTCCACCCTCCCCCTCGCTCTCCCACCCCGTCGCTCCCCCACCCCTAGCTCCCCTCGCTCTTCCGACCGCCCGCTCGCCGTCCATCCGTAGTTTTTGACGTGAACCCACATCAACAAACAAAGCTTCGCTTAGTTTATATAGTTTCCCTCGCCTCACTTCGCCCGCCAGCTTGCTCGCTCGCTCGCTAGCTGGCAGTGTGGCCGGCCCTTCAGCGCGTGGGCTGCAGGCGGGTGATAACGGGGAGCGGACGGCGCGCGGCGCGGCTCTTGCAGATCGCTCGACATCGACTAATCTGTTCTACCATCGATCGACGTCGACTAATTCATTCTACCATTGATCGATCGGTCTGGAAGAAACTATCGATGGACGTCGACTAATCGATGTTACCATCGATCGATGCCGTCAATCGACGATCGATCGATTGGTGTAGTAACACCCTTACGTATCTCGGTATGATATGTCAACTTCTTGTAGAATTGCTGACAAATACGTTAAACAGATGTAAACAATTTAATGTGATGTAAAGGAACTTTAAGCTCCTGTAACTTTTTACTGATGTAGATTTCAGCATCGCTGTCATACAACAAATTGTTTGTCTAAGTTATATCTTTGTAATGATATATTACTCAAAGTGCTACAATACTTGGGCAAATCTGCCCAATCTCCTTTGCTTTCATCCGTCCACAAGATTGATTTCAGGAACCACGCATCTTCGATGTCTCTGTTGAGGAGGAAACGGCAGAACTGTATTCTTCTTTGGGGATGCTCTGGAAGAGCAAGCTCTTCCAGACCTTGCACACCCCTACCATGGAACGGATATTTGTCATTTTGGTGCATTGTATGCCACACCTTCCATTGTGAAATGTTTAGATTTTGAGCTACGGCTCTGGTACTGGTAGTAGGATCTGCTTGAAATGCTGCCAAAATGTTTTCTTCGACGTCAGTTTCATGTCTGCCTGGGTTGACTCCAGGTTCCACGCGGTGAAACCCAACTTCGGCAAGTCGACGAAAAGTGTTGTAAAACACTCGTACATTCGGTACCCTGCGATTCGGAAAGCGTTCTTGATACATCCGTCGCGCCAAGGATCCATTGCCATCTGCTCTGCCATACATAAATACGATATCCGCATATTCCTGATTGGAAAAAGTAGCCATAGCTACTTAACAATTAAGAAAAACGGCGTAGGAGCGCACTAAATGTCAACTCAACACAACTCAAAAATCAACACGTGCAGGAGCTTGCGGCTACGACTGGACACGGTGAAACAAAAATGTTCAAAACTAACGCAAACAACACTTGCAGGAACGCAAAGGGCTACAACTGAACACGGTAAATTGCGAATCAGCACGACAACGTCCTCTCACATGTGCAGCTGTAGTTTGACTAATTCAACTAATTGTAATAAGTAAAAGATGTGACCGCTTCAACACAGACTGACTAACCCTAACTAAATAAAAACACGATTTTGTTGCCTTAGTAACTAATACCATTTTGCTGTAAAAACCATTGTATTTATCGCTATTTTCTATTCACTGGGCGTTCTACCTGGAAATGCCGTCGCACCGCGCATTGCTGCCATTGTTTAGATAATCCCTTCAATTCGGTTCTTTCATGTGCCGCACTGCGCGCAGCGGCCATTGTTTAGATAATCCCCTCAATTGGCATGTGCAAAAAATTCTTAAAATTGAAGTAATTATCATTTCGAACACATAAAGTAAGCTTAGCGTAAGTTTTTTAAGCAAAAATTTTGTTTTAATTAGTCTGCCTAAAATTTAAAATTTCTCCCTCAAATTGGTTTGTAGATCCTAATTTCAATAATTTGTAAAATATCCTCGTAAATGATACCTCAAAGGAAAGAGCGATTATCACGCATGTTTTCAAAAATATTTGAACAAAAAAGCACCCTTCGTTTTTTTTTAAATAAGGTTTTCAAAAATGATTTATGATTTTTAAAATTTATATGAACTTTAATGTCCGTAAAAAAAATGTCTAACGACACAGATGCCTACAACATGTTTTGCTAGATTGCTTACACATTACTTTAATGAAATAAAATAAAAATGAATTCATTTATCATTCAAATTAGCTATAAATAACCAGTTTAGTTAAAATTTTGGCAATTTTCGAAAAAAATCTTAAAAATTAGGTTAAAAAAAAATGGTAAGACTTCGTCTAAGACAACCATGGCATAAATTGTTCTAAACTGTCTGTACTATCTTCGCCTTAAAGCTTTGCACCCATCTTCCAATCACCTTGTATAATCAAAGGCCTCAACAGACATTCGTGTATATCCATGAAACATGTCATAACCTTTTGATCTTATTGATTGGTAAAGAGTTGCATATTCTCCAAATTGTTCCCGTTCGCCTAATGTAAATCTAGGTGCTGCTATAACGGTAAATAACAAACTTTTTAAGCAATTATTGTCTTCGAGCAATAATAAGTCTAAATCGTCCATATTTACACACACGTTTGTTCGTTGTTACTATTCGAACAAGACTGCCCAGGACACAAGAAAGCTGGCGCTGCGCACGACGCTGCGATCGACGCCGCGTACGACGCTGCGACCGACGCCGCGTACGACGCTGCGACCGACGCCGCGTGCGGCGCTGCGACCGACGCCCCGTGCGACGCGGCGTCGTCATCCGCAAATAATGCTACATTTCAAACAAACGCGTGTAAAAACGCCTCTCCGTAAACGCTCTCATAAAACGCCGTAAGTTTGAATTTAGTGCGGGTCGCGCCTCCGCACGCGACGCTCGAAGCCACGCGTCTCCAGAAACGAGGCCTAGGGTAGGTTCAGATGACAAGCGCTCAACGCGCGTTTTGATAACGCGCGTTTACAACTACATACATTTTATTCAGGCCGTACACATGCTAACGCGCGTTTTAGTAACGCGCGCGTTCAACGCTGCGCTAGCGCTCGACTGTTGTCAGCGCGCGTCAACGCCGCTTTGAGATCATTGGTTTTCTATGTTTCCGTTCAGTTGAGCGCGCGCTTTCGACGCGGATAGACGTATTTTAGGGTTCGTCAAGTTCGTCCGAAAATCGTCCGAAATGGAAACCGAAGCTTTTAATACGGAATTATTAATTGATGAAATAGAGAAACGTCCTGCGATATGGGACATGACAAGTAGCGATTATTCAGATAAGAATTTGAGAAGACGGGCTTGGGAAGAACTCGTCCTTATATTTTGTGAAGGACATGACAATGAAGAAAAGAAGAAAATATTATGTGAGTATATATATTTATTTACATTTACAATCGGTTTGTGTTACAAGTTAAATATAACGATCCTGCCAATCTACTTTTCCTTCATTAATGAAATAGTTTGTTAAATGTACTCGAACATTATCCGCCTGTCGCACAGCACGTCCGGTATAATGTGAGGCTAGATTTTCCAGGGGTGGCGTATAAAGTGTGTCTTCAAAATTGTAGCCATCCCTGATTCTGACATAATTATTTAGTGTACATATCGCTTTTACGATCTTTTCTGCAAAACCGATGTTAACATCTAACGGCCTGTGTAAAATGCGCCATTTATTGCACATTATGCCAAAAGTACATTCAACATACCGGCGTGCTAATGTCAAACGGTAATTAAATATTTTTTTAGCATAAGTTAGTGACCTTCCCCCATATGGATGCATTAAATTCTCCATCATGCCAAAAGCTTCATCAGCCACTATCACATATGGCAACGTTGTCGGTCTATTTTGTATTAACAATGCCTTTGGCTCAGGTAGATCTAATGACCTTTCTGTCAGCTTTTTGTACAATGAAGAATTCTTGAATATACCTGAGTCACTGTTTTTACCGTAGGCACCTATGTCAACCCACACAAAACAATAGTTTGCATCCGCTAGCGCCAATAAAACTAGCGAAAAATAATTTTTATAGTTATAATACATAGAACCCGTGTGTTCAGGCTGGATTAACCGTATATGTTTCCCGTCCAAGGCTCCCAAACAATTGGGAAACTTTGAGTTCTTTTCAAATATCGTGGATATTTCACACCACTTTTCTTTCGTTGGTTCACTCATAACAACGGGCCTTAATTTTTTCCAAATAGTTTCACATACATGTGGTATTATAGTAGCCACAGTAGATTTGCCAATTCTATAGTCGTAGCTTAATGTCCCAAATGAACATCCAATGGCCAAATATCTGGAAACAAACATAAACTATTACTAAATACTGTTTTTTTTTTCAGCGTCATCCCTGCAAAAAAAGTGGAAGAGTTTACGGGATAATTATATGAGAGAGGTGAAGAAAATAAAGACTGTCAAATCTGGATCAGGAGCTTCCAAAACTTCGACATATATTCATTATAATAGACTACGATTTCTACAGGCATCAATTGCCAACAAAGATACAGAAAGTAGTTTCGATGCAGATAATGCATCAACTTCGTCAGAGGTTGCTGAAGTAGAAATAAGTTCTGGCTTTAAGAGTCCTAAATCTACTTCAAGAAAAAAACAAAAATTAAATCCTGCTGATGAAAGATTTGCAAACATATTAGAGCAGAGTTTAGCACAGAAAAATGTGTCTCATCCAAAAGAAGATGACGATGAAGACAAGCTGTTTTGTTTGTCACTCGTTAAAGAGATTTAAAAAATTCCGGAATATAGGCGACTTCAAACTAAAATTGCCATTTATAATTTAATTTTGCAAAACCAAAATGAATTTCAAGGACCACAACAACAGACATATGAAAATCAAAATTACCCGGTATCACAACGAAGAAATTATTCATCACAAGAGCAGCGTCATCAGTCATCAGCTTCTGTTGAAGGCTTTCGTTATCATGATTATAGATCACAGCAGTCTAGTGTGTCAAATAATTTTGCACATTATGGTTATACTACAGCAATGGGGTCTCCATCGCCAGTAACACCTACTCCATCGCCAGCACCAACTAATGTCAGCAATGAATCAGAGTTAGAGTTATTCTGCGAGTAACAAAATGTTATTTTTTCTTTAAAAAAATTGTTCCTAAACAAGTTGATTTGATTTATTTGATTTATAGATTATGTTGATTATTAAAAAACTTACCTCAATGTAATTATGAGTTTTTCTTCCGGTGAAATGCTATATCGCACAGCGTTTTTATCTGCTACGAGTTCATCGTTTATGAGAGTCAGTAAGTCATCAAATGACTTGATGGACATTCTGAAGTAGTTAAAGAATTTGGGCTCAAATTGCCTTAACTTAGGATATAAAATAATGTACTGACTTTCAGTCAGCCTGGTTGACAAAATTGGGTGAACCCAATATCTCCGTCTTCTGTTGTGTCGTTTCTGCCGTCTGTATAAAATCACCGATAAAACTGTTTCTACGTCCATCTTCGACAAATGTAGAACTCAAACTGGCCGCAACAACGCGCGTTTAACGCCTGACAAGCGCGCACCATGTGAACACTATACAAAAATTCAAACGCGCGCTGAGCGCTTGTCATCTGAACCTACCCTAAGTGATTTGGGTCTTCTTGCCGACATAACATCACATCTCAATGATTTAAATAAGAAATTGCAAGGAAAAGATAATTTGGTCCACGAGCTATTTGACGCTTTAAAAGAGTTTGAAGTGAAGTTGGACTTGTGGATTAATCAATTTTAAAAAAAGTTACCACACATTTTCCAAATTTGTCGTCTTGCCAAACTTCAAACATGGACAAATATATTACCGCGCTGCAGGATCTGAAAACACAATTCGACTCACGTTTTAGCGATTTCCGGAAAAATTAAATAAACCTGAATTTGTTTGCTCACCCATTCAATGTTTCTGTCGAAGATGCCCCTGAAGAAGTTCAGATGGAATTGATAGAATTACAGTGCAACTCTACTTTAAAAGACAAATTCAATTTAGGGTTGATCGAGTTTTACTCAAAGTACATCCCTATTTTTTACTTTCCTAAAATAAGAGATCATGCACTGAAAATGACATCTCTGTTTGGCACCTCATATCTTTGCGAACAATTATTTTCTCGAATGAAGAACGTAAAGTCGAAGACAAGAACTAGAATCACCGATGTTCACCTTGAAAACAGTTTGAGAATTGCAACGACTACTATAGGGGCAGATATTGATAAATTTGTTAAAAGTAAACAATGTCAAACGTCTCATTGATTAAATTTTATTAAAATAATTTCTACTTAGTTTGTAAAATGGCGTAATAAATAACTTCAATGATTATATTATTGCTTTTTAATTTCTTTTTGTTTACAATGGAATGCCTTTTTTGTGTTGCGGCCCGCCGAACCAATATCAGAGCATATTAGGCCCTTGACCTAAGAAAGGTTGAAGACCCTTGTTAGCAGAATGTGTTGGAGAAGCATTCTTGAAAGCGTTAACCCCAATAAACATAACGAACGCTTTCAAAAATGTGGTATCTTTCCGTTTATTAGAGAGATTTTTTCGGAGTTATGAGACAGGCCAGAACCAATACTAGATGAAACAACACTAACAAATGTAGATGACGACGACGCTACAAGCTGTGCTACAAGCCTGTCGGATGTTTTAGAACTGAATGCCGATCAAGACCCGGGTGAATATAGAACGCCTTCACCATCTCTACTTACTAACAATGTTGACCAAAATACGGTTCAACCTAGAAACTTACTTTCACTGTCTCTTGAAGCAACATCTTTAGCAACAATGAAAGATCTATTTGAGTTTGAAAATGCTGCTTCTGCATCCGTAATAGATTTTTGTGAACCTACAAGCCCTTCTTCAACGCTTTTGCAAACTGCACTAGTTGTAAGTTCCAACTCAAAATCAGACTCCAGTGCGCCTGATAAGTCTAACACTACATGCGATGTTGTTAGACCAACTACCAGTAGAAAAACGCCGGCAGATCTCAACCTTGTACAGGAAATTTTATTTCACCGAAAGATTTTCGACCAATTTTAAAAACTGGACCACGAAATATATAGAAAAGGTGGAAGAAAAGCTGGTAAAAGTATGATCGCAACCAACACGCCAGAGAAGAATGCTCTGGCTGAAAAGAAAAACAAGAAGTCTAAAAAAACAATAAAGACTGAAGCTGTAAAAAAAGTTACACATAACTTATTCAAAGGAAAGGAAAATACTTGTAAGCGACGAAAGAGAAATGTGAGCCCAGTTGAATCTTCGGATGAAGATCAAGAAGAATTTCAGGCAAGTGGATCATCTTCTGGCGGTAAGATGAATGAGATTACAAGTGATTCTGATGAAGATGAGATAGTTCTGAAACACGATTTTCCACCGCTTAATCGTAGTCCCCGTGAAAATGACTTTGTTATAATACTTTTTAAAACAAAAAATTAAAAAATCTATTACGTCGGTAAAATTCTGGAAATTTTATATGATGAAGAAGATTGTGATTTTTATGTCTCATACAAAATTAAAAAGTAAGATTCAACATACATTTACTGATCCAAAGGAACCTGATACGGCGGGTGTTAATATTGCGGGCCATTTCCTAAAATTGAAAATTCTAACAATCGACGTCAAACTACTTACAGATTTCGATCTATTCCCATCCAATACCAAGAGCTAATACCATTTGGTATTAATTTATTTCCGAATTTATTTTCTATTCCCAACGAGTACCACATTTTAAAACCAATACCAAAACAAGTTTGAAGAAATCAGATACAGTCAGGTTCAGTAAAATTAAAATGCTTTCGAGTGATTTTAAGTAATGTTTAATCAAGATTAGGGTTTGAATATAAATCACATAAAATTGCGTATCTTACGAGTAATAATAAATCGCCTAAAAATTTGGCAAAATATCGAATATGAATAGTTAAAGTACTGAAAATCTAACAAAATTATAAAATATCACAAATAATCAACTTTTAATGTAACAATGTTTTTGGCAAAAACTTCAAAAATGGATATTTTACTTACAATCTAACAATAGTTATAAAATATCACAGACAATCAACTTTTCATGTAACTATTAGCGTATATTCATAATAATAAATCACCTAAAAATTTGGCAAAAAATCGAATATGAATAGTTAAAGTACTGAAAATCTAACAAAATTATAAAATATCACAGATACTTTAAATGTAACAATGTTTTTGGCAAAAAACATCAAAAATTGTGAATTTACTTACAATCTAACAATAGTTATAAAATATCACAGACAATCAACTTTTAAAATAATTATGTAGCTTAGTAGTAATAAATCAGCATTTTTATTTGCAAAGACGTCAAATATAAATAATTTGCTAACATTTAAAAGTAGTACTTACGCATTTTTAAGTAGGTAATAATCAGCTTAATTTTAAAATTTCACCCTTAATTAGACCCTTAATTTTTCTAAACAGTGACCAACGCTAATTTTCTGTTCACGGAGTTGGTCAGTAACGTATGTGATCCACCGATTTTTCGCTATAGTTTCCGTTGCACGTCGCTTTGCGTCAGGTGCATTGGTCATGTATTGATTAACAACCACTGATTGCAAATCTGCGTCTTCTTTCAGAGCTTTTAGAAGCTGATATAAATTGGCCTTTTTGGGCACAGTGGAGTTTAATTTCATATGCCAAGACTCTACGGAATTCGTGGTTCGATGGGGTTCACCATAAACACACCAAGTGTCTACAAAACTCTCGTTTTCCAACCATTGCGACACCATGTAGTTATTAAATGCTTCAATTGCGAAACTTTCAGGACTATCTTCCATAATGTAGCACCAGCCTTGTGATATTAAGTCTCGCGGAAGTAAAGGCAGTAAAGGTCAAAGTCTTATATGTCTTCGGGTGATAGCATCTTTTGTCAGATTCAGATCTTTTGCTTTTTTCCATACATTTTTGGAGTAATGAAAGTAACACCCTTTTACCTTAACTGAGGGAAAGACAGCTGAAATGGCGTTCATTGCTGCTTGTTCAAAATCTGTCATAAACTTAGAGGGTTCCCATCCAGGAATATTTTGTTTCAAAATTTCAAATAAAGTTATGTATGTTTCTTCTGTTTTAGAATTCAGTAAAACATAAATTAGAGGAACTATGCGAGTGTGTTCTTCGTCGCTTCCAAGATCTCCATGGATAGAATATAACTGGACAAATGGCACAGGGCAACATTTAAACGTCCCATCACATTCATAAACTTTAATTTTTGCAATTTGCGCTAGTTGATTTGGATGGGCCAAAATAATTATTCGGGTATTAGACTCGTCTTTATAATCATACAGTACAAAATCTCGGAATTGTAAAGGGATTTCTACTTCATCTACTGATTTGCACTTTATTTTAGACACATCAGCTTCCTTGTTTCTTGCTTTAATTTTGTTTTCGTGTTTTGAAATGATGGGATTGTTTTCACCAAATTCTGTTCAGCTTCAGAGAATTGGGATTTAAATGTGTTATAAATCCTTGGTATTGGGGTGAAATCAGACTTTAATACCGTTTCTCGTAAATTATTCAGTTGCTTCGCCATCAAGTTCTTTACTTCGTCGGGCTCGCAGCTATGATTTTTCTCATTGGAAATATTGCCATCCTGCAGAGACAGCAATATATCAATACAAATACTGATTGACTGACTAAAAACTAAAAAATCAATGTAGATGCTTAAAACATACCTTAATTTGCAAAGATCCACTGCACTCTTTAACCTTCACACATCTCCAATGGCTCCATCCATTTTTATTTTCCCGTTTTTTAGTGTACTGGTAACCAGCTCTCAGCAAAACTAAGCCACCATTTCTTTTTATAAACGTCAGTCCTCCTGGGTTTCCCGAAGATGTTGAAGGCTGATTATCAGCTTCATCAGCCATTTCTGTGATAAACATATACATGTGATGAACAAATATACATATAAAACATAAATATTACTCACACATTAAACTCTATCTTTGCTTCTTTTTAATTAGGTACCTACCTAATATGATAATACCTATTTAAAAAATAGGAACACACAAGATAAGTAAATAGTAATTTAATTACACTATAATACTCACTTTATAAAAATATATCACTTTCACTGATTAGGTATGCACAATCCGCCGCAGGCAGGGAAATGTACTGAACTGAGTTCTCTGTCTGAGAACAAGACTTATTTTGCACTCAACTCTGATTGGTTGCTTCGAATTACAAAACAATAGACAAAAATAGACCCTTTTTCGCAGGTAAAGAGAAATGATTCATTAATTTGCACTACTTATTTGTTATAGTACGCGCGCTCGTACGCGTTGTCATCTGAGTCTTAGAGCCATAAATCATTTCTCTATTTCTATCTCGCCTTCACTTATGGGTCTTATGGAGCCGTCTAGTAAAGGGCCTAACAATAAAAGACATATTATCGATAATTAACGTTTATTATCATATCTTGTTCACAACTTGTACAGACTATTAGTGACTCATCATTAGCACGTGCGCAGGTAGCCATTTATCGATAACTAGGGTCCGGCGTGCTGCACATTCCTAGCTCTTTTGACTTTTATGACCTGACGACTCAGATGATAACGCGCGTACTATTATTATAGTTTGGATTCAATTACGATAGTATAGTATGTAAATGTTAGAAAATAAAATAAAACTTTGTGTAGCTGAGTGTACAAAAAGTCACGCTTTGGTATTCGTTAGTAATAGATTTTTTATTTAAAAAAATGTGGTACTCGTTGGGAATAGAAAATAAATTCGGAAATAAACTAATACGAAATGGTATTAGCTCTTGGTATTGGATGGGAATAGATCCAGATTTCCTGTTGATATCTCTCTATTAAATATGCGTTATTAAAGTTTAATTTTTGTGTTTTTGTTTTAAAAGGCTGAAAGAAATTAATGATTTTTTTTTTTTTTTTTTATTTACTTAAAAACACATTTATACTTATAGATATAAAAGGCACACTATTAGACCTCTGGGGTCTGTCCCAGCATGCCATGATCTGGAATTACTCAACGCGCTACTGATTTACATTACGGAGTTAAGGTAAAATCGAGGTGTAATATTCTTTGAGCTTATGCTTAACCGTTTTACTGTTCATTGAGTCGCGAATTTCTTTAGGTATTTGGTTTAGTAAGACGGGTATTGTAAAAGATGCAGTGCGCCTACCATAGAAATTATTTTTACGTGGCACTTTAAGTGATTTTAATTTTGACTGACGGGTATTCACATCATATGTCACTGGGATCTGGATCTCAGTGTTATCAAAATGTTCTATGAGGAACAGGTACTCCGCGCGAGCTTGAACTGGTAATACTTTGCAATGTTTAAATAGACCTCTATAATTGTCGCGGTATTTATTTCTTACATACTTTGGTACTACCAGTTTCAGCAGACGCGTTTGCAGATTATGAATCTTATCGAGGTATGTTTTAAAAGTGCGTCCATAGCTGGTGAGTCCATAGGAGATTATAGACTCAGCAAGAGCTTTGTACATTTGTAGTAGGGTATTGTAAGGTATGTTCCTCTTTATAATGGAAAATTTAGTGAGTATTCCACGTAACTTACCGCATACAGATTCCACCTGATAACTCCAGTTGAAGCGATTATCAATTATAAGACCCAAGTAGGTATGATATGGAACTTGTTCTATAGGCGAACATTGGCAATCTGTTACATTTTTATGCAGACAATCGTGGGTGTGGGCTATGATTTGAAAGGAATGAGAGGTGTTTATGTGGCTTGAATGTACATGTATTAATTTTGTTTTATGCGGATTCATAACAAGTCCCATATCATGGGCCCACTTGGTCATACAAGTAAAATCTGCTTGCAAACATTCCACAGCCAGATTAAGATCCTTGTTAGCAGAGAGTATACAAGTGTCATCAGCATATTGGTAGAGGGAACAGTGTTTTATAACATTTTCTAAATCATTTACGTAGGCCAGATAATGGAGTGGACCCGTTACTGACCCTTGGGCTGTGCCTCGTGTAACGTAGACAGATCTGCTTAGGCTCTGGCCGACTTTGACATGATAATTTCGACTACGAAGATATTCTGCGCACCATTCTAGTAGTTTTCCACTTATGCCGGAATTTTCTAGAGTTTTTAAAAGCATATTGTGGCCGAGTGTGTCAAACGCCTTGCTGAAGTCAATAAACAATAGCACCACATGCTTCTTCTCGCCTAGGTGGTAGTTAACTTCATCGGTAAAATTGGATAGTAACTGAGCTGTGGATTTTTTACTTTGGAAGCCATATTGAGCTTTGGAAATGATGTCATTGTTCCGATAAAACGAGTGTATTTGGTCACAGATATATTTTTCAATTATTTTATTAATTACTGGTAAAATTGTTATAGGTCTGTAATTCGCTAAGTCATTGAATTTTCCTTTTTTATGAATAGGTCTAACTATACCGGTTTTTAAATCAGACGGATAATTACCTCGATGAATACTCGCATTTATTAGTTTCACTATTGCATTCACAATTTTATTCCCTATCATTTTAATGTCTATCACTCTTATAGTGTCAAATCCAGCAGATTTTTTAGTGTTTAATTTGTTTATGATTTTAATAATTTTATTAGGTGTAGCTTTTTTGAATAAAATAGATTTATCTTGTGATCTCATGTATTCAGATTCATCCAGCAAGGGTGTGTCACACCCGGGCACAATATTAGACACACTCGTCTCAAATTCCATTGCGAAGTCATTAGCGATAATCATTTCATTATTTGAATTATTTAAGAAAGCGCTCGTTATTACCTCAACTACTGACTTGACTATTTTTCCCGTAAGTTTATTTAATATTTCCCACAATTTTTTGGGATTATTTTTGTTCTCTGCTATTTCTTTTCTGAAATAATTATTTCTCGTGTTTATTATAATTTTGTTTACTTTATTTCTAGTTATATTATATTCTAACTTAAGAGTTTTATTGTTAGGGTCGTTTTTCCATTTGATATACAGTTTGTCTTTATTGGCACAACTTGTTTTTATTTTATTGTTAATCCATTTTTCACAATTTCTTTTGCTAGAGTTATTAATCTTTTTAACATATTTGCATTCATTGTATATTTAAATACGATATTGATTGTGATACTTAAATACGAACTTAATGACTGATTAGGATTACTTCAGAAACTTGATTGTAAACAAGATCTCATTTAGATTTAGGGATTTGTTAATTAATGATTAAAAAAATAATATTTTAAACTTTACTTCTACTTAATTACAAACTTGTTGTCAGTTGATTAGTACCTACGTAAAAACCTAATTGCTGAGTTCTAAGAAACTAACGTTAATTTCATTAACGTTTACGATATTAGGTACCTCTTTTAGACAAAAATGACGCTTTTTGATTGTTTCTACAAATAAATACGTACTTTAAATATATTAGTGAGTTTTATTTATCAACATTTATTATAATCCAATAATTTTAATGCTTTGGTTATTGGCATGGTTCATTGTTTGCACACACGGTTCACTGTGTACCAGTCCCCGGTTCATTGAGTACCATTGAGTGTACACCACGGAGCAGAAACAAAGAGGAGGTGTTGCAATCAAAGTAGTCCATCAGCCACCAATGTAGTCGTTACGTCACACGGTAGTTGCACTACTTGCGACCAGGCGGCGCTTTCGTCAGTACAACTGTCATTGTGAAGCGGATAGGTTGTCGTGTATTTGTTTAGTCTTTTAAACGATTAAAAAGTATTCCCGACCCATACTCATTGCATTAAGGCGGGGTGTTATCTCAATATTCCCAAAAATTGGTTTCTTAGAACGTCGAGTATGACGTAATGTAATAAAAATAAGTAACGCGAAAAATACAGTGAACAGAGAAGGGTATAAAGAAGAATTTAAACCGAACAGAATAATAAATAATAGTTTGATATTCCCAATAAAAAATTGGGAAGTTGTAGCACAAAAATAAACTTTGACGTCGAAGATCTCTGTATTTCCAGCGATAACAACAGTTTTTTTTTTAAGAATTTAGTAGGTTTTCCATTTTTTTAAAACTTTAACCAAACCATTATTTAATTTTATGTCTATATTTTAAATAATCTAAAGAAAAGCAGTAAAATAAATGCCCATTCGCAGCTTACGTCACATTTCAACACAAATATCATTTTCAATTTTCAATCTTATTGACGCTCCATAGTGGTGACAATAGCTTACGCGGTCATACTTTAGTCGTCGGGCAGCGCTCGACTTGGATGGTTGGCACCGGACGCTCTGTGCATAATTCGATTGTAGTTTTCAAGTAATTTATGACTGAAAACAGTGTGTGAATTGAACTAAAGTTCTGTGGCGGACTACTAAGGCTACTCACTGCCTAATATTGAAGTGAAAATTCAGTCTCAGTGGAAATATGGGCAATAAAAATAAAATGTTGCGAAAGAGTTTTACAAGAAAAAGACGAAAAACTCGAAAAAATTATGGAATGTTTGGGTAAGTAGGATGATTACGGTATTGTATCATAATAACATTTGAAATTTGTATTTAGTTTAGTATACTTACGAAACTGTATAAATCTATAGAAACGGTATTGACAATTTCTACAAACATTTTGCTAAATCCAAAAACAAATAGGTGCACTCTATTTTGATGTCTATAGAATGCATATTTGAATGCGCCTAGTGCAAACGTCTCTGGTCGAAGCAACCATCGAGGCGATAGCCATATTGCAATAGTAGGTATAAGTAACAAAAACAAACTTGCAGATAAATCAGAGTGCGTTCGTAATTATTATAATAATATAAATATTGCACTAGTTATATAAAAAGCATTTTGATTCTTTTGTAAGATTATTTTTATAATATTTATTGAGTCATTAGACCAGTGCCGATAATTTTTGAAAACGAAAAAAGTCACAGTAGGCTGAAACCCATTGGAAAAGAAAGAGAATATAACAAAAATGAAAGGAAAAATAATTTACGGGCGATCCGAGGTCGGGAAGTGGGGGTTATCTCGATTTCCGGCAAAACTACAAGTCATATGGAAAAAAGTGTAATAGCAAAGTTGTAGGTAATAAAAAGATCTACAACTTTTGTATTCAAACTTTTTTCAAGTAACCTCAAAATTTATGTGAAAAATTCAATTCATGTGAAAAATTCAATTTTGACAACAAACAATTTATGTGAAAAATTCAAATTTGCCGGAAATCGAGATAAACCGCTTTTTACCCTTAAACCCCCACTTTCCGACCTCGGATCGCCCGTAAATTATTTTTCCTTTCATTTTTGCTATATTCTCTTTCTTTTCCAATGGGTTTCAGCCTACTGTGACTTTTTTCGTTTTCAAAAATTATCGGCACTGGTCTAATGACTCAATAAATATTATAAAAATAATCTTACAAAAGAATCAAAATGCTTTATATATAACTAGTGTGCAGTATTTATATTATTATAATAATTACGAACGCACTCTGATTTATCTGCAAGTTTGTTTTTGTTACTTATACCTACTATTGCAATATGGCTATCGCCTCGATGGTTGCTTCGACCAGAGACGTTTGCACTAGGCGCATTCAAATATGCATTCTATAGACATCAAAATAGAGTGCACCTATTTGTTTTTGGATTTAGCAAAATGTTTGTAGAAATTGTCAATGCCGTTTCTATAGATTTATACAGTTTCGTAAGTAAACTAAACTAAATTCAAATTTCAAATGTTATGATACAATACCGTAATCATCCTACTTACTCAAACATTCCATCATTTTTTCGAGTTTTTCGTCTTTTTCTTGTAAAACTCTTTCGCAACATTTTATTTTTATTGCCCATATTTCCACTGAGACTGAATTTTCACTTCAATATTAGGCAGTGAGTAGCCTTAGTAGTCCGCCACAGAACTTTAGTTCAATTCACGCACTGTTTTACCAATTTTAGCAAATACCAACTAATATTCAGCCAGCAGCAGCTTCAATTCCCGTAGATGATCCCTCTATCGTCTAAATTTTTCAGAATTCTAGCTTCCGTCCCGGCTCCGCATTTTATTAGAAACATTATGGCATTTGTCACTTTGGAGCTGTGATATTATTGCATTTATTTAGAGTTTATGTGATTTTTAAGTGGTCCGAGGGCCTTTATGTTGGTTTTGTTTTCTATTTTTTTACCGCACCCACTAAGTACCTATCTAAAACACAAACATTAGTTTGAAATGGCATAACTACCCATTTAATTAACCCTTCCATCCCTGATACTGACTTACACCCGAAAAGCATAATTCCCCTTCTAGAGCAGTCGGGTAAAATTCGGAATGTTTATATTTGACCTGTTTATCATGTACTGTAATAAAAATAAACAGTAGTGATGTTTTTTTTTAAATTGTTATGTGTAATTATTTATTGTATCATATTATGAACCGACACTGTAATTACATCGAATTTTAGAACGCACGTCATAAGTAAGTATATTCAACAGAAAACATCTGATTTCCTTACGTATACTATGCAACTTTCCTTGAGCACACAAACGCCCGTGTTAGCGTTTGCGAGTGTGTGCATAATTACCGTAAAACGCGCAGATGCGGTTGTGTGAGTGCGGTAATAGCGATTAAAATCGTAGTCGGTCCGCGTCTTAACATGAAATGCTGTTTTATCTTGCAGAAGTTATACGGATCAATCAAATTCAAACGGAATAAAGATATCTTTCCACTCGTAAGTCAAATTAAAATTAAATTTGTAATTTATTTCTTCTCGAATGTTCGGTAATTGCCGCCCCCTATCGGCAAGTAGCGGAAGTACTGACAAATTGCAGGTCCGGACTCAGACTTTTTTGATAAGCACATACCTACATTATATGCTATATGAAAAGTGAAGTCAAATAGATGTCGAGTTTCGGCAAAAAACGGAATTCGGTTTAGTTTCGGTAACTAAGTTCAGAAGAAAAATTTAGAAGAGGAGAAGATTTAAAGATAAAAAAAATAAAACTATGATTATAAAAACGTTTTCTTTATTTTTCCCTCACACTTGTTAATTTCTGGAAGTTTCGGTTTCGGCCGAATATGAAACCGCTGCCGAAATTCGGTTTCGGTTTCAGTCAAAAAATTTATTTCGGTCGGACATAATAGAAATAAAATTATATCGGTATATTATAAAACTATTAAACCTGAATCCGGCTCCTTACAATAAAAGTGACACTTAATGAAACATAGCAGAACTCTTACGACATCTTAGGACATCTGTCTAATTTGCCTATGAGTTGATTTTGCTACTAGCCACTAGATGGCTTTCTGCTGTTTGGGCTCCCCCCGCACCCCGCGAGGCTGCGACACTACTTTTGTATGGAGAATGACTTTACAACACCTCCTCTTTGTTTCTGCTCCGTGGTGTACACAGTGAATCATTTCCCAATAAATAAATAAAAATAAAAACATTAGAAGCTGTGGTACTTTAACAAAAATAAAGTACTACATTATGTAGCCAGTTATATTATCTACAATTATAAGTCAAAAGTATATAGTTAGGGACCCCAGGAGTAGAGTTACAGCTCTTGAAAATTTAGGTGGTTCATTGTCGACCATCTTACCCTATGCTTCTTTCATATTTCTGTTTTTTATACATAAATATCAAAGAGACCTTGATTTGCGATCTGTAAATCATCAACGGTATGGAACACCAAAGCCCGGTTCCTATATTCAACGTGTCGTCATGGTATAACAGTTACTATCCGTTTTTCAATAACCGACTCTATTCATTCTATCGACGAACGTCCGTAGATCATTGAAATACCGAGCCCTCTTCACTCGCAGTCTGTGCGTTTCGTTTTATGCAAAATTTAAATTAAAATTACATTTTATTCAAGATAAAATAAGTTAAATATATTGAGAATTGATCATTTTATACTTAGAAAACTATTAATTACTAGAGAACAATAGAATTGTAGACATATGCGTGATAATTTTCTTTTCTTACCAAACAACCGAAGGCGTTACATACAAAACAAAAACAGAACGTTTGACGCGCGCACGCGCGCGTTGCTTCTGTCAAGTTCTGTCAGTCTGTCAAGTCAAATTCATCGAGTCGAGTATAAATAATGACAAAATAGTGTAAAATTGAGTAAAATCTGTGGAGTAAAAACAAAGGAAGTAGGAAATATATAGGTAGTCTTCTTTAATAAAAACAGTTGTTCGGTCGCTTTAATATCAATACGACTGTTTATACCTAGTCAGTCTTTTGAAATGGATATTACGCCGTCGGTGAGTACGCCTTTATATCCATTTCTTTCTCTAAAGTGTCTGCCGCTTAGTTTTTGTTTCGGTAACACTTAATTCAAACATATTTCTGTTACAGAAAACGAAGAAGGCTATGAGCAAGGACGAGGTTGCCCTGCTTGTAGATCTCGTACAGAGCAACCCCATTATCACCAGCAAGGAAACGAATGCTTCCACAAATAAATTAAAAGAGGAATGTTGGGCTTCGTTGATTAACACATTCAACGCAAAAAGTGGTCAAATACCAAGAAAACCAGATCAACCTAAATTAAAATGGGACAATTTGAAGAAAGCAGCTCGTAAAAGACCTGCAAAAATCAGGATGAACAATTTGCAGGTAATTTTTTTATATTATCAATTACCTAGGTACTATAGTGCTATTATTTTCATATTAAAAAGGTAAACAAAACATAAGTACTTAACGTTAGATTGAAAGTTACTATAGCCATACCCCAAAATTTTAGTCATGTGGATCCCGTTTCCATGGGAATGTCTGCATAAAAATTATTCTATATGATACAGTTTCATGAAAACCTCTTCAACCACTGAGGCTTTAAAATGGAACATGG
Organism: Brachylomia viminalis; assembly: GCA_937001585.2. Classification (NCBI taxonomy): domain Eukaryota; kingdom Metazoa; phylum Arthropoda; class Insecta; order Lepidoptera; family Noctuidae; genus Brachylomia; species Brachylomia viminalis. Next base: position 3,477,685 of record OW443294.2, read on the forward strand.
AATTATCCAAATATACCAATATTTTTTTTTTTTTTTTTGTAGACTGGAGGTGGCAAACCTGACTTTATTCCACCAGACGAAACCTTGGACAAAGTGGCCAGTGTATTAGGATCCACGTGTACAGGGTTTGATGTTCCATTTGGTGGTGATGGAGTAGGTGCCAGTATTGAAATCGAAGTTATCAATGCAGCATATAATGAAATAAAAACTCCAGAACAACTGCTGTCAGAAAGTGCAACAGTTAACATCCCTGATGCATCACCTTTGCCTCTAAAAACAAGTAAGTAACCTTGCTATTCCTTCTTTATTGCCTTCTATGTATTTTTTTTCATAAATGTCTTTTTTATTAAATTAATATTGTACCTAGATAGGCGTACAGGATTATAATTTTTCTTTTCCATTTCAGCAAACAAGAGGAAAATAGACTTCAGCCCCCAGGCTGCAACTTCGGGGGGCTTTGTACAAGATTCCAAATATTTATACGGAATGACCTCTATGTCCAAGTCCCTGCAAAACAAAGGTAAAATCACTTCACTATTTCTTAAACAGTGTTCCAGTTTCTACTATACATATATGTTTTTTATTTTGGCTAATATCTGCCCGGATCTGTTAATAGCTCTCAGTTTTATATGTCTTTTTTATTAACTCTGTTATTGTAAGCTGATGATCTGCAGAAGAAATAAAATAAATAAATTAAAAAGACCCTTTTTGCTACTATGTACTTAATCCACTACAAAGAAGTTGCCTCCTTGGCAGAGGCCTCCACCAAGAAGCTCCAGTGTGTGCTGGCTGGTGTGTGAGTGCAGTGTGGAACCACCCAAACTAATCTCTTTCTTATGAAATCTAATCTGAACTTTTTATTTTCAGCCAAAAAAATTAAACATAATAAGGATGATGGACGGCTCCAACTCAATTTGGCAATGGCCATATATTATGAAAAAAAGACTGAGAAATTTTTGGAAATTAAATTACTTAAATTAGAATTAGCAAATAAGGAAAATAATTGCAATAACACATGTTAATTATTATTGTTATAATAAGCACTATTAGATTTTACTTGTTTTTCTTGTGCCATATAGGGTCTGTTTCTTGTAGTTAGGTATGGTAAAAGTTTATTAATTTCTATTGTTGTTGTTATTGTTGTATTAGATTTTACTTGGTGCCATATAGAGTAAGTTTCCTATATTTATTGTAAAATTTTATTCTTTTTATTTTATTACTTAATGTGAGTTAGCTAATACTACTACATCCTACGACGGCTCAGCGACCCAAAGTGAGTCTTGTTCTCCCAACAACAAAGAGTTAGCTAATAAGGAAATAAGTGGCTTTAGGTAATACCAAAAATTAATTAGTATTGTAACATATCTAATCACTATAAACGTTGTTATTCATGTATCTTACCACTAAGCGCCACCTATGTATAAAGCTGTGAACTGTTATTGATTTAATGGAGAACGTAAGTAGCAGCTAAGCGTAGCAAACTCATTGTCACTTTCATTGATTGCCTTGTAAATAGTTCACAATGTTGCTAATAGATGTCTCTGATCGTTTACGTCATCTTTGTGAATCGCGGTGTTAAGAGTCTCCGAGAGTTAATGACCCTCGCTACAACCTTTGATTTAGCTAACTTCTAACCAGGTGCACGTACGAGCTACATCCTACTGGAATAGCTCCGTACGACTCCTCGGCTAGTCAGTTAGCTTAAATATTATTACGTTTGCACGTTATTTTTTGGATTAGAGGTCATCTGCCGCTAACTTTGTCCAAGCGGGCGTGGTATTGTTGGTGGGAACCTATTATAAGTCATTAAGTACCTATTCGACCGAGAAACCCTGTATATTACTGTAATCATCCATAACTGTTGGAAATTACATAAAATAAACAGCATCCTGTCAGAACACCCCCCCCCCCCCCTGGAGTTTTCATTTCTGCCGGAACGAGTGACGTCATCGACTTGAAGTCAACGACACCCCCTTACAGTATTGTAATAAAGAAGTATTATATTATATAAGGTGTAAGGTGCTTTTGTTATGCCATATTAGGATAAGTAACAGTTTTTGTTACATAAGAAATTAAACTTTTACTCCATTTTATTACATTTCTGTTTTATTTTATTTATTTTTTATTATACAAGGTAATTGGAAGATGGGTGCAAAGCTTTAAGGCGAAGATAGTACAGACAGTTTAGAACAATTTAAGCCATGGTTGTCTTAGACGAAGTCTTACCATTTTTTTTTAACCTAATTTTTAAGATTTTTTTCGAAAATTGCCAAAATTTTAACTAAACTGGTTATTTATAGCTAAATTGAATGATAAATGAATTCATTTTTATTTTATTTAATTAAAGTAATGTGTAAACAATCTAGCAAAACATGTTTTAGGCATCTGTGTCGTTAGACATTTTTTTACGGACATTTAAATTTAAAGTTCATATAAATTTAAAAAAATCATAAATCATTTTTGAAAACCTTATTTAAAAAAAATTAAGGGTGCTTTTTTTGTTCAAATATTTTTGAAAACATGCGTGATAATCGCTCTTTCCTTTGAGGTATCATTTACGAGGATATTTTACAAATTATTGAAATTAAGATCTACAAACCAATTTGAGGGAGAAATTTTAAATTTTAGGCAGACTAATTAAAACAAAATGTTTGCTTAAAAAACTTACGCTAAGCTTACTTTATGTGTTCGAAATGATAATTACTTCAATTTTAAGAATTTTTTGCACATGCCAATTGAGGGGATTATCTAAACAATGGCCGCCACGCGCTGTGCGGCACATGAAAGAACCGAATTGAAGGGATTATCTAAACAATGGCAGCAATGCGCGGTGCGACGGCATTTCCAGGTAGAACGCCCAGTGAATAGAAAATAGCGATAAATACAATGGTTTTTACAGCAAAATGGTATTAGTTACTAAGGCAACAAAATCGTGTTTTTATTTAGTTAGGGTTAGTCAGTCTGTGTTGAAGCGGTCACATCTTTTACTTATTACAATTAGTTGAATTAGTCAAACTACAGCTGCACATGTGAGAGGACGTTGTCGTGTTGATTCGCAATTTACCGTGTTCAGTCGTAGCCGCAAGCTCCTGCACGTGTTGATTTTTGAGTTGTGTTGCGTTGACATTTAGTGCGCTCCTACGCCGTTTTTCTTAATTGTTAAGTAGCTATGACTACTTTTTCCAATCAGGAATATGCGGATATCGTATTTATGTATGGCAGAGCAGATGGCAATGGATCCTTGGCGCGACGGATGTATCAAGAACGCTTTCCGAATCGCAGGGTACCGAATGTACGAGTGTTTTACAACACTTTTCGTCGACTTGCCGAAGTTGGGTTTCACCACGTGGAACCTGGAGTCAACCCAGGCAGACATGAAACTGACGTCGAAGAAAACATTTTGGCAGCATTTCAAGCAGATCCTACTACCAGTACCAGAGCCGTAGCTCAAAATCTAAACATTTCACAATGGAAGGTGTGGCATACAATGCACCAAAATGACAAATATCCGTTCCATGGTAGGGGTGTGCAAGGTCTGGAAGAGCTTGCTCTTCCAGACCATCCCCAAAGAAGAATACAGTTCTGCCGTTTCCTCCTCAACAGAGACATCGAAGATGCGTGGTTCCTAAAATCAATCTTGTGGACGGATGAAAGCAAATTTTCTAGGGAGGGCATTACAAACTTTCATAACCTCCATGAATGGGCCGACAGAGACAATAATCCACATTTTAAGAAGCGAGTGTCGTTTCAGGGAAAATTCTCTGTCAATGTATGGGCTGGAGTAATTGGCAGAACATTGATTGGGCCCCTCTTCTTACCGGATAATTTAAATGGTGAAAATTATTTGCACTTTCTACAATTCGATTTACCAGTTCTGATAGAGGAAACCGGTGTCCCGATATTCGAAAGAGACCGAACAGTCGTCTTTCAGCAAGACGGCTGTCCAGCGCATTGGACGTTAAATGTAAGGGAACACTTAAATAATTGCTTCCCTGACAGCTGGATCGGCAGAGATGGACCCATCCCTTGGCCCGCTCGCTCACCAGATCTGACCCCGCTGGACTTTTTCGTGTGGGGCCGGGCCAAGGAACTGGTGTATACGAATGTTGAAATAAACACGAGAGAAGAATTGATGGAGAGAATTAATTCAGCGTTTGAAACGATGAAACTGGAGATGATGTTGAAAATAACAACAACAGAAGTGAGAAGACGTAGCCGTGCTTGTATTAGGAATCACATTTTGAACATGAACAATAAATACTTTAGATTCAAATGTTGTTTTAATTACTCCGCCTAAAATTTAAAATTTCTCCCTCAAATCGGTTTGTAGATCCTAATTTCAATAATTTGTAAAATATCCTCGTAAATGATACCTCAAAGGAAAGAGCGATTATTACGCATGTTTTCAAAAATATTTGAACAAAAAAAGTACATTTCGTTTTTTTTTTAAATAAGGTTTTCAAAAATGATTTATGATTTTTTTTATTTACATGAACTTTAAATGTCTGTAAAAAAAATGTCTAACGACACAGAGGCCTAAAACATGTTTTGCTAGATTGCTTACACATTACTTTAATTAAATAAAATAAAAATGAATTCATTTATCGTTCAATTTAGCTATAAATAACCAGTTTAGTTAAAATTTTGGCAAATTCGAAAAAAATCTTAAAAATTAGGTTAAAAAAAAATGGTAAGACTTCGTCTAAGACAACCATGGCTTAAATTGTTCTTAACTGTCTGTACTATCTTCGCCTTAAAGCTTTGCACCCATCTTCCAATCACCTTGTAGATATTACCTTTACAAATTTTTACTATGCAGTCAATTTTGCTCTCCTATTCTTGAAATTAATCATCATTACTGTGTGAACGAAAAAGGGTGTCTGTGGCAAAGTGGCTAGCAGGTTGGCCTCTTAAGTATAAGTAAGGAGCACCAAATCGCTCCTGTCGTCCGTTTTTATTAGTGTAAACTGAAAAGAAATTAAGAATTTTGATTGAATATTCTAAAATAAAAACAAATGAAACAACTTTCTGTGCATAGTAACTTGTTATGTGATCATTCCAAGATTACAAGGACTCACTTATTAAAATATTCTGCAATCAATGTTTCCCTTTCCATAACATTCATGTCATCAACATTATTAGCTACAGGAACAGCCTCTGCAGCAGGTATTTCAACCTCTGGTGGTACATCTACCAAACTTTTACTGCGGCAAATATTGTGGAGTACTCCTGTGGCTATAATGACAGTATGGGCTCGTAAGAGACTCAGGCGCAAAGTTAAAGACACAACAGGGAATCGCCGTTTCCAAACTCCAAATCATCTAAAACCAAATTTATTTATTTTATTAGGTCTACCAACAATTGTTTACACTAATTTACAAACAAACATAAAACATGCGTTTAAACTCTACACAGTGCAACAATTACTTACCACATGGACAAAAAAGAAAACAATAAAAAGTAATTTCGTAAGCTACATATTGCACAAGTAAACTAAGTTAGATATATATCTATGTATAAATAACATAACTAAATGCAAAATATTAAAAGCATAGTTTCTTTAAAAAAAAATTTTTACGTACAGTTACGAGCACCAACATGCCAACACTTGGCAATTTTCAACTGCGATTCCCTCATTAAATAACGAATGCAACGTTGAAATACGACACTTTACATAAACCTATGGATTCGAAAATACTATGTTCGTAATAACATACAAATAATTATGAAGTAGTACTTACTTGCTATATACCTACCTACCTACCTTAATTATAAAGAGCTAAATATTCATATTCATATTTATTTGCATTCCATAATGTTTAAGAGATGTTACAATGGCTTAAAGCTAAGGTACAGTTATGGACCGTGTAGGGCACAGCAAAAAGTATAGGTAATTTTTAAAATAAAAATTAAATTCAAAACATAAATTAACATTAGGCAATTTTTAAACTAATTTATGTTATCAACATTAAATAAGTAAATGTAACATTTTATTTTATTGAGATCAGTCTGTTATAGTTTTAGGTACATTTAATTATTTGGTAAGGTCAATTACAGTTCTGAAGAGTTGAATATAGTGGCATCATGAGAGGAGCCTGGCCAACGAGCCACCACATTCATAAAAATCAGGTTGGCATTGCACACCGCTTGCACATTCAGGGAAAAATAACCTTTTCGGTTTCGGAATTCTTCTCCAATCTGAGCACCTAAGTAGAAAAATAGTTAGGTAAGTAGGAACTAGTGAAATTGTTGAAATGTATGTAGGTACTAACTAACTACATGGTGATTGTATTCTAATGTGTGTCCCATCAAGTGCCCCAAGAACACGTGGAAATCGAGCTACATTGTAAAAGTCTCGTTCTGTGTCAGAGTGCATGTAAATATATTTGTTATACAGTTTAGCAATAGCAAAACTGATATGACGCACAATACGACAAGCTGATGTTTTTGACACACCCACAGTCTGCCACTGATATCAACATTGTGCCTAAAGCATAGAACCTTAGCGTCAATAGTAATTGATGTATTGGAGATATCCCACGATTCCTGAAATGACAACAGTAAGTTAAGTACCTAATAAGGTTAGACGTTAACGGTCTATTATAAATGCCTTCATTATACTAACCTGGCTCCTTTTATTTGTATGTCTGGATAAATTTCAAGAAGTAATTGTTCAACAGATTCTTTATCGAGTCGAACTCTCATTTGAAAAACTTCGTAATAATCCAGCATCGCAAAAAAATCCACTCTTTCTTTATATACTCTTTCACGCCTATCTTCTTCTAAATCAGTCTCACTATAATTCGATATAATATTAAACACTTTTCTATCACTATCTGAACTCAACATTTCGGAATTAAAGCGAAAACAATGAATGAGAAAGAAATTAACCGGCCGAAATCGACGGGTAAACAAAAGGCTAACGAATAGTAATCTTGAGAGTCTACTGACGTTTAAAAATATTTATAGGAACGCCATAAACTGTCATCTCCATACAATACGCTTACCGTCCGTTAACGGAGACCCTCCCATCCGTCAGTAGCAAGCCGTCGGTAAGGCCCATTGTCCACGTAACCGCACGTCATATACGGCATTTACATTCAGCCGTAGTGAGAAGGGAAGTGGGCAGGACGAGTGTATAAACGCGATACTTCTCATGCCACTGCCATTGCCACTCGCGCTGCCCGGCGCTCCCCAAAAAGGCGGTTTTTTGTGCGGAAGTCAAAGGACCGGCAGCGCGAGCGGCAGTGCGTGTTTACATTCTGCTCCGGCGCTCAGTACTCGCCGAGCGCCTGGAGGAGAAAGACGTTCGTTTAGAATTTTAGATCATCGAAAATGCCGTCCGAATGGAGCCCAGAGATTACAATAAAATTCTTAGAACTACTGGAAACGGAAAAAGTAATTTGGGATCTTAAGGATAAACAACATAAACAAAAACATAAGGTTCACGGCGCGTGGAAAAAAATCAGTGTTGCTTTAGACATACCTATTGACGAACTTAAATAAAAAAAAAGTCTCTGATGGCCACTTTCAGGCCTCTTTTGAAGAAAAAACATAATTCAATCCGATCCGGTGCAGGTGCAGATGAGATATTTAATCCGATATGGTTTGCCTTTGATATTATGGAGAGATTTTTGGGGCCCACTTTTATTGTAGATGATACAGTGAATACGGAAGAACAGGTAAGCAGATTTTAGACTATTGATTTATATATATTATTATTACTAGCTATTTAAATTGTAGTAGGTATGTGTCGTATGTGTCCTTTTTCAGGCCCTCAATCTGGGAAATAGATTTAGGATTGCGCTAGGTTGATTATGTAACGTTTTCGACCGTGCGTAATTACTATTATTATTTATATGTTATTTTGTATACTAAAAATGACAGATAGTCCTGCCTGACGCGCGTACAAAGCGTTACATAATCAAAATCAACCCGCAGGAGGTGACCTAGGTAATTTTACTGAATAAAACATGTATTTTCTAATTGGTAGGTATTTATTATTATATTATTTAGGAAAGGCTTTGAAACCCCTCTTTCTCCAGGTGTACTTATATAATGCAAGTAGGTACCTACTAATAGTCTTTTTAACGGATGGTATCAAAATAATTTGCAAATTCTGATCGAATTTCTGTGATGTTACTTGGAGCACGTCTGCCAATAAGTGGTATTGGCCTTATAGCTGATGATGAAGTGTCGTTTTGTCTCCAAGTGCCTTCAACATATTGCCCGTTTCTAATGGAATCGAAAGTTCCTGGAGGTGTGTAAATGCTCTGAGAAGATTTGCTCTTTCGTAGAAAATTATGTAATAAAATACATGTCATAACAATTTGTGGTACCTTTTCTATATTAAGTTCTATTGGTTTCTTGAAAATTCTAAATACAGATGACAACACACCAAACACATTTTCAACGATTACTAGAAAGTTTGTAATTAAATGTGCGCTCTACAGTGCCAATGTCATGATTACCAGGAAAGGGTTTCATTACATTTTTGTGTAAAGCGAAAGCTCCGTCACAGACAAACACATAAGGAACATTTATTTCTCTTCCTGGTAGTGGAGAATCTGGTGGCAAGTTAAGAGTGCCATTGTCAATTTTTTGCCAAAGCAAGCTATGTTGAAAAATTCCTCCATCACTTATACGTCCTTGTCCACCGATATCGGCAAAAACTAAATTATAGTTACTATCTACTAAAGCCATTAGCAAAATGCTATATGTATTTTTGTAGTTATAATACTTCGAGCCGCTATGTAATGGACATTTTACTACGATGTGTTTCCCGTCGAGAGCTCCAACACATCGCGGGATTTTTTTTCTAAATCCCTCTTCAATAGCTAACCATTCTTCTGGTGTTTGTGGTAACTGGAACAAAGATAACATATTTCATTAGTTTTATTTGTTTCAGCTTCTTCAGGATGATACTACACCACCAATCAACGGTTCCATTGAGGGTGAAACAATGCCTCCGAAGCCACCTACACCACCAACCCAAGGTTCCAATGTGGACGAAACCATGCCTCCGAAGCCATCGCAAACAAAAGAAAAGGAAAGTTCACAAACAGTTCACTACACAGCAACCAAAACTAATGCAAAGAAAAGATACATGGACCATATTATCAGTGAAGCCGATAAAAAAATTAATGACAGTTTTGAAACTTTAAGCAACATACTGCTTAAAGTCTCTACTTACCTCTCATACGCACAACCGAAATGAGGTATCTGGGAGTGCAAATCGACTCCCGCTTTAGCTGGGACAAGCATATAGGAAATATAGTTTCCCGTACAAGGAAACTTCTGTACATTTTCAAAAAACTAAGATCTTCTGCTGACCTAGAGACATTAAAATTGGTTTATTTTTCCTTAGCACAATCGATACTAATGTACTGTATACCGGCGTGGGGAGGCACGTTTGCTACTGGCATGCTGCGAGTGGAGAGAGCGCAAAGGGCGGTCCTAAAAGTGCTTTTAAAGAAGCCTATTAGGTATCCGACGGTAACTTTGTACCAACAATGCTCTGTACTCACAGTAAGACAGCTCTATGTGCTTCAGACCGTTCTGCGTAAGCATGCTACAATCCCATATAATCCAAACAACAAGCGCAGGAAGGACATAGTGTGCGAAATTCAGCCGCATAGAACTGCTCTCGCCAGTAGAAATTTTTATGTAAATAGTTCTCGTCTTTACAACCGTATTAACAAAATAGCATACGTACATAACTTACCAAAAAACAAGTGCAAAAAAGAATTACAAATCCTCTTACTAAAATTAAATTACCGGGAGACTGAAGATCTTCTCAAACCAATCCAATAGATGTATCTCAAAAACAGACGCATACATACACTCACTCACACACTAACACATCCACTCTCTCATACACTCACACATACACTCATACATGCAGAATCACTCACCTGTGCACCCTCTTGCACGCACACGGACAAATATTAACTTAAGTAATAAGTAGCTTAATTTTAATTTAATTTTAGTTTATAATATTAATTGATTTTATTATTTTTAAATTACTTTTACTGTTTATTTTATTACCATATATTTTTTTACGAGTTCACTCTATAGCACGTTCGAATTTTTAATATATTGTAACCTATCTTGGAAGGCGCTGGTGTCTGTGATACAATGATTTAATTCATTAGTACAGACACCAACGATACACTTTTTTCTGTATAGTTCATTTTAGTTGGGAAATTGTTTATGTGAACCTTAAATGTGTTTTTTCAGAAAATAAAAATTTATTATTATTATTATTACTGCAGACAAAAAAAAGAGAGGAAGACGAGTGCGATGTTTATGCTTCATTGTTAGCAAAAAAGTTAAGGAAATATCCAGAAAGAATGCGAGACAGGATTATGTACAAAATTGATGGTCTTCTTCTGGATAACCCTTACCCTGATGACGAGCGATCATCAAGTGCTTCTACGTCTTATTCAGTGCCATCTCCTTATGCTCAACAAACATTTTAAACTCCGTCTTCGCAATATGGTCCAACTCCGTCTCCGCAGTATGTTCCAACTCCGTCTCCGCAATATTTCCCAACTCCGTCTCCGCAATATTTCCCAACTCCGTCTCCGCAATATGATCCACCTGTTTATGTAATTTCGTCCCAAAATCCTCCTGCGACTACATCTCAGGCTCCGGTCTATTTACATATTCCAGAAGAAAATATAAATATGCAAAACGAGGTTATATTGCAGTCCTCAACAAAAGAGAGAAAAAATATCGCACAAGAAAGGCAAATACATGTTTTATCACAAGAAGTTATTGTGCCTTCTGAAATCAGCGACGTAATTAAAAACGCATACAATGATTCCTAAATGTTGACATAAATAATTATTATGTTCAGTGAAATTAATACTATTACCTATTAAGAGTTTGTAATTCTTTTCTTTTCTTTAATAAAAACATGGTGATTTTTTTAAATATACTTTTCTTACCTTTATTTCGTCTCTTAAAACTGTGTTAAGAGCCTTGCATACTTCTGGAACAATCAGTGAAATAGCCAGTGTTGAAACTTTGAATAAGTAGTGTAGACTTCGGTAACTATCTCCAGTCGCTAGATATCGAAGGGTTATTGCTAGGCGTATTATTGGTGGAATAGGTATTCTTAGTCTTGTCTGTTTCTTTATCATAGGTTCAATTTTGTTCAACAGAAATTCAAAATCGGTACGAGACATTCTGCAAAAGTTAGTAAATTCCCCAGATTCTTCACTATTCATTTCATTGAAAAAGTTATTCATTACGTCCCTGAAACCAAAGACAGGCATGATAAATAACTCATACTTACTAGTAGTATTAGTATATCGACGGTGAAGTATCAATATCTAATAACTAACAGTTTAGCGATTTTCACTTTATTGCATATTCGTAGGTAAAATGTGAAAGAGCTCGTATTTGCAAAGATATAAGGTCTGGAATTGTTCTTATTTATGAGATATTCGCTTAAAGAAATACCTAATAAGTCACCGTGCTTGATTTTTGCTTGCAATACCGAATATCTACGCTTAAAAACGTGTTGACTGTGGCGCTGTCCCTCGCTGACTAGACTAGCTAGTTGCAGTGTCGCATCGCAGTGAAGAGAACGAAAAGTAAATGTCAGAGTGTGAAAGAGAGGTGAACAACTGAACAGGTACTGTCCAGCCAAATAGCCGACTTTGATGGTTGTTTAATTCCATTCTCATTGACAGAGCCTCCGGCAGGAGGCGTTTGGCCCCCCTAGATTGGACAGGAGCCGCTTTAAGGCAGCCCCGGCCCTTTCCAGTCTGGGAGCCAAACGTCGGAAATGCTCCACGAAGTTCCACCGGCTGTCGAGGACGAGTCCCAGGTACTTCATCGTCGATTCGACGCCGATGTGAACCCCTCCTACCGTTATTTGGGAACCCGACGGTGGCGTGTTCCGAGGACCATGAAAACACATGGCCTCGGACTTGTGCAGGGCCACCTCGAGTCCCAATTGCCGGATCCTCTCGACGATTGTCGCAACCCCGCGTGTCGCTAGTTCGGCCGCCGCCTGGTGCGACCTCCCCTGCGCCAGGACCACCCAACCAGCAAAAACTAGGCTTACAACAATCTCAAGACTACTGTTTCGTTGCTCTTACATCACTCCTATATAATGATATAAGCCTGGGTTTGGGCACCAATTATAAGCATATTTAGTTTAATATCGTTCTAATATCAGTCTAATTGAATGCTGTTAGTACTTAGTGAAATCTAGCCAAAATTAATTTAAGCCGACTTAGGCTAATATTGCTTTTACGTAAGTATCATGTAAGCCTGCATAGGTTTATATTGGTCTAAGGTTAGAATATTTTGAGAATTTTTCGTCAGATCCAACTTAAAAGTTCGTGTGAGTGTTGGTTTGAAATTAAATGAAAACAAATTAAAGTTGCGTGAAGTTAATGTTTATACTGTGCGGTACGGCATTTTAGTATAAAAGTAAAAGTAGCTATATGGTAAGTAATCGTATTGGAATTTATTATTTACTGTTAATTAGACCTCGTTTTACGCTTCAAAATTCATGCACCTTGTTAAATAAGGTATTTCCTGTTCTCGTTTAATTATTTTATTTGTTAATTTGTATTGATAGTGTCGCCATTAGTATAGCTGCATTTTACAAGCGCACTATTAAACTAATGTAAGATTGTTTACTCTAATTTTAGCATTCGGTATACTAAAGATAACTCCATATTGGAATAAATTAGGGTTCCTCGCAATTTTACTTAAAACCATAAATCGACAGAGAGAAAAAACGAAGTCGGCGCGCGCGGCGCGGGTGGCGGGGGCGACGGCGGCGGCGCGGGGAGCGGTGTAGCAGTCTAGCAGTGCCCGCGCGTCTCACGTCTGCATTGACGTAGTGTTGTGAATTTCTTTCTTTGCTTTTTTAACGACCGACGCATGTTTAAAAAAAATGTAGTCGTCGTTGTTTAGACATTAAGTTCGCGAACAAAGACACTGATTTCTCATAACACAACACGCCGCTCTAGCGCCGCGCGATCTGCCTGCTGTCCTGCTGTTTCAAGATCGGGTATTGCGTTGCCGCGCCGCTCCTCACGCCGCCGCCGCCGTCACCGCCGCCCCGCAATCGCTGACTTCGTGTCCGGGGCAGAACACATAATAAGTAAGTTACTTTTTTATTCAAGGGACAACGTTTGTGAAGTAAAATGGTTGTTTATATGGATATAGACCGTTATCTAGTCAAGAAAGACTTCCGTATGCTAAAAACTTTAGCATGGCCTTGGAATGAAACACACTTCTTGTTGAACGAAATATGTCACGGATGTGGCCACTTTAACAACGCCATGAAGAACAAACCTAAACACTTCATTATGAATCAAAAGAATTTGAGAAAACTATTACGCTATAATTTTTTTTGGTGTGAAAATTGCTCTGTGTACACAATTTATGATCATTATATCGATGATGAATGTGAACTATGCAATTAATATTTAAAAAAACATCCAGCCTTATTACTTCATCTTCATCAGGTAGGTAGGTTAGTTAATCCTCTCATTGTTTTTTCTTGGCATCAAGTGGAAAGAAGTCGAGGTGGATCCGCTATGGTAGCTCCCGAGATTAAAATTTTCTTACGTTTTTTTGCAATTTGCAAGTCAGTGTCAGGTTGTATCTTGATCAAAATACTCGTATGATTTGCGACCATAACAAAATTATGTATTTACAGAATCATAATTATTAGAATCATTCATACATGACTCTTACGGCCGGGCCACAACTTCGGTCTAAGCGGCGAGCGGCGCGGCGGGCGGCGCGGCGCCGGTACTTTGAGCAGCGAAACTATGAGCGGCGAGTGGCGACCCGTGGCGTTCTCCATATATTGTAGAACGTTTGATCGTTTCGCCCGCCGCTGCCGCTTACCGCGGCAAGGTCGTGGCACTGCCGTTAGTTAGATTTTTTTTATAACAATTGAAGTTATGGTCGTGCACTTGGCAATCAAAATCGACTCTCGACACTTCGACACGACAATCGTTCTCCCACTTCATTGATTGCTTACGTACATTTCGTTTTGGCACTGTTACGTATGTCCGACATTCTTTCGTGGATACCTTACCTTACCTCTACTCTACCTTACCCCTGATCAAATAATTACATCGCATTTGTTAAGATTTTGAGTTCGTTAAAACACTTAGGGCTGGTTTTTTGATCCGTAGTTAACTCAACCAATTGTTATAAATTGTCGTTAGTGTCAAAATTTTGACACAATGTGCTACAGATTGTGTCAAAATGTAACCATTAGTTACGATTTTTAACAATTGGGTGAGTTAACTACGGATCAAAAAACCGGTCCTTAGCTAAAAATAATTCTTACTTATTTTTTCTTATTGTTACGTACATTTTTACGACTTTTTTTACAGATTTTGAACTTTTGTTATATTGAAGATTTACAACATGCCATTCAAGATTGTGCAGACCATTGAGCGAGGAAAGCATAGTCTAACAACAGTACCTGAGCAGTGGGAGCATAATGGCGTCCTATTTTGGCCTAAAAACAGCAAACAAGAGAAACTAAGAAAAAATGAAAGTTCAGTTGCGGATTATAATCAATGGTCAAAAATTAACTGCATAGTCAAAAGGAAAGATATTCCAACATATTATGACGCTGAGGCTGAAATCGACATCATGAGTAACAATTCCGAAACGGAGACCGATAATGAGAATCAACCACCACTGAAAAAAAAACTACTAGCCATGAAGTCTTTTAATAATATGGTAGAGGTTAGTAAATAAAGTCGATTTAAATCAGTTGCTTATGGGGGATGCGTCAGCTAGCTCGCGAAATTCAATCTTTTTTTACGTTTTTTGCAATTTGCAAGTCAATGTTAGGTTGTATGTTGATCAAAATATAATTCGAAATATGATTCACTTGCAAATACTTAGCAAATAACGTAAAAAATACAGAAATTATTATTTTTTTACCTCTTTGTTATTTCTGGCTTAAACAGTATAATGGTAAAACGTGTCTAGTCATTGGTCTAGATTATATTAATTTATAATAAGTATTATTTTCAGGATATCTATCAGGCTGCCTCAACTTCCATTCAGGTAGTCTCACCACAGACCACAACCTATACCACTAATGATACTCCAACGATAAGACGTCCCGCATACCCTAATTTACAGGTGTGTTATATTATATTATATAACGTTATTATTTTATCAGTTCTCCGGAACCCGTGCTATGGGTTCTGCGATGTTTGAAAGTCGGATGGCCGCGCATGAGAAAATTGTTTTACTCTTTATGTATGATATTGTTTTATAGTAATTGTATTTATGATAGTTGTACTATTTTTGTAGAACACCAATCAAGACGCTTCAGCCTCAGTAACTGTTGGTACTGAAATAACAAAAACAAATAATCTTCCAATTATACATATAAATGAAGAAAGTTGCATTTTTCAAACAGTTTCACTAGAGGAAGAAACAGGAACATGTGAAAATGAGAATGTTGGAACAGTACCAGTTACAGAAATACAATCTGAAGAAAAATCAATTCTGGAGGAGATTAAAACTATTAAAAATGATATACAAACGATTACTGTAAACCAAAGTGTATTGTGTGAAAATCAAAATACCATTATTGCGCAACTGTCTGAACTATCAATAAAACTTGAAGAATTTATCAAGCAATCCCTTAGCACCAAAAAATACACAAATAATGGCGAATCTGGCACCCTAAAAAGAACACTGGCAAATTTAGGCCCAGGAGCGGACACGAATGAAATATATATTAAAAAAAATCTTTAATTAAATAGTTATTTACCGTCATTTTTAAACGCCTTTTAACCATTGGGTACTAAAAAACACAATAAAAAGAAGTTGATAGCGGAAGCCATTTTGAATGAACTATATGTGGAATTAGGAAATGCACGTGAAATGTAGAAGTCATTGACTGGGTTGCCAGGGGTAAAATATATAATATTTTATGTAGAGGTCATGATTTCTCATTATTTAATTATTATTATCAATAAGATCCATTTTGAAAATCAAAATATATCCGTTGATGCATTACATAAATATTTTTGTTAATTTCAACGTTTTTGGTTCATAATAATTGTGGGTTTGCGTTGATTTCGATGGTGGATCAAAATGCTAGAAGCCAAATTAAATATAAGTGTCAACTCAAGAAACGTCAAATGATCTCAATAAATCAATCAAATAATCAATGTCATTCACTCCCGCAGACTTCGGCTTGCGAATTTGTGATTTACTCGACTGTTTTCTTTTGTGATTTACCTTGTTTTGTTTGACCTGGCTATTCTTTTTGGACTCTGGAACTGCTCAAACGATTGATCCGGCTGTGTTATAATTGGATTTTGTTGTGTAAAATGGAAGGTCTGAGATGTTTGAATTGTGGTTTAACGATCACCACCAATCGAAGGCACTCGCCGGCTAATGCCGATGCGGTTCGACAAACTATAACGCAATGGATTGCTCCACGCACAGTGAGTATTAAATTGTATATTTTTAACTATGACATGTGCCTTATTTTGTTATAAACGCACTTAACAATTTGGAAGCCTTGATGCTGACTACAGATCAATTAATTTTCAGATGACTGCCAGTGATCATGTTTGTGATAGCTGCTGGACCTTGGCCAGCAACGTAAATACTCAACATCGACACCTATGCGTCAGTTGTGGCCGCTCCCTACTGAGAATTCGTTTCCATGTGTTAAATATGGATAGTGAGCATGCATATGACATTTATAGACTTGTAAATGAAAACATGCAGAGAAGACTTGGACGTCAGGTTAGTGAAATCATTTATTTATATAAATTGGTTACATTACAGCAAGTCATTTAGCTAAAGCTATGTATGACCTATTTTTTATATTTGTGATGATTGATGTACTTACCTATATTAAATCTCCATGCTTACTATAACACTATCAAAAACAAGCAAGAAGATCCCTTTCGAGACACCTTTCAAAATGATTTTTAAAGTTATTTTAAGTTTAACATGATAAATGATGTTTATTCAGTAAATTGGTTATTCGTAATTACCTATACAATTGAAAGTCAATGTGTTACCGCCAAGAAAAACCGTACTGTAAAAACCTTATACCCACTTATATTTTTCTTTCAGGCAAGGATTGGCCATGATAATATTTGTCATCCATGTTGGCAGCGGGCTGATCGTTTGCGGAATAGACAATTATCTGTTGCTTCCACAAGTACCTCTCAATCTACTTCTATATCAATTAATATTGACAATACTGAGACGGAATCAACACCAGCAGTTGATGAAACACCAGCAGTGAATGTAATACCTGTAGTGGATGAAACAGCAGCAGTAGATGCAAGCCAAAATATAGGCCAAGTGCAGCTTCCATCCTATTTGCGTGCACCTGATACCCAGCGACATTGTGTTTTCCAAGGTTGTATAAATTCACAGAGACGAATAATTCCCACCTCTATTAGAAAACGTGTTTTGTGTGATTACAATTATTATATACCTGCTAACTGTCGTGTTTGTAATGAACATATGTCTGCAGCACTGTGGCATAATTTATCAGAAGCGGAAAATGCAATAAATTCTTTTAAGCCGAACCATTTTGAAGAAATCATAGCATGGTTTCAGTCTAGCCAAACATCTGTTTTAGAGTTTCAGAATATTGATGGATTAAGTGATGATCACCTTCATTATTGGATCGGGTTGTCTAGAGATCAATTTAATCTTATTCTTGCTGAAGTTCCCCGTATCAATGATATGATTAGAGGGCAAATAGCACTTCTAGCTTATTTAATTAAAATGAGGACAGGGGACTCAGATGAGCGCTTGTCAAAACTATTTAATATTCCAAGAAGAACACTTGAGGTTATGATGAGTAAGGTTAGGGAATTACTTAAACAGGATTTTGTTCCTCGACACTTAGGACTAAGTCACATATCCCGCCAGGAGGTTGCTAACCGCAATTTAATTATACCAAATGGGCTATTTGGTACTGCGGATTATAGTACGGCTATTGCAATTTTTGATGGGACATATGTGTACATACAAAAAAGTAGCAATTATAAGTATCAAAAACAAACTTACTCACTTCATAAATACAGAAACCTTATAAAACCATTTCTCCTTGTATGTACGGATGGTTATATCATTGATGTACTTGGGCCGTATCCTGCAACTACATCAGATGCAGACATTATGCGAAATGAGTTTGCAGATGGGCAGCCTTTAAAAAATTACTTTGCAAGTGGGGACACCTTTATATTAGATAGAGGGTTTCGGGTTGCAGTTCCCTTATTACGACAATGTCATTTCAATGTGTCCATGCCAGCATCTCTTGAAAGTGGTCAACATCAATTAACTACGTTACAAGCTAATAAGTCTCGGGCCACCACAATTTGTAGGTGGGTAGTTGAAATTGTGAACGGTCGATTTAAAAGAGATTATAAGCTTTTCCGCCAAGATTTTTTTAATGTTGCTTCAAAACATGTAATGACGGACTTTACCATAGCTGCAGCTATAATTAATAGTTTTCATCCACTTCTAACAGACAGAGCGAATGCTCAAACAATATTAAATATAATTCAAAATAAAATGTACATTGATAATCCTCTGGCTACTTATGTAACTAGTCATGATTTAAATAGAAGGCGAGCTCAATTCGAAAGAATTAATGTTAATAATCATAATGTTAATGATTTTCCAAGGCTGGACTTTGAACAACTTATTTTAATATTGTTAGGGCCTTATCAAATCAAACAAGCCAGATCATATTATGGTGAACATATACGAAGTGGAGGACAATATGAAATTGAAATATACAGAGAAAGCAACAGCAATTTACGAGACTTAATTTCACAAACTGACAATAAATGGTTGCTCAGAGGGAGAATCCAAAGTCGGCACGTTAGTAGAAGAGTGTACTTTGTTTACATTATAATAAATAATAATCTTAGCGGGCGTGACGCTATAGAGCAATATTGTTGCAACTGTTTGGTGGGCAGACGCACTGTAGGGTGTTGTGCTCATGTCATGTCTATTATATGGTACTTGTCATGGGCTCGACATGAGCCAAACATATGCCCACCAGCTCAATTTTTAGATGACTTATTAATTATTTATGAAAATGAATAAAAAAGAGCTTTATTCTAATGAAAAGTGGTTTCTTTTTCTCAATTACCTTAAATGTCTTTTACTTTTATAACCTGAAAAATGTTTTTTGTTATCTCACTAATATCTCAGTATTCCCATGATCAATACTGATATTGATGTTTTTATAGTAAATAATGTTTATGACCAGTAATTTTAGCATTTGTATTATTATTGTCTGTTGAGTTGAAAAAGTGGGCCTGACGAAGTATGGGCGTTTGCCAGTGTCCTTTGTAATCTGATGGAGATGGAAGAATTTGAAAGAGAACTTGACCAACCCGATACAAGAGATGAACTGTACAGACAATTTTCTATTATTTTAAACCAAGGTGTAGGAAAGGGGACAACTAATGCGTACTCCCTCATCGATGCTATGTTCGATAGGAAGTTTTTCACACTGTGTTCATGGACTGGAGTCGCAAAAGGAGATGCGACGAAAATTTGCTTCAAAGGGTTTACCAAGACCATTAACTTTTTCTTTAATATAGTTCACGAATCCGATAAAACTTTCACTAAAGCACAGTTGACAAAATTTTTCAAGATAATTTTGCGCAATGCTCGCTACCGGTCTGAAAATGAACAGGGGAGGATGTCTGCTCAAAGACAAAAGCAAAAAGGGAAATCAAAGACGAAAAAGGGTCTACCGGATTCATCGCAAGATAATTTGCAGAATCACCCATCAGATCCAAATCAAAAGGAATTGTCAGATCTGGAAGGCGAGACAAACTACGAGTAACTACCTAATGTGTCCTTACTCCAAGATGATCACCGAAACGCAAACGCCTCGATCACGCCTGATGGAGGAAGACGAGGTCTATATAGGGTGACTGGCAATTAGTGTACGATACTTAAACACATGATTGTGCTTATGATAACAAACAATTTTTATTATGGGAGCAAAGCCGAAATCGTGAAAAAAATATCAGCTGTTCAGTACATTAGGCAAACATAAATGTACTGAACAGCTGATTTTTTTCGCGATTTCAGGTTTGTTCCCATCGTAAAAGTTGTTGGTTATCATGGGCACAATCGCGTGTTTAAGTATCGGACACTAATTACCAGTCGTCCTATATATTTTGTTCACTTTGATTTTTTATTTGACCGATTGACATTCCAAGGTTAATTTAAAAATTTTGTTATTAGTTACTTAATTTGTGTGACTTTTTAATTTGACCGATTGAGATTCCAAGGAATATGTTAAAATTTTGTTACTACTAAAAAATTTTGTTACTATTTTGTTGTTACTAATTACTTTATTTGTGTGACTTTTTTATTTTACGATTGAGATTCCAAAGAATATGTAAAAATTTTGCTACTAGTTACTTTATTTGTGTGACTTTTTTATTTGACCGATTGAGATTCCAAAGAATATTATGTTAAAATTTTGTTACTAATTACTTTATTTTTTTATTTAGATGATTAAAACGATACATAAATTATTATTTTTTTATTTCAAAGTATGTAACAGCGGTACAAAATACAAATTTTGACCATATAAGACACTCACTAATTTGCATTTTATGTTAGAAATTTTATAAACAGTTTTCGTCTTTCTAATACTTTTATATTCACACTGGTATATGTTTAAAAATGAAGATTTCAAAGGGTCTTCAAAAGCATCGTGCGTATTTTCGATGCGATAGCCATGTATTTCAATTTCTTCTTCAATATCTTCTTTAACACACACAGATTCCAATTCTACTACATGATTTTCGTAAGTGAGAAACCACTTGTCTTGCTGTTTTGAAGACAAAATAAATGTTTTCAAATGCAGAACCACTCCCGACTCGCCTCGTCGACGTTTCTTTAAATACGGATATTCTGTTTCATCTTCCATCAATTTTCCGATTTCACATAGCTGCTTCTCATTTATTCGTCTGGCTACTTGATGAAGTGTTTTGTTGCCTTGTCTTATCATGCTTTTAATTCCATAAAGTTTATTTTCAAATGGGTATGCGTTGAAACTTTGGAGTATCCCAAATTTTCTTACCTCGTCTACTAAGTGCGTTAAGTTGTGTATGTTGCTGGTTACATAGTCTTTACCATAAATTATTTTGAAATGTTCAGTAAAATATTGCAACATTCCTTCAGCGACTTCCAAAAGCGGAAAATGTCTTTCATTTGAGCATATTGTTATGGCACAAAAAAAATGCATGAAGTGAGAATATGCTTCGTGTCTCAACAAATCTTTCAATATTATGAAACTCAAATAGTACATAAAAGATCTGTATTCGGAGCCCTTCCAGTGAGCAAGGACGTCGACTGCTCTGACTGATCGATGTATTTCTTTCGGAATTGTACGATTCACCAAGAAGCTATTGATTTTCTCTATATCTTGAGCCCGCCATTTCGTTAGATAGGTTCCAAAGTTCCCATCTTTCCATCCAATTAATAGTCTCTTCATGACACCGAGATCAATGAGATGGAGAGAATCAGAGACGGGAAAATCTTCAACCATGTCGATATTCAACTTCATTAATGGTGAATCCTGCTTATGATGTCCTCCATATATTTTTTTACGAAAGTCGTCGTTATTTCTTTTAGGGCAATCAAATTTGGGAAATGTCACTGTATTGGATTTATGAGAATATTCACCCACCACTGTGCATTTTAGACACCCATGTTTGCCATTAAAGTTGCAAACACCTGAAATAGAAGACATAAGTTATTGTATTTCGTTGAATTTACTACATGCCTACATGAACACTGATAACCGTCAATATCAAAATAAAGTAGCACCTTTGATAAATTGATTTTAGTACTGTGATCTAATCAATCAAATTACCCTTTATCATTGCTCGTGCTGGAGAATCACATATGAAAGCTCTAATTGTGACTTTCACAGTTTTTTCAGTTCCTGTGTTAGAAGTAATCGTCAATCCTTCTTCAAGCTGCTTCATTTCGTTAACAAAAGGCCCCAAATAAGCATCTAAATCAGATGGCTTTGCATTACCTGCGTAAATTCCTGTAAAAGAAGATGTTAGATAATTCCTTAACTATAAAATCAAACAAATATTTGGTTGTCATGACTACACAGAAAAAAGGCATATTATTAAGAAAATGCTTCATGTGCGACACTTTGATCCTGCCATGCCGCCATCATTGCCTGTGCAACTAGTGCGCTGACTTGCTGATATGTCGTGCGCAAGTCGACACATTTCTTTTGACGAACCTTTTTTCCTGTTAATAGCAACCACTGACCTCTGTTATACAAGTACTTGTATATTAGAGGTCAGTATTAGCAACTCTTTCATACCCATAGTACAAATCTTCCACCCACATATTATATCATATTATGCTGTTTAATATAAAAAATAACAATATATTTACCTATTACAAACGGAGATACGTCAGGCAATTCAAATATATTACATAATATGGGCCATAGTTGTTGTCTTGAACTATTAGATACTGGCAGTCCGTCTATATTGACATTCAAATGAATACTATCTGGAGTGCACGATAAACGTCCTAAAATATCAATGAGTCTTGTAATCAAACCACTGTGCCAATACATTCCTGGAGCCGAATTAATAATGTGTACTATCTCTTGGTTTGTTTCAAGTAGTGTTCGCGCGTCTTTGGGTAGAACATCATTTAGATTCTTGTTTAAAATAAATAATAATGCATTTAGTGCTGCATGTGATATGTTAAATTTCAACGCCCATTTCTTGACATCATTTTTTAACACGAAAGTTTTTTCATAGTCGGTTTCGTCCTCGCTCAGAGATTCATTTTCACTGAAATCATTTATCACAAAATTCCCGTCGTTATTATCGACCTCTTGTATGAAAGCAAAACCTGCAGAACCCTCACTGATATTTTTCTCAACACTACTTTGTCCTGGCAGCGGTATATTTGTTTGTCTTTTTAACATTTCATTGTACTTCTTTACAATTTTCCTCCTATAGCCACCAGTTTTCATAAATCTTTTCCAGTTTTTGTAATCCATTATTACTATTAAATTTAAAAACTTAAAATAAAATATGGCCAGCATACTCTTAAAACTATTCCCAAAATCGATCTAAGATCAAACGCTCTTATATGGGTCTTGTCTTTTGTATTGTAAATATGTTGACCCAAAATCACTCTAATATCATACTTATCCAGTGGTATTGATCTTATATTAGTTTCAAATAAGATCAGAAATGCACGTACTCACAGTACTCTTCTGCTATGCTGATATTAGTCTGACATCTTACAATAGCATTTAGCAAGTCTAATATAAAATCAAATGAGCTTAGAAAATACCCATAAAAGAGCAAGTTTTTCTGAAGTGCAACTAGTCTTAGTAAATGCTCTTATATTCCTATATGAGACTAGGTTAAGAGACTGAGCATTCTTGAGGCCATACCGGCTTGTCTAAATGTAATATAAGATCGATGGTATGTTCTAAAACAAATATAAGAGCGCTTTAAGCTTACTACTCTTAAAAAGTGTGAGTTCTGAGACTGTTTTGCTGGTTGGGCAGCGTGTCGTCAGCGTAACAAACCACGCTGACGCCGCTAGGGAGGTCGGCGCGCAGCACCCAGTCGTATCCGATGTCCCACAGATGCGGCCCCAGGACCGATCCCTGTGGGACACCGCACGACATCTCTTGCCGGTTCCATACTCCCTGGTGACCAGGGTAGATGACGGCCCTGTCCGTCAAATAGGCCTCGACCACACGACAGGGGTAGGTCGGCATCCGGTGATACCGGAGTGCCTCCCTGATGCAACTCCAGGGCAGGGTATTGAAGGCATTGGCGATGTCTAAAGACACCGCCAAGACGACACCACCCCGGGCCACAGCATCCCCCGTCGTGAGGGCCCGCACGCGCATGATGGCGTCCACCGTACCTCAGAGACCTAAGATAGTAAACTCTGAGAATATCAACTATCGCCAGTTGCACTCCAACAGGATACCAATTTCAGCTACAAAGTTTAATCATTTACAACAGCTTAAACAAGTTCTTCCCAGAGATTGTCACGCGTTTTACGATACACTTCCTTTTGCATAGGAAATTTAATGCAAGTGTTATTTTATGATCAATTAGTTGATTTGCTATTATTGATTATTGTGAATGTTGTCCCTTGTTCAAAGATAGAATTTGCTATTTTAACCCTTTAAGCGCGTGGCTAAATATCAATGACCGTGCCCCTAGCGCGAGGCTACAAATCGAAAAAAATTTTTTTTTTCGTTTTAGTTGTACCACACAGTTATTAGGACGAAAATAGAACGAAAAAATCATGCATGTTTTCTGTCGCAGAAATACGACACGCGCGATAGGGACACGAAAATATTTGTCGCATATATGCGACACGCGCGGTCAAAGGGTTAAATAATAATTATTAAGCTTAGCTTTATACTAAGAAAGTGAGAGAGTTATATTTTTGCTGTCGTTAATTAATTATGTTAATTTTTTTCATATCTATTTGTTTTAGGGGAACCTATTGATTATTAGTGTGTAACGTTGTACCAAAAAGACTGATTTAGGTATGTCAGATTATTATATTTATGAATTGTCTTGATATCACTTGACTAATGCTGTGATTACGATTTTAGCTGTTCAACATAGCTTTTTTGATCTCATCTCTATACGTTATTTTTAGTTGATTAATAAAGCCATAATTATTTGTGCCAAATTAAGTTATAACCAAAAGAAAGGTTGTCTTTCAAGTATTGTAATTTTCACTAATATTAGCCTGTCTTAATTTTTAATTACTTTTGTCAAACTTGTTACAACAAATATGGCATAAAAAAAGAATTGTGTTACTTTTGTCAAATTTAATAAATACGATGTGTAAATTTAATCCAGACTGTTTTTATTTATAAATACAATACCTTGTATCTACGCGATAAATACCAGGTTCTCAGTTAAATTTGAAACAATAACTTCTATCTACGTTTATATCCCTAACCTGAAATATTATATTGAAATCATTATCACCATCTCAAGCGTTTCCTACAATTTTTTAAATATCAGTTACTTTTTGATTCAAATGTTAAAAACTATAGAAATTAAACGTTTTTTTCGCTTCCTGTAAAATCATGGTTTTGTAGTTATTAGATATTGATACTACCCCGTCGATATGCATTAAACAATTACTTTTTAAGTAGGTAGGTTGATAATTAGGTACTTACAAAGTTCTATTTCGATGGATAGATATCATCCACCATCGTCTACGACGAACATTCTTTTTTTATATTCGATATCTTTTTAAATATCGAACATAATTATGTATCGCAAAAAGAGACAGCGCGGCCGCTGTAATTATTTCGACGTCTGCCATTGCCGAAACTTGAAAGCGAAGTGAGTGGTAGGGCAGTATGTAAACACACACTCCTCTCGATCCTGCTGCAGCAGTATTTAGGGAATTATTGCCGGCAGCGCGAGGGGCAGCGGCAGGGGCTGAATGTAAATGAGGCAACACGCACGCTTTCGTCAATTGACGATTGCAAGAAGAATGCTTGCATCTTGCGTAGAAACAATGAAATCTGTGTCCACGAAGCGGCAACGTCGAGTCAGCCGCTCGTGTTGCGTTCGTCATGCGGTGCGCGCGCGGTGCGCGCGCGCGGCAACATGTCACTACTCGACCGACTCGTCAGATGGACGCTTGCTTTTTTTGTTACAAAATGGCGGCCGCGGCGGTGAATTTTGTTAATATTATTGAACAGTATCCGTGTTTATACTACAATAAACTGACGGAATACTCAAGAAAAGTTTTTACAGACATAGCTTGGAGTGAAGTGGCACAAAAAACAAACACTTCTGGTAAGTAATAATAAGTTTTTTATTTATTGTATCACACAGTAATTCCACTGCCAACGGAGTGCACAATCAGGTTTCAAAAAATAATTTGATAAATAGTTGCGTAAACCATCTGGTGTGTTAACAAAAGTCATATTTGGTATTAAATTTGGCCTTTGTCTTTGTGCTGCCGATTCACTGGATGCACAGATTGTGTACTGTATTCCTTCTTGTTTACGTATGTAGTTATGTAAAATACATATGCATTTTATTATAGAAATTAAAGTGGCATATTTGCGACATGCAATGGGTTTCAAAACAGCTTAAAATTTCTGTGACATCATTCCGAAAACACATTCAATCGTTTTTCGTCCATGACTCAATCTACAATTAAATATTCTTTTTACGTTGTCCAAGTTTCTCACTGAGTATGGTCTCATTAAATACTTCTTCAAAGGAAATGCGTTGTCTCCAACAAAGTAATATGGAAATATATTTCCAGTATTGTCGTTTGGTAAAGGTGAACATGAATTTGGAATATTTAAACCACCTCTTTCTAATCACCTTCCCAAAGCCAATGCCTGAAACACACCACCGTCACTATTTCTTCCAGCAAATCCACATTCTATAGCCGTAAAATTACCGTCTGTGTCAGAGATATGGAACGTGAAGAACGTTCCAGTGACCAATGATCGGTTGACAGTTGGCTTGACAAGTTGACAATCACTTCAGAACAATGCTTCTGTGTAGAAGTCGAGTGTTTTTGTAATAACCAGATCAAAAATAAAGCAAACCATTATAAATGTTTCTTTTATTAGCTCCAACAGAGCTTACATGGTGCCGAAACAACAACAACAACAATGAGTAATGAAGAAAATACGACGAGCGCCGGCGGCACAGGAATAAGACCGCCGAAGCCAATTGTCATAGAAAACGGCGGAACAGGAAATGCTCCGACGTGGAAACTGTGGAGTCAACAGTTCGGATGGTACGCGACAGCCACAGGACTGGACAAGAGACCACCCGAGGTTCAGATGGCAATGTTCATGAGCGCAATTGGACCAGAAGCGGCCATCATTTACAATACGTTTGGCCTGACAGAAAAGGAATCTCAGAGCTTAGAAACTATCAAAAATAAATTCGAAGAATATTTCATCCCAAAGACCAAGATAACATACGAAAGGTATATTTTTAATCAAATAATTCAAAATAACGAAGAAAGTTTTGACGAGTTCTTGACCAAACTAAAGAACAAAATTAGAAATTGTGATTATGAAAAATTAGAGGATATACTGCGGGACAGAATTGTAATTGGCATAAAAAGCAAAACGACACGCGAAAGATTGTTAATCGAGAATGATTTAAACCTGCAAAAAGCAGTTGACATTTGCAGGGCTGCGGAACAACTAAAACTGCAAATGAATAAAATTGACAATATCAGTGAAATAACACCTACAGTGGCGATAATTAAGAAAAAGATGAAGGCAACCCAGCAGACATCGGGGTCTACATCAGAATGTAATAGGTGTGGCATGACACACGGGCCTCGAGCATGCCCAGCATATCAAAAAACCTGTACTAAATGCCAAAAGCTGAACCGTTAAATGTTGTAGGTCAAAGAAAGTTCAAGCAATTTACAAACCTAATGAAAAAGACAGCTCTAGTGAATATGACTCCAGCAAGGATGAATGGTATGTATCAGCCTTATCTGTCATTAATGAAAAAGATTATTGGTTTGAGACAACCGAACTACTACCAACATATAAAAAAGTCACTTTTAAATTAGACTCTGGTAGCCAGTGCAACGTGATACCATCGCAAGCAGGACCAAGCAAGACTGCATGCCACCCCCCGCAGGGGTCGGCTCACTATCATGGACCCTCGCAGGGTACCAGCCATGGATGCTGCGCCTTTGTGCCTCATCCACATTATCAATACCGCCAGTCCTCGCAGGACCGCTATCATGAACGCCCTCAGCGACAGAGCAACCAGAGTGACCGTCGCACGGCGCCTACAAGCAACAACAGAGGTTCATTTCGCTCGCGGGGTGGCCGCCAAAGCTACTAGCCTCAGAGTCAGGGCAAAGGAAACCTTAAACGCCCCGGAATCTCCTCAGACTACAACTCTGGGAACAAAAACCGTAAGTACTGACTCAACAGAATTCAGGGCGGGTCAACTAGCACTATTTTACAATCGATGGGAGGAAATGGGAGCTCCAAACTTTCTGTTGCGCATAATAACAGGGTATCGCATACCCTTTCTTCTAAAAACACCTCTAATGTTGCCACATTTGAGGAAAGGGCCCTACATCACACAGGATTCCGAATCGATGTCAGCACTCATCAGTCAGATGAAAGACCAAGGTGTATTAGAAGCAGTGCGACGCTCCCCGAGCTTCCTGTCAACAATGTTCCTTGTGCCAAAGAGCGATGGCTCCGACCGCCCAATATTCAACTTAAGAGCTTTAAACGACTATGTAATCACGGAACCCTTTTTTTTTTTTTTTTTTTTTGAGGATGGGAAATCATCAAATGACTCCTCCCGCTCTGGGTGGAGCGGAAGGGAGTGTCAGACTCTTACTGACTAAAACCCACCCGTGTTCCTTCCTTGGCCCTTTATGTTCCGGGTCAGCGGTACCCCTTTTGGATGATCCCGCTTTCCCGGCAGGCTTGGGCCCTAGTGGACCCCCTCTATGATGCTGACATCTCTTTGAGGCGCGCGTGGAACACGTACGCGCCGTCCAGCACGGGCCTGGTCCTGATCGGACGGTGAGCTACCCATTACTCACCGCCCGCAGGCCCGCGCCTACGGTGGCCGGGAGTCGTCACGCGGCTCCCGACGCCCGGAGCGTCCACCGCGGCGGCTTGGACGGGAGACTCTCTCCCTCTCCCGTCCCGCCACCTCCTTCGCTAGCATAACTGCTTCGCAGAAGGAGGCGACTGCCTCCCACTCCCCCTCGCCCCGGACCATGGCTTGAACCAAGGCCGGGCGTGAGAGATCGCCGCCGCTGCCGATCGCCTCTACGAGGACACGGCGGTGCTCCGCCCATGCAGGGCAGCCCCCACCGTATGCTCCACCGTGTCCTCGGGGCGATCATCGCAGTGGTGACACCCGGGCGTTTCCTCCCGCCTGATGATGTGCAGGAACCTCCCGAAACTTCCGTGTCCGGTGAGGACCTGCGTCAGGCGATAGGTGAGGACGCCGTGACGCCTCTCTAGCCACTCCTCAAAGAGGGGTCTTACCGCCGCTATCGTGGCGTGCCCTGCGCTGGGTTGCGACAGTCGCTCTTTCCATGCCGCCATGAGATCGCGCCGGAGGTCCGTCCGCTCCGCCGCGATTTGCCGCGGAAGCGGGGTTTCCCCCCGGCGTAGTGCCTCCGCGCGCCACTCATACAGGCGCGCGAGGACTATCGCCTCCAGATCCCACGGCGGCAGTCCGGCAAGGAGGCTTGCCGCCTCGCCCGAGATCGTGCGGTAGCCCCGGATCAGCCTTACGGCTACCACCTTTTGGGGCGCGTTCAGATAGTGGGCGGCTCTCCGCCGCAGTGAACGCGCCCACACCGGGGCCCCATATGTAGCCATGGACTGCACGACCCCCGCGTAAAGCCTCCGGCAGGAGGCGTTTGGACCCCTCAGGTTGGGCAGAAGCCGCTTGAGGGCGGCCCCAGTCCGTTCCAGTTTGGGGGCCAAACGTCGGAAGTGCTCCACGAAGTTCCACCGGCTATCGAGCACGAGTCCTAAGTATTTCATCGTGGACTCGACGCCGATGTGAACCCCTCCTGCCGTTAGTTGGAATCCCGATGGTGGCCTGTTCCGGGGCCCATGGAAAGACATGGCCTCGGACTTGTGCAAAGCCACCTCGAGACCCAACTGCCGGATCCTCTCCACGACTATCGCAACCCCGCGTGTCATCGCGTCGGCCGCCGCCTGATGCGACCTCCCCTGCGCCAGGACCAGCGTGTCGTCAGCGTAGCACACCACGCTGACGCCATCAGGGAGGTCGGCCCGCAGCACCCAGTCGTAACCGATGTCCCACAGGAGCGGCCCTAGAACCGATCCCTGTGGGACACCGCACGACATCTCTCGCCGGTTCCACTCCCCATCGCGACCGGGGTAGATGACGGCTCTGTCCGTCAGATATGCCTCGACTATTCGACGGAGGTAGGTTGGCACCCGGTGATACCGGAGTGCCTCCCCAATGCAACTCCAGGGCAGGGTGTTAAATGCGTTGGCGATGTCAAGTGACACCGCCACGACAACCCCGCCCCGAGACACCGCGTCCCCCGTCGTGAGGGCTCTAACGCGCATGATGGCGTCCACCGTCGAGCGCCCCTTGCGGAAGCCGAACTGACTATCCGCAAGATCCGGCCCCGTCCTCACCAGGTGCCCGACGAGGCGGCCTGCAATTACTCTCTCAAAGAGCTTGCCGACCTCGTCGAGCAGCACAATGGGCCGGTATGCGGACGGAGAGTCCGCAGGGCGCCCTGGCTTCCGAATGAGGACCAGCTTCCCCGTCTTCCAACGGAGTGGAAACTGGCCTCTCTCCATACATGCGCTTAAGAGCGCCTCCAGTCGAGGCCCAAGAGCCGTCAAGGCCAGGACCCAGGCTTTCCCTGGCAGGCCGTCGGGTCCTGGGGCGGTATTTTTGGCCTTCAGCCTACCTACCGCCACTCTCAGATCTACCCCGGTCACTTCAGGGGTGTCGTCGTCGTCCGCGTGGTCCGCTTCAGGCACCGCGAGCGGCGGAGCCATGGGCGGGGGAGTATGCTCCCCCCGTGAAGGGAACAGAGCGCTCACCACCTCCTCCACCAGCTGGGGGCGGAGACTCTGCGTCAGCGGGGGGGCCCAGGTGCGGAGTTTATTCCGCACCATTTTGTAAGGGCGCCCCCATGGATCTCCGTTCAGAGTCTCCACCAACTCCTCGCGGGCCGTATATTTGGCCCGCTGGACAGCCTCTTGGAGGGCGGTCTTCGCCGCTCTGTATCCCTCGTACAGCTCCGCCTCCGTCGCTTCCGCATCCGGAGGGCGGATGCGGAGCCTACGGTGCCTGGAGTACAGGTGTCGCACTGCGACGCACGCCTTGCGTAGCGTCTCCAGCTCTTGCGACCACCAGTACACCTGACGTCGGGCGCTTCCTGGACGGACTCGGGGCATTGCCACGTCGCAAATCTCGGACATGGCCTCCCGGAACCACTCCGCCTCATCGTCAATATCGGCAGGCCTGTCCGGTGATGACACCCAGGCCTGCACGATCGAGGCTTCCAGGAGGAGCTCCCGGTCCATCTGCTTCAGCGCCCACCGCGGACCACTCGGGGCCTGTTGGACCGGCGCGCTAGAGGTCTGGGCGGAGACGTCGAACCGGATATACCGGTGGTCGGAGTAGGTCTCCACCTCCTCCATGACGCGCCAGTCAATGACACGCTGTGACAGAGCGGGGCTGGCAAACGAGATGTCCACCACAGACTCACCCCGCATCCGCACACACGTGGGGACAGAACCCCGGTTTAGGACGACCAGGCCTGTCTCCAGAGCCCAGTCCTCCACCATCCTGCCCCGCACATCAGTGTAACGGGAACCCCAAGCCGGATTTTTGGCGTTGAAGTCCCCGAGCACTAGCACGGGGAAGCGATGGTACCCAGCGACGACGACACTTAACTCTGTTAAAGAGTTCTGGAACTCGGCGAGAGTTCGGCTCGGAGAGAAGTACACTCCCACTACTACTATCTCCCCGAACCGTGCTGCTACACACCCCTGTCCCTTCGTGACACCTTCGAGGGA
The DNA here is from genome assembly GCA_937001585.2 of Brachylomia viminalis. Lineage (NCBI taxonomy): Eukaryota > Metazoa > Arthropoda > Insecta > Lepidoptera > Noctuidae > Brachylomia > Brachylomia viminalis. Next base: position 3,509,321 of record OW443294.2, read on the forward strand.
TGGGGTGCCGGCGGCGGCCGACGAAATTATGGCCACTGAGCCGCTCAGGTCCTCAACCCAGTCATCCCTGGGCAGGACAAAATACGGCTCAGCGACCACGGCAATGTTAATTGACCACTGCGCCATGCTCTGGAGCAACAGGTCCTGAGCGCAGGCGCAGTGGTTGATGTTCGCCTGGAGGAGTCTCAATGGAGCCGTTACTCCTCCATTTCAGTCTCCTCCCGGGTGGCGGCAGTGGCGGCGGCGGCAACAGTGGCAGTGGCACTGGCCGCGGTGACGGTGGTAATGGCAACGGCGGCGGAGGGCCTACCTCTCCTCCTGGTTCCGGTGGGTGGAGCGCAGGACTTACTGCCCGCCCGGTGATCGGCCGGCTTGCCAGCACCCGCACATGCTGCGCAGTGTGGCGCGGCTTCGCACGAGCCGGCCTTATGTCCGGGCTCACCGCAGCGGAAGCACAGAGTGCTGCGGTCCACCTCCGAGGTGCACTAGACGCCAACGTGGTGCCCCACATGGCATCGGAAGCACCTCAGAGGTCTGGGTTCCAGCAGTTTAACCTGCGCCGAAACCCAGCCCACCAGAAGCCTTCGGCCCTCCACAATCTTTTTGGCCGCCGTCACGGGGCAGCTTACCGTTACGGTTCGCATACCCGCGGGGTCCGGACGTATGGTGCCCGCCTTCACCTGGTCGGCCAGACACCCGCCCGTCCTGACGACGGCGGCCACCACCTCTCCCTCCGTTACGGAGTCATCCAGGCCCAAGACTCGCATGTCTGCGCACTTGACGGGCCTGGAGACTCGAGCCTCGTCCGCATTGAGGGACGCCCTTAGCTTCTCAGCTAGGGCGTCAGCGGTGGGGCCACTCGTCACACCGGGGATCTCCAGCATGCGGGCGCCAGTTGCGGTCACCCTGTGCCGGAGGCCCTCGGTGATCCCCAGCTCCTGGAGGTCCACCGTCTCCCTCGCCTTGGTGAGCACGTCACGGTACGTCACGCCCCTCTTAACCGCGTCCGGCTGTAGCGTGATCACTACAGCCGCGGTCTTTGGGGCGCGGAGCCTTGCCGCGACGGCTCGCTCCTTGTGGCGCCGCCTTTGCCCCTTTTTTCTGGCCGCCTTGGCCGCCTTCTTTTTGTCCCCGACCACCTGCCACCCGGCGTCAGTCGTGGGAGATTCCTGTGGCCGGGAAGTAGGCTCTGGGGCCTGCGCCTCCTGTGCCGTCCTGCCCTTCCTCTTTAGAGCCCCAGCTGGTGTTTGGCTGGCCGGCGTCTGCGTTGCCGGCGCCGGGGCTCCACCGGCCGATGCCGATTTTGCCTGGGCTCCGCCTGCCGACGCCTGGGCTCCGCCTGCCGACGCCGGTTTGGCCGGCGGCTGGGCCCGGCCAGACGACCCGGGCTTAAGGGCGGCGGCTCCCGCAGCAGCCGCATACGAGGCCACCCTCGGCCCCGGTGCTGTCCTGCCCGCTAGTGGTGGGCGCAGGACTATGCCCTCCAGGACGGAGAACCGCGCCTGGAAGGCCGCCAGCTCCTGCCGAACCAGATTGAGGACCTGGTTCTCCTCCGGAATGGGCTGGCTTGGCCGAACGGGCTGGCTTGGCTCCTGTTCCGCCTGCACCTGCCCGCTGCCGGTGGCCTTTAGGCCAGCCAGGTCCTCCCTGAGCTTCCCATTCTCCTCCCGGAGAAGTTTCATGGCGGCCGTCAGGCGAGCGACCTCCGCCCGCAGTTCAGCCACTTCGCCGCCCGAAGGCCCGTCGGTTTTGGCCGCCTCCACCGCCGCCATGATGGAGGCCGTTGCCGCGACCACGGCCCTGCTCTTGGACGACTTGATCTTCTTCAGGGTCACCTTCCGAAGCTCAGCCTCCACTACCTCCTTGAGGCTGGTTGAGTCCTCATTGTCATTGTCGCCGTTGTCGTCGGGGCCACTCGACAGGCTCGCCTCGTCGCCCAAGGGCCCCGAAGCGACTGCACGACCATTCACCCCCTCCTTTGCGGGTTCCTCCGCTAGCTCCGCTGCCTCCCGGGCTGTGAGCCCCCTCCCCCTGCCTCGCTCTTGGACCCCCCCTCCCCGCCTACCGGTGGGGATTTTTCGAGCCGAGGCTCTCTCGCCATCAGAGGACGACCCCTGGTCGTCCGCTGATCTTGGCCGCTTACTGAAGAACCTGATATTCTTCTTCTTCGTTTCAGCGGCCAACTCCTTCGCGCGGCGGTTGCTCAATGAGCCTCCCGTGCTCGCGCCACTTGGCGCGGTGTCGGGCTCCGACCCCGCACCACTCCTCCCCTCTTCGGTTTTTTGGTTGTTTTTTAAGTTTTCCATAGTTGATCCCACGAGTAAGAACTTTATTTATTGACTCAAAATTTGCGTGGTTCGCACTAGCGACTGAATCAAGCTACCCATCAGCCAAGCTTACAACCTCCCTCACGGTGCGCCGCCGCTTAGAGGTTTGGGGATTTTTTTATAGAGGTTGATCTTCCTCGCGGTCCGGGCGGTTAAGCCAAGACCCTCGACCCCCGTCAAAAGTCAGAGACATGACCTGTACAGTCTTCGGGGCTACGAGATTAAAGCGGTGGCAGGAAGAGACTTCTTCGTGCCAGCCCGGCGGCAGGGTTAGTGCACACCGAGCCCGCTCCCTCCACGGCGGTCAAACCGCTCCTTCCCCCGTCCACGACCACTCACCTTCCTCTGTAAGCAGAGGGGGAGTGGCCGTATCCGTATATAGCCCGGTTCCCTTCACCAACCATCAAGGATGATCGGTGATTGGAACCGTGACCCTTCCCCGTGTGTTGAAGATTCGCCGCCGGCACCAAGTACCCCCCATAAGCCTGGTGGGCACTTGAGCCCGGCGTTGCCCAGGGTGCGCCACGTGGAGGCTCTTCAACATGCACCCCATCACGGAACCCTTCAGCCTGATAAATGTATTTCGTATACCGGAGTTCCTCCAGCCAGGCGACTGGCTTTGCAAAGTAGACCTTTCGCAAGCCTACTTTCATTTACCAATATCTCCGACACACAGAAGATTTTTGCGCCTCATTTACCAAGGCGAGCTGTTAGAAATGACCTGCTTACCTTTCGGCCTCAGTACAGCACCGAAGGTGTTTGCTTCTCTGAGCAACTGGGTCGCTCAAACATTGCGAGAACAGAATCTGCGCATAGTTGTCTACCTAGACGACTTCCTGGTAGTTCACCAGGACAAGGACACTCTGCAAACTCATGTTCGTACTCTCCTGGACCGTCTAGAATATCTAGGGTCTTGTGTATCTGGGAGTTCAGTGGGATCCTGGGGCCAACAAAAAATCACTGCCGCAAGACAAGGTCAGAAATCTTATCCACAAGGTCTCTGCAAGGCTGAACTCGGGCAAGGCTTGCCTACAAGAATTGCAGAGCCTAGTGGGCCTTCTAAACTTTGCAAGTTTTGTGGTGCCACAGGGCAGACTACATCACCGATCGCTGCTCAGTTTCCTAAATGCATCTCTAAATATGCCAGTCATGAAGGAGATCCACTTACCAGACGAAGTCCTAGAAGATCTTCAGTGGTGGCTTCACAAGTGCCACCAAACATCTGCAATCCATCTACCACCACTAACTCACTTTGTGACCACAGACGCCTCCGATCTGGCTTGGGGAGCTCAAGTGGACGGTTACGCAGTGTCAGGTGTGTGGACTGCTCAAGTACAACATCTAACATTGCAACCTAAAAGAGATGCTGGCAGTCTTAAAGGTGCTCGAAACCCACGGTCCTCTACTGTGCAAGTCCACTGCTCTGTTCCAGTGCGACAATCGAACAGTTGTGGCCCACTTGCGGAACGAGGGCGGCACGAGATCGCCACCTCTGATGGAAGTAACGTACAGTGTTCCGCTTACTAGATTGTCATCAAAAAAATCTGACAGTTAATTATATACCCGGCATTTACAACGAACATGCGGATCACCTCTCCAGACACAAGCTAGTACCAGAATGGCACCTTCTGCCCGCTTGCACGGAGAAGGTATTTCACAAGTTTGGCACTCCGGTAGTAGACCTATTTGCGTCCAGTCGAGCAAACGTGGTAGCCAACTACGTGTCTCTGGATTTAACAGATACCCAAAAGTTATTCCACAATGCCTTTTCCCGGCAGTGGAACTACCACCTTGCGTGGGTGTTCCCACCACCATACCTGATACCCAAGGTGCTGGCATATGCATGCATTATGCATGGTGCAGCTATTATTGAAAGTTTTGGTCTAATACCAATTGGACAGCTATCTGAAGAAGCTGCTGAAGCTAGAAATAAAGACTTTCGTAGGTACCGCCAACACCATTCCAGGAAATGCAGTAGAAAAACTACAAATGAAGACATTTTAAATAATTTATTGACCAGCTCTGATCCACTCATCTCAGCGAAACGTCACAAACTTCGCTGAAAACATAAAACTTTGTCAGTAGAAGCACAAAGTTTATTAGTAATTGAACAAGCGGAAACATTTGATGATGACGAATACGAAAATCTTGCATTCGTTAATGTGGATACCCTTGACAGTGATTAAATTAAAACAGTGCAGTGGCCAGTAGTGATTGTGATTTTTACTTATTTATTTATTTATTTTATTAGTCCTTAGTGGATAAGGCCTAAAGGGGAGACCACTACATAAAAAAAACGCGCCTAGTTCTTAACCTCTATGGTGGTGTGGAATAGAGAACAAAATTTGAAATTGCGACCAAATCGCAGAAATTCGCAACCCGAGAATAGGCGCTAAAATAGGACAAAATATATACGTACTATGCATACGTAGAGTCAATTCTTTGAGAAAATTTGAGACTTTCGAGATTTTCACATTTTTTTCTTTTGCTTCATACAAAAATTACTTAGGATATTTATAACTCCGAAAATACCAAGTTATCTGAATGACCCTCATAGAAATAATTACTTATAATCGATAGATAAATCCAACACAATATTTAAAATTTCAGAAAAAGAAACTTTTTTTTTTTAAATGCTAAGTCCTTTACCGGCCCGTTTCAGCCCACTGTGCGACGGCGCGTTGTGTTCCACGCGCGCCTCAAAGAGATGTCAGCACCAATGACGGGGTTTGCTAGGACCGATGCCTGCTAGGGTTGCGGAAAAGTCCAAGAGGGTTACCGTGGCCCCTGGCACAGGCAACTGAAGGAACACGGGTGGGTTTTAGTCAGTAAGAGTCTGACACGCCCTCCTGCTCTGCCCAGAGCGGGAGAAGTTATTAGCGCCCTGCACACGTACAGTTCGGACCGCGGGAAACACCACGCGCCGTTCCATCCCTCGCTCCGAACTGTACGTGTAGATGTGCGGATCTAACAGTCCGATCTGGCACCTCGACGCGAGTGCATGTCTCACAGTTTTACGCGCGCATCACGTATAAACGTAAATTACAAAAATGGCGGTTTGGAGTGTCGAAGCTATCACAGAGTTCATTCGTTTGTACCGTGAACATCCGTGTCTCTGGAAGATAAAAAGTAAGGAGTATACTAACAGGAATATGAGAAACAAAGCATATGACGAGCTCGTTGATTTTTGCAAGCTGATCGCGATTTCGTCAGCAAAAAAATACAGAATTTAAGAGGTGCATTTCGCAAAGAATTGAAGAACGTAACGAAGACACGGAACAAAAGTGGAAGCTCCCAAGAAGCTGTTTATAAACCGACTCTTTGGTACTTTGACTTACTTTTATTCACAAAAGACCAAGAACTACCAACCCCAAGCGTGTCTAACATGCCGACAAACGAGTCTACAGCTGAAACTTCAGACTATTTTGCAAACCACACACCATCCCCACAACATTATACCAACGACGACATACTCGTACCAACATCTCAGCAGCCTACGAATATAACGTCACTGCCAAACTCTGACCACACAATTGTAGAGGTAAGTGGTAAATAAAAACACAATATATTGTACATTTTTTACTGTACAGATAAAAAAAATGATGTATAGGTAGCGGCAACTTTATTGGTCACTGCGGGCAATTGTTTCTGCCTCTTTAATCAGCGCTCAACTTACGTCCATAAACCTACACTGAATGAAGTTATGCTCTACCAGCGTTAATCATAATTTCTTGCCAAGGCACACGACCTATTGAATTAAAATATGTTTTGTATTCATCTCTGCTCTGTTTAGCCAAAGTTGAGACATTCCTGACTGAAGGTCTGTCCAATCTAGTTAGGTCGAAGTTATCTCTTCGCCAGTCTCCTTCACTAACGCGTCCAGATTCAATACTTTCTCTATCTACTGTCGTTGCCGACAGGTACATATTACTTCACTTTCTTAGAAAATTGTGGATGCTACATATTGCTAGTACTATGTAACATTATGTTTTCGGGTTTCATGTTAATGGGTGTACGTAATATCTGGAATCTAGAGGCTATTATACCGAATGCATTTTCGACAACATTGCGAGCGCGCGAGAGTCTATAATTATAAATCCGTCTGTCATGATCAAGTTCTCTTTGTGCATAGGGCGTTAAGAGATTTTCTTTGAGAGCAAAATCTTCATCACCAATGTAGTTTAAATTGTTAACGTTCTCACTTTTGTCGGGTAGTTCTAATTGATTTCTTATAATTTTTTTGTAAAATTCCGTGTGTTCGAGGGCACCTCCATCTGACATTGTGCCGTTTTTACCAATATCTACAAAAATGAACTCGTAGTTTGAATTGACCAAAGCTAATAAAACCATGATGTAAAAGTTTTTGTAATTATAATATTTTGCACCAGAATTTGCAGGTGGTACAATTCGAATATGCTTTCCGTCGAGAGCTCCACCACAATTAATGAAATTCCACTGATTTTGAAAGCCGTTAGCAATTTCCAACCATTCTTCTTTGCTCGTAGGAAACTGAAAAAAAAAACATTAAAATTATGTTTCGTCAACTTTTATTATAAATTGTATTGTTTCAGAAATCATCTTCATCTTTAGGATCAGCCTCAAGAGGTATGAAGAGTGTTTATGATAAATTAAACAATGATTTCTTGATAAAAAATAAGTTTACTTAGGTTTTTACAATTTTTAATAATTTTTATAGTAATGAACGGAGAATTTTTTGTAAGATGAATATTGAACGAACGGTAGGCAAGAATATGTGAATGAAAGTTAAATCGAACGAATACTTGAGCGAATGTGTCGTAGACATCCTCGGGGGCCTTGAAAGTTGTAGATGAAGCTTTCAAGATCAGTTGTCCGTGTTGTTAATTGGTGAAGGTAGCAGACACAATCTGTTGATGGCTCTCCGTATGGTGCCTTGTGAGGTAGATAGGTCGGCGACTCGTGGCACACCATCAGTGCCGGGATACAGCTTCGAGACTCTTCCAAGGCGCCAGCATAGTGGAGGAGTCCTATCATCTTTGATTAGGACTAGATCGTCTATCTTTAATTCTTGGCACCGCACCTTCCACTTTGTGCGCTGCTGGAGCTCCGTGACGTACTCTGTCGACCACCGCTTCCAAAAGTGTTGGCGAGCTTGTTCCAATCGCTGAAAACGATCAAGACGGTTTGTGCTATAGTCCAGCAAGTACGGCGATGGTAAAGACGTCAGCGGCCTACCAATTATAAAGTGACCCGGGGTGAGTGGAGATAGGTCTTGAGGTGAAGGACTTAAAGGACATAAAGGTTGGCTATTAAGTATCGCCTCGATCTGAGCAAACAACGAACTCAGCTCCTCGAAATTCAAGTGAATATTTTTAAGAACTCTGTATAAGTGAAATTTCGCGGACTTGACCCCGGCTTCCCAGAGACCTCCAAAGTGAGGAGCGTATGCTGGCGAGAAGCGGAATTCAATGCCTTCGCGAGATGCAGAGTCAATAATAGAGTCGCTATTGGAGTTAAGGAACGAATTTATTTCTTTTGCTGCTGCAACAAAATTTCTACCATTGTCGCAGTAGATGACTTTTGGTTTACCTCTGCGGGCTATAAATCTTTTCAGTGTCAGCACAAATGCATCCATCGTCAAGTCACTGACTAACTCTAAATGAACGCATTTGTACCGAAAGCAAATAAAAATACACAGATAGCTTTTAGTTATTTTACAGCCTCGTCCCTTGCGGTCTGTAATAAGAAATGGACCGGCAAAGTCGGTACCTATCGTGGAGAAAGGAAAGTCAGCTTCTACGCGATCTGCAGGTAAGTTTCCCATAATATTATTCATAGTACGAGCATTGAAACGACGACAGGTAACGCACTCGCGCGCTGCACGTCTAGCTAGTGCCCTGCCTCCTACAGGCCAATAGTGTTCCCTTATAGATGCTAGGAGATGCTGAGGACCGGCGTGCAACAGGCGTAGATGCTCCTGTTTGAATATTAACTTTGTTAAATAATGACTGGAATGCAACAAGATAGGATGACGTTTGTCATAATGGTAAGTAGATGAATCGATGCGCCCTCCGACTCCAAGAATCCCATTTTCATCTAAAAATGGATTAAGAGACGAAAGAGCGGCTTTAGAATTAAAAGATTTACCCTTTTGTAGTAGTCCTAATTCTATAGGAAAGGAATCTTTCTGGGCTAACTTTATAGAAACGTTTCGAGCGTTTTCTAACTCGGAAACTTGAAGTGGGCCTAGTAATCTGTCTGACCTTTTGTGTGACCTACAATTGGTGGCGAACCTTAAAACTGTAGCTAGAACCCGAATGGCAGTAGTTAAATTAGAATATTTTGCTAAATCCACAGACAAATCTGGCATGGGAGATGCCTCCTCCCGCCCTAAAGTATGGTGGGTCTTAAGCTCTGGCAATTCTATAGAGTCCGCAGTATAGGCGGGCCAGGAATCCTCGGATTCTAAAAGGAACGATGGACCATTCCACCATATAGAGAGACCCACTTGGTCTGGATCAACACCACGCGAGACTAAATCAGCCGGGTTGATAGAAGTAGGAACATAACGCCAGTCTGTGGGATTTGACAGCTCTTTTATGGCAGCTACTCTGTGGGCAACAAATGTTTTAGTTTTATTAGAGTTGAGCCAACCTAATACTACTTTAGCATCTGTCCAATACACCTGACGTTCAATAGGGCAACGTAATGCGGCTAAAACGGTAGCAGTTAGTTGAGCTCCTAATAGGGCAGCGCAGAGTTCGAGCCGTGGTATTGTCGTGGGTTTAATAGGTGCAACCCGTGACTTTGCACATACCAGGCTAACTTGAGTAGCTCCGCTAGTAGAAACAGACCTCAAATATATACAGCTGCCGTAGGCACGCTGCGAAGCGTCACAAAAACAATGTATTTGTACAGAGGAAGCATTTTCAATTAAAATGTATCTAGGTATCCTTAAAGAAGACAAACATGAAGATTTATTAGAAAAATTTAACCAGGAAGACCTTATTTCTGGAGGAACAGGTTCATCCCAATCAATTTTGTGACTCCATAATTCTTGTAGTATAATTTTAGGTTTAATTGTGAAAATAGACAGAAGACCAAGAGGATCAAATATTTTAAATGTGGAGGAGAGTATAGATCTCTTCGTGACATTTTCAGAAGTCGAAACATCATGCTGAAAGTGAAGTTCATCCGAAGACGGCGTCCAACCTATACCCAGAGTACTAGTCGCATTACTAATCATGAGATTACCACTTTCCAGGTTAACAGAGTCTGCGAGTAACTCAGGTAAGTTTGAACGATATTTACGCAGATGAAAACATCCTTTTGCTAACTCAGAAGAGACTGAAAGACGGATATGACGTAACTCCTCATCACTGCTTGCCCCGGTAAGTAGATCATCACAATATAAATCATTTTGTATTATAGTTTTGATCTTCTGATCTGAACACTCTTCACCTATCTGCCAAAGAGAACGAGTAGTGAGAAAAGAGGCACTAGCGAACCCGTAAGTAACCGTATTTAAACGAAGTGTCCTTAAAGGCTTATCTTCTCTATAACGCCACAGTATCAGTTGAAGATTGCGATCAGATTCTTTGAGAAGCACGGAGCGAAACATTTTCTCTATGTCTCCTGTTAAAACATACTTATGCTGTCGAAAACGAACTAATATATTAAATAATGGTTCTTGTACTACTGGTCCCACAATTTCTAAGTCGTTAACAGAGACACCAGAAGAAGTACGAGCCGAGGCATCAAACACAACGCGTAACTTAGTCGACTCGCTTTGTTCCCGTATCACGGGGTGGTGCGGCAAGAAGTAGGCATTTAACGGTCTAGGCTCCGGGGACTCAGATAGGTGACCTAATGCTTCGTATTCGTTTATGAATTGACAGTATTGTTGTTTTAATTCGGGTTGTTTACGGAAACGAGCCTCTAAATTAAAAAGCCTTTTTTTGGCTAGATTATAGGAATTGCCTAAACAATCTATGCTATCACGAAGTGGCAACCCTACACAAAATTGACCATTACTAGTGCGAGTAGTGTTGGTGAGATAATGTTGCTCACACAATTTTTCTTCACTACTCGGGGGATTTTTTTGAGGAAAATTTTCAAGATCCCAGAATCTAGACAACTCGTCATGTATATTACTAGAAGTGTCATCATTTGAGACAAAATTGCACATGACTGAGTTAACTTTATTCTTATTAACACAAGGCAATGATCCCGTAACGAGCCATCCGAATTTTGACGCCTGAAGCTTAGGATAACCATGTCCTAACGAATGCTGCTGGGCGCTTATGATGTCCCAGAATAAGTCAGCACCGATCAAAATATTTACTGGGGGTGGTTCATTTAAAGTGGGATCCGCTAACTGAAATCCTTGAATATTTAATTTTTGTAAATTAAAATATGATTTAGGTAAGTTGCCGGTAATTTGAGGCAAAACTAAACATGAAACAGTTACATTAAAAGAACTTGTTTCAGAATGAATGCGTAGAATACAGCGTTCTGTGTTAGTATTTAACTTAGTGTTACCAATGCCTACTATGGTAGTGTCTGATGGCTGAGGAATCAGGTTTAGGTGGCACTTTACGGCCTGTGTGATAATTGTCGACTGACTCCCGCTGTCGAGCAACGCTCGCACTATCATAGTCTCGTTGGTGGCTGGGTTGGTAACCTTTACTCGAGCCGTACACAAAAGTACTTCAGAGGAGGACATTGAGGACATAGTGACGGAATTAACTGAATTAGAATTTTCAGTTTCATCTGATTTATGAAGAAGAGAATTATGTCGTAATTTGCAATGACGACATGTAGCTGACAGACGACAACGTTTAGCTATGTGACCAGATCTCAAACAATTCTCACATAATTTGTTAGAAGCAACAAAGGCTAACCTATCCTCTAATGAGCTTGACTTAAAAGACGGACACTCATACATGCGATGAATATTCTTACAGAACAAACATTCCGGTGTTTTAGAAGTAGAAGTGTGGCCTTCGTTTGGTACAGCCACTAAAGACTTTGTACTATTATTTTTGTTTTGATTACTAGAGAATTGTTTTTGTTTATTGTCTTGATTATCATGTTTATGGCGATAAACGGTCTCCAATACATCAGCGCGACATTTAAGGAAACTGAAGAAATCATTAAGCGAAGGTATGTCACTCAAACTATTTCTATGTTCTTCCCACTTGAAATATGTACTACTATTTAATTTACCTGCAATAATATATATGTCGTGGATAACGATATCATTTTAATAAAAGTCACTCAATTGATTACTGTAGTAGTAGGGCAAACGCCGTAACGTCATTTGTTATTTTTTTGAATGACGGTACGTGGACAGAGTCGTGTTGGAAAGTGCGGAGCGAAAAGTTGGCAGTTCACTTTGAGACACAGGTCGAGGCACTTGTCTTATATGAAACTGTCGGTTTGCCTAGCGTAATTAAGTACCTAGTTATACTGTGTGTAGTGATAAAGTGCTATTTGAATTGTGTATTGCGTTTGTGATTAAAAAGTGAGGTTATAATTACACGTGGTGTTATTATTTTACAAACGCTTATAAAATGGACCCTATACCACCGAATCCTCATGATGACGGGTCTATCGCTCAGCCATCGCCGACGCCGTCATATATAAGTAAAACATCCCATTTGTCAGTAGGCAGCCCGAGTGAATTGAGTGCGCGTAAGTTTATAGTGACGTGGTCAATAACATATCTTAAAGACTTGTCATTTTCTTGAACGGAATTAATGTTGAACAAAGACTTAAGATGATTATTTATCAATTGACGCTTATTGTCGTAACGTTCGCATAAAAGTTTCCATGCTTCGGAATAATTACTATGAGAAACCTCCAAATTAGCGATCACCCGAGTGGCTTCGCCATTAAGATAAGATTGTAAATAGTGATATTTATGAATATTTTCGATCTTGTCATTATTGTGAACTAGCGAAACAAACGTTTCCTTAAACTCCAACCACTTAAAATATGTGCCGTCGAAGTTTGGGATCTTAATCACTGGTAATTTAAAACTTAACGCATTACAATTACTGTGATCGTTATGATGACACGTAGCCATAGAAGATTTATTTTGAGAATTATTCTCATTATCTTGAACCATTGAATTTTTCTTAATTAAATTTTGAGCTAACGCGATACAATGGTAAAAATCGTTTTCTATTAAATCTCTAGTAACTAACTCGCTACTTTGACTATCTGCGTTGTTAATTTCTATCAGATTCTGCACCTCATCGAATTCAATGAACAATGCCTCAATTTTTGATAGCTTCAATGCGAGTTTACTTATTTCTATTTCTGAAATGGATTCTAATAAAGCTAAACTATCGAGACTTAAATTACATTTCGTTATGCGTCCTCTAATAGAACCGCGTTTGCTTACTAGTTCCTTTAACTTTAAAGTTTCGGACATTGTAATAAACTCGTAATGAGCTAACACAAACAGATGTTAAAGAGATAACGAAATAGGTATATAGCACACGATACGCTCCTCGCTCTGTTGATCAGCTGATGCCCGCGGCTCACGTAGGCTGCATACAATGGCGAGCTATGCAGGTGGGGACGCGCCGGCAGTCAGGTACAGTCAGGTAACAGCGATGCGCAGGCGATGCCGTGTCACTGGAATTAGATCAATTCCGTGCGTCTTAGTAAACTGATAACAACTAATTACTCGTATGACGAAACGACGACGGTTCGTAAGTTTACAGTTAAATCGGGGAATATTTAGGATGTGAGTGATTTAAAGGTTGAATTGAGTGATAGAAGGGATAAATAATCGATAATAGTGGAAAAGTTTCACAAAAATTACTAGGTGTGAGTAGGTACGGTAAGAGAACTATTAAGTTGTAGATAGTTAAATGTGCATTAACTTAAGGTGGTGATATGTCTACAAATAAGTGAAATTAATTAGGCTAATTTGTGCTTTGCCTATCCTATTTAGATTTCTTTCGAAATGAATTATGATTAGGCACAATAGACACAAATAGAAAGGTAGGAACTTCACTTGACTTCGAGAAACTAAATCCGCTAAATGCACATTCTAAAGGATAACACAATAGGTATGTTAGTAAGATGGAACGAGCTCACTTTAAATAGGCAGGCAACTAATCCCAGCAGTCCTTTTGTAGGCAGGAGCACGTAAATACGTATATACTGACTGACTCGTTCTTAGGGTGGACCTTGCTCGATCGGAGTTCCGTAGTCCCAGCAGAGTTCCCAGAATGGCTTGGCGAAGGTAAGGTTGCTCGACCCAGGTAAAAGTAGGATGCCAGTCCACAGGCACGGTGATCTTGGATTCTCAACACGGCCTTCCGTTGGTACTGGTAGATTTCGTCCGGTGTCGACGATGTCCTTCAAGTGCCCTTGATACGGTACGGGAACAATGTGCGTGGATATTTAGCTTCGATCCGATGATTGTAGGTCCTGTCACGGTCGCCACTTTTGTTTATGATAAATTAAAAAAAGATTTCTTGATAAAAAATAAGTTTACTTAGGTTTTTACAATTTTTAATAATTTTTATAGTAATGAACGGAGAATTTTTTGTAAGATGAATATTGAACGAACGGTAGGCAAGAATATGTGAATGAAAGTTAAATCGAACGAATACTTGAGCGAATGTGTCGTAGACAAAGAGGAAAACGAAACCAAGTGTGATAGATACTCAGATTAAATTCATGACTGTATGTACAGAAGCATTAAAAAAAAGGAAGTGACAGAATATGATGCTTTGGCCATAACCATTTCCAAAAAATTGGAGAAAATGAATAGTATTCAAGCCTTACATGCTGAAACAATTATACATTCAGTTTTACGCAGGGGTATACTACGAGGGGGCGTTATTAAGTTCGCGGAATGGGAGGGAGGGGATAACAATAGATAATTATCGGGATGACTACGGATCATTAGTCTTTGAACTATCGTCAAGCAAACAACTCAATTGGGAAGAAACTGTGAATTATGGAAAAATCGAGTACCGTGCCGTAATAAAGTTCCTTACCAAGCAAGGAAAGTCAGTTCAAAATATACTGGAAGAGATGGAATCCGTTTACGGGGACTCTTACCCGGGTAAAACCATGGTTTACAAGTGGCACAGTCTCTTTAAACAAGGCAGGACCTCACTTGAAGACGACCCACGGCCCGGACGGTCGATCGAAGTAACTACTCCGGAAATCATTAAAAAAGTCGAAAAAATAATATTGGAAGATGCCAGACTAAATAAGAAACAGCTTGCAGAAATGGTTGTAGTATCGGATACGACAATTTTCAAATTTCTACACGATCATCTTAGCATGACAAAGGTCAGTGCAAGATGGGTGCCAAGAATGCTCACGCTGCCTCAAAAACAACACCGCGTGGAGTGTTCCCGCACGTTTTTGGACCTCTGTAACGAAGATAAGGATGGACTATTAAGTCGAATTATTACTGGAGATGAAACTTGGGTTCATCATTATGAACCTGAGTCGAAACAAGACTATGCAGTGGCACAAAAAAGGCACACCACCACCCAAGAAGTTTAAAGTGTCACAATCGGCTGGAAAAATCATGGCAACAGTGTTTTGGGATTCAGAAGGGATCCTGTTGACCGATTATAAAGATAAAGGCGTTTCTATAACCGAAGAATACTATGCTTCTATCCTCGAGAGGTTGAAAGAAAGCATTAAAGAAAAAAGGAGGGGTAAATTGACCAAAGGTGTCCTTCTTCTTCACGACAACGCGCCTGTTCACAAGAGCCGTGTTGCGTTGACTGCCCTGCATAAGGTGGGCTTCGATATTTTAGACCATCCACCCTACAGCCCAGACCTGGCCCCCAGTGATTATTACCTCTTCCCAAAACTGAAAAAAGAACTTCGTGGAAGAAATTTTCAACTGATGAAGAAATGAAGGACGCGGTTTCAGCTTATTTTTCAAAGCATTTTTTTATGAAGGTATACATAAGCTAATTGAAAGATCTGAAAAATGTAGAAGGGTAGCAGGTGAATATATTGAAAAAGAAAAATAATTTAGTATTTTCATTTTCACTTCTCACCCTCCATTCCGCGAACTTAAAAACGCCCCCTCGTAAATCAAATAACTGATTCAACTGATATTGATAGTGCAATAAAACTGTTATTTTATCTTCACCATCATCATCTACTTCTGTACACACGGACGCTGCTCAACATTCGTCTCTTCAACCTACATTGGAAACCCTAAACACTGATGTAACTCTTCTAGATGAATCTCAGTGTTTATTAAGAGATTACTATAAGAATTTTAACTAATTATTCATTTTAACTGATTGTACTGTGATTATTGTGACTGATAAAAATAATATAAGTATATAACTGATTTACAAAATGTTTTACTTACCCTCATATAATCTTCCCGAAGCGTTTCATAAATTACTCCACACGTTTCCGGTATTAATTTACATAACGCCGATGTAGACACGCCTGTACAAAATTTAAGATCTTCATAGGACCGTCCGGTCGCTAAAAACCTTAACGTGGCAACCAATCGTTCTTCTGCTGTTATACATTTTCTCATAACTGTATCTTGCTTTGTTAATTTGGGACGTATCAGTGCTAATAAACAATCAAAATCGTCACTGTCCATTCTTAGGTAATTTTTTAAATCTTCCGGATGACACTGTCGTAATTCCCTTAACATGTCATTAAATGTCATTCCATTAAATGTCCATATATTTGTTTGTATTCCTTTACCCACTGTTTGTTCATTATTACACCATATATGATTCAACTCTACTAGAAGACCATATATGTGAATCATGTGTAGCTCCACCAAACTTTGCATTCACATTTAAAATTAGAAGATTAGTATCACAGATCTGAAAATAAAACTTTTATTAAGACGTGATTTGTCTAGCTTTAACATGCCATAGAGTTTAGATAAATACAGGTGACTTTGAATAAATGCGACAAAAAGAAATTGGAGCTTCAGTTACATAGTAATTATCAACTGTTTTTTCTACAATCTAAATCGTTAAAAAAAAATACGTGATTATCGTTGTAAAATGGTCCATTGATGTTATTATCTTTATTTAAGTACGAATTATCGGTATTCGATCAAAATAATTAACAGGCAAAATAAATAAGAAAAATTAAAGTATCAAAATATCTCGTCCGACTCATCGCAGTGCTCAATAATCGTCGTGGAGTACTCATGTTATTAAACGTTGCCGTTAATAGCGGTCATTTATCTAATTTTTCCTATTTTCTAGTGTAAGTATCGCGCGACGACGCTGCCAAACCTCGCATGATCGCCAGCGCAGACATCCCTTCCCGGCGACCGCCCCGCCGCCTACCCTTCCTTCGTTCATTAGTCGTCCTAAAACGTTTGTAGGTCACGGTCGCGCGCGCATTCCGCAAATCCTACTTTACGTATTGCGAATAATTTGTATTGTCTTGTGTTTGTGTCATAACAATGCCTAGGACGAGACGAAATAGTCGTGAACCGTTAACAAACGTACAGTATCTCGATATTGTCGTGTGGTACAACACCGTAAGAAATCTACGTGAAACGCAGCGAAGATTTCGGCTAAAATATCCCAATGTCATTCCACCTTCATTGGGAAGAATTCTAAGAATAACTCAGAACATGCTGGACTTCGGAAGTGTACACGTGCCGGCACACGCCCGGGTGGTGGAAGACCGCCGGTACACCCAAGGCGCATGTACCGCATGGTACAGCGATTTTTTCAAGAAAATCCTCAGGCCAGCACCCGACAGGCAGCCAGGCGGTTCAATGTGAGCCAGTACTTCATATGGAAGTTACTAAACACGTCTGGGATGTATCCTATTCATTTTCAGCCCGTGCAAGATATCGTGCTCGGCGACTATCGTCCGCGGAGACAATTTTGTGAATGGTTGTTAGAAAATCTCCATCACAACATTTTATGGAGTGACGAAGCCACCTTCACAAGAATTGGACTGTTTAACGTTCATAATGAACATTGGTGGAGTGCTCGCGGTCGCAACCCACACGTAACACGGAGGGACGCTTTCCAAGTGCGATTTAGTGCGAATGTATGGGCTGGGATAATTAATGACAAAGTTATTGGGCCGATCTTCATTAATGACAGGTTGACCGGTCTACGTTATTTAGAACTTTTAACAAATGCAGTGCCTGAACTATTACAAGATGTGCCAGTGTCTTATCTTGCCGGTATGTACTTTCAACAGGACGGAGCTCCGGGTCATTATTTCAGTGAAGTGCGGGCTTATCTCCGACGTGAATACGGTGATAGGTGGATAGGTCGCGGCGGACCCGTAGCATGGCCGGCACGGTCACCTGACCTAACACCGTTAGAGCTAGCGCGCACTGGTGACTTTTGTCACCGTGACTGTTTCGTCACTCACATCAAGTCTATGAGTATGCATGGAGGTGCGCGCACGTTACGACGTGACAATTGGGTGACATTTTTGTTCGCCGACCAGCGGACAAGCCCGTGACGAAACTGTCACCGCGCCGCTAGGTTTTTATAGCAGCGCGCGCACGGGCAACAAAATTGTCACTCAACACGTAGTTCTTGCGGGCCAAATATACGGCCCGCGAGGAGTTGGTGGAGACTCTGAACGGAGATCCATGGGGGCGCCCTTACAAAATGGTGCGGAATAAACTCCGCACCTGGGCCCCCCCGCTGACGCAGAGTCTCCGCCCCCAGCTGGTGGAGGAGGTGGTGAGCGCTCTGTTTCCTTCACGGGGGGAGCATACTCCCCCGCCCATGGCTCCGCCGCTCGCGGTGCCTGAAGCGGACCACGCGGACGACGACGACACCCCTGAAGTGACCGGGGTAGATCTGAGAGTGGCGGTAGGTAGGCTGAAGGCCAAAAATACCGCCCCAGGCCCCGACGGCCTGCCAGGGAAAGCCTGGGTCCTGGCCTCGACGGCTCTTGGGCCTCGACTGGAGGCGCTCTTAAGCGCATGTATGGAGAGAGGCCAGTTCCCACTCCGTTGGAAGACGGGGAAGCTGGTCCTCATTCGGAAGCCAGGGCGCCCTGCGGACTCTCCGTCCGCATACCGGCCCATTGTGCTGCTCGACGAGGTTGGCAAGCTCTTTGAGAGAGTAATTGCAGGCCGCCTCGTCGGGCACCTGGTGAGGACGGGGCCGGATCTTGCGGATAGTCAGTTCGGCTTCCGCAAGGGGCGGTCGACGGTGGACGCCATCATGCGCGTTAGAGCCCTCACGACGGGGGACGCGGTGTCTCGGGGCGGGGTTGTCGTGGCGGTGTCACTCGACATCGCCAACGCATTTAACACCCTGCCCTGGAGTTGCATTGGGGAGGCACTCCGGTATCACCGGGTGCCAACCTACCTCCGTCGAATAGTCGAGGCATATCTGACGGACAGAGCCGTTATCTACCCCGGTCGCGATGGGGAGTGGAACCGGCGAGAGATGTCGTGCGGTGTCCCACAGGGATCGGTTCTAGGGCCGCTCCTGTGGGACATCCGTTACGACTGGGTGCTGCGGGCCGACCTCCCTGATGGCGTCAGCGTGGTGTGCTACGCTGACGACACGCTGGTCCTGGCGCAGGGGAGGTCGCATCAGGCGGCGGCCGACGCGATGACACGCGGGGTTGCGATAGTCGTGGAGAGGATCCGGCAGTTGGGTCTCGAGGTGGCTTTGCACAAGTCCGAGGCCATGTCTTTCCATGGGCCCCGGAACAGGCCACCATCGGGATCCCAACTAACGGCAGGAGGGGTTCACATCGGCGTCGAGTCCACGATGAAATACTTAGGACTCGTGCTCGATAGCCGGTGGAACTTCGTGGAGCACTTCCGACGTTTGGCCCCCAAACTGGAACGGACTGGGGCCGCCCTCAAGCGGGTCCTGCCCAACCTGAGGGGTCCAAACGCCTCCTGCCGGAGGCTTTACGCGGGGGTCGTGCGGTCCATGGCTACATACGGGGCCCCGGTGTGGGCGCGTTCACTGCGGCGGAGAGCCGCCCACTATCTGAACGCGCCCCAAAAGGTGGTAGCTGTAAGGCTGATCCGGGGCTACCGCACGATCTCGGGCGAGGCGGCAAGCCTCCTTGCCGGACTGCCGCCGTGGGATCTGGAGGCGATAGTCCTCGCGCGCCTGTATGAGTGGCGCGCGGAGGCACTACGCCGGGGGGAAACCCCGCTTCCGCGGCAAATCGCGGCGGAGCGGACGGACCTCCGGCGCGATCTCATGGCGGCATGGAAAGAGCGACTGTCGCAACCCAGCGCAGGGCACGCCACAATAGCGGCGGTAAGACCCCTCTTTGAGGAGTGGCTAGAGAGGCGTCACGGCGTCCTCACCTACCGCCTGACGCAGGTCCTCACCGGACACGGAAGTTTCGGGAGGTTCCTGCACATCATCAGGCGGGAGGAAACGCCCGGGTGTCACCACTGCGATGATCGCCCCGAGGACACGGTGGAGCATACGGTGGGGGCCTGCCCTGCATGGGCGGAGCACCGCCGTGTCCTCGTAGAGGCGATCGGCAGCGGCGGCGATCTCTCACGCCCGGCCTTGGTTCAAGCCATGGTCCGGGGCGAGGGGGAGTGGGAGGCAGTCGCCTCCTTCTGCGAAGCAGTCATGCTAGCGAAGGAGGTGGCGGGACGGGAGAGGGAGAGAGCCTCCCGTCCAAGCCGCCGCGGTGGACGCTCCGGGCGTCGGGAGCCGCGTGACGACTCCCGGCCACCGTAGGCGCGGGCCTGCGGGCGGTAAGTAATGGGTAGCTCACCGTCCGATCAGGACCAGGCCCGTGCTGGACGGCGCGTACGTGTTCCACGCGCGCCTCAAAGAGATGTCAGCATCATAGAGGGGGTCCACTAGGGCCCAAGCCTGCCGGGAAAGCGGGATCATCCAAAAGGGGTACCGCTGACCCGGAACATAAAGGGCCAAGGAAGGAACACGGGTGGGTTTTAGTCAGTAAGAGTCTGACACTCCCTTCCGCTCCACCCAGAGCGGGAGGAGTCATTTGATGATTTCCCATCCTCAAAAAAAAAAAAAAAAAACACGTAGTTCTTCCGCCATTTGCATTCGGACCGTCGTCTTTAGCGAACGCAAAATGGCGTCAACGTCTACGCAAAACGTGAAAGTGCATGAAGAGGATATCGATAATGATTTACTTATTGAAGAAGTTGAAAAAAGAGCAGCAATTTACGATAAAAAGCTGAAAGAGTATTCAGATTCTAATTTGAAAATTAAAGCATGGGATGAAATCAGTCGTATATTATTTTCTACAGTTTGGGGTACGTTGTCGTCACAAGAAAAAACTGAAGCTGGTGAGTATCTTTTTATTTTTAGTATTTGTAGCTAAAACAACAGTTGTACAAAAAAGTGAAATTCAGATTTTGTCATATTGCCATGACACAGCCCCTTGTGGTGAAGTAAAGTAATTCGCAAAATAATTACGTATATTTGCTGCTGATATGGTTCTGTCTGATGGATTTGTTGCAATACCTTTTAATGGACAATCGTAAACAGTGTCAGTAAATTGAATGCCATCTCTGCACCGTACAAAATTATGTAAAATACAACATGTTTTTACTATTATATCAGCAAAATCAAGACTGACGTCAAGGGGCCTGTGCAAAATTCGCCATTTGTTACAAAGTATACCAAAAGTGCATTCAACCATGCGTCGTGCCCTAGTGTGGCGATAGTTGTAAATTTTTTTTACAGTAGACAGTGATTTTCTCGCATATGGTCGCAAAATATGCCTCGACAAGCCAAATGCCTCATCAGCGACCAAACAAAATGGCATTTTTTTTCCATTTTCATCGTATGGCAAATTACGATCATCTGGTATGCTCAATTGATTTTGCTGCAATCTTTTGCCCATGCCAGAATTCTGAAATACATTGGAGTCGCTTGCTGCTCCATTAGCACCAACATCTATGTATACAAATTTATAATCTGCATCTACCCATGCCATGAGAACAGTAGAAAAGTACTTTTTGTAATTGAAACACTGCGAACCGGTGTTTTCCGGCTGAATTATTCTCACATGTTTGCCATCAATTGCGCCAATTATGTTCGGAAAATTTGTCCGTTGGTAAAACTGATTTGAAATAGTATACCAATCCTCTTCAGACTTTTCAGGCATGTATAGTGTATGTAAATTCCAGATCGCGAAACATGTAGATTTTACAATTTCTCGTGCAGTGGTGGCACCTATCAAATATTCAAATGATATGCTGTAAAAACTGTTGCCGGTTGCAAGATATCTGAAACAAAAGAAAATTAAATACATAATACAAAATTAAAGTTAAAAATACATAAATTAAATAAATGACTGACTGTTTTATACTAGTTAAATATTTATTTTCAGGTAAACTTGTACAAAAACGATGGAAGAATTTAAGGGCTTGTTTTTCACGTGAGCTACGTGAGCAAAAATGTACTAAGTCTGGCCAGGCCGCTACAAAAAGAAGAAAGTACAAACATTTTGACCAACTTTTATTTCTTATCCCAAGCATGGATACCCGAGAAACCTCAGGAAATGCTGATTCTGTAGAGGAAATTGCTTGCAAAGAAGATAGTCAGGATGCCAGTGTGGAAGTACTACAGCGAGAAGAATATTCCCGAAAGAAAAATAAGAATAAAATATGTTACGAAGAAAGGCTTCTAGAGATTTTAAACAACAAAAGAGTTGATGATAATAGGTTTATCGAGGCTATGAGAAATAACAAAAGTGACTGTAATGACGATGACAAGGAAAAGCATTTTGCGCTGTCTTTGGTGCCGTTGTTAAAAGCAGTCCCGGAGGAGAATAAACTAGACGTACAGATCAAAATTTTACAAATTTTCCAGGAAGTTCAGAAACAAAACACTCAGCGCAATAATTATTCTCCTATGAATAGCCCATCCACAATTTATAGAGGTAGTCCTCAAAATTTCCAAATCAAGCCCAAATATTCTGTTTCTATACCATCGCAAAGTCCCCAAGGCCCACTCCACTTAGCAAGAAACACTCCACTGATTTTATCTCCTTCTCCTACATATATTCCATCTACAAGCCCTCAAAATATGCAAATCAAACCCAAATATTCTGTCTCTCTACCATCGCAAAGTCCCCAAGGCCCACTACACTTAGCAAGAAACACTCCACTGATTTTATCTCCTTCTCCTACATATATTCCATCTACAAGCCCTCAAAATATGCAAATCAAACCCAAATATTCTGTCTCTCTACCATCGCAAAGTCCCCAAGGCCCACTACACTTAGCAAGAAACACTCCACTGATTTTATCTCCTTCTCCTACATATATTCCATCTACAAGCCCTCAAAATATGCAAATCAAACCCAAATATTCTGTCTCTCTACCATCGCAAAGTCCCCAAGGCCCCCAAGACCCGAAAAACTCCTCAGCCGCCTCATCGTCAACAATTCAAACCTATATTACACAGTTTACAGAAGATTCCGAATTGTATGACATCTGCCAGGAGTACAATATCAACCAACATGAAGAATAATTAAAGAATATTACATTTCAATTACTTTTTTGATTTTTGATTATAGTTAAAAACTACTTACTTTAATTTGTATAACATTTTTGTATTTTCATTAAAATAAACAATTTAAAATTACATAATATTCTAATTACTTATATTTACCTCAAAGTAACAGCGAGTCTTTCTTCAGCCGGAACAGACAATCTCATGTTTGTATTTTCGTATGTCAACGCAGGTCCTAAATTGCGAAGTAATTCATCAAAACTTCTAACACTCATTCGAAAATACCCAAAAAATTTCTTTGGATGTTCCCGAAGTTTATGAAACATGGTGTAAAACTTTCCATTTATTAACCTGTCACTCCAAAGGGGGTGTACCTAGTATTCTTTTCGCTTTTTTTCTCTTTTGAGTTTCCTTATAAGCTCACAGATGACGACCGTCTCTTCGAAATCCATTTCGACAAATGAAGCTTGATGAAAAAAAAAATTGTCACTGTCACCTTTCGTGAGCGCACCTCGCTTTGGAGGCGTGACGTGACAGCGACAAAAACTTTTTTGTCATGCTGACAAAAGTCACCGGTGCGCGCTAGCTCTTAGACTTTTATTTGTGGGGAGAAATAAAAAGACTCGTTTACGAACGCGAGTCCGAAACTTTAGACGAGCTAAAAAAAACAAAATCAGGAGTGCATTCGACACTGTAAAATCACAAACTTTTGTATTAATAAAACTTAAGGACAATTTGCGGCGCCGTGCTCAATTGTGTTTACAAAACGGAGGTGGACGTTTTGAACAATTAATAAAATACACGTAAGTGTACCGATTTGATTTATTGTAAATACTGTGATTCCAACTTTTTAAATACGCCAAAAATACAATACATA
The DNA here is from genome assembly GCA_937001585.2 of Brachylomia viminalis. Taxonomy (NCBI): domain Eukaryota; kingdom Metazoa; phylum Arthropoda; class Insecta; order Lepidoptera; family Noctuidae; genus Brachylomia; species Brachylomia viminalis. Next base: position 3,532,960 of record OW443294.2, read on the forward strand.
CAATTTGTTGTTGTAACAAACATTATTCAGGTTATACCTCATACTAAAACATTGTTTTACTATTTTACTTTTATTGTATTTTTGATCGTCCTAAGCCGACAAAAGTATGAAGGGAAATTTGGTTTCACAAAATTTTTATTAATCGTGCGCGCGCGCGGGAAAGAGATGCGCGGGCGGCCGGGTGGACGGGGGCGCGCGGCGCGATTTGTTCATAGCGAGAATGTACTAACCCGTGCGGATAAGTTGGGACCTGAGCGCGGTGACGTCACAGTGGCATATTTGTACCGCCCGCAAAAAAGCGGTACAATACGGGCGCCATCGCCATCGGGGAAGTGCAGGGGAAGCGGGCGGGGATTCGCATTCCAAGAAGGTCCCAACTTATCGCGCACGGGTAGTACCCACTACACGAAAACGGTAGTACGCGAAATTCTTTGATACTTTTAATTATTTTAACGTTTTTCGTAACACTGATATTTTTTTATTTTATTTTACATTTGATATGTTCTAAATTTTCTTGACAACACGTATTATTGTATATTTAAATTTGTCGCGTCTATTCAATTTCACCCTGTATAATATCTACCATTTGAACATTTAATGAATGATACCCTTTTCTATTATAAAAAAGATGCTCTTCATCATTGGGCTTTACCAAAGCTATGTGGGTACAATCTATGCACCCAATTACACCAGGCAGGCCAAATCTTCTTGGGAACCTGAAACAATAATGGTTAATTTGAAATACATTACATGCACTTAATAATTTAAATATTGTTAAATCATTTGTTAATACCCTTTTCTATTATAAAAAAGATGCTCTTCATCATTGGGCTTTACCAAAGCTATGTGGGTACAATCTATGCACCCAATTACACCAGGCAGGCCAAATCTTCTTGGGAACCTGAAACAATAATGGTTAATTTGAAATACATTACATGCACTTAATAATTTAAATATTGTTAAATCATTTGTTAAGTACCTACTCACTATTGTTTTAGAAATGCTCTGTCTTGTCGTGTTTTCGGAAATACAATCCATTTTGCCATGACAGCAGGATGGTTAAACGCATCAACAACTTGTCTGATGCATCGACTAGCTGTGCGTTGGGCAAGATGCTGAGTGACGCCGACAATACGCTGATAGGATCCTGTGGCTAGGAAACTAAGAGCGCAAAACACCTATCAAAAACAAAAAAAAAAAATTAAATTTAATGATAGCTTAATAAGAAAATTGCCAATACTATACGTCAGTCAGCTTAATGCACTTACCTTAACTTTTAGGGGAATCTCGTTGGTTCCTTTCAACGATGTATTTTGGCGGAGTTCTTGACAAAGGGCTTGGAAAGTAGTTTTGTCTAGGCGAAATGGCTGCACAAATAAAGTTTCCGTCATTTCGCGTATTGTCTCCATGCACTGACGATTTACGTCTCTTTTTCGGCGTCTAAGCAAAACTTCTTCATTATGAGCGCACCACAACATATTTAAAGTATGCATTTTAAATGCTAAATGGTAAATATGTATAGTTTAAAATTATGGTAAATAAACAAAACACTTCTCGGTCTCAACACAGCTGTATCATAATAGACGCCATTTTTTTATCGTTTACTATTGGGTCTCGGCGATCGCATAGCTGTCGTTCAATAACTTCGACAAACATTTTGAACGATTGTAACTTATTTACGAATTTTCTATTCGTTTGTTCTGACTACGTGACTTAACGTTGAGATGATGTCATTCCCATACATTTGACTAGTTTTCTAATAGCGTTATCGATTGTAGATTGTCAACTTGGCTAAGCCTGCAGGTGGTTCTACAACTATTTTCAAATCATATGACATATCATTTCAGATCCTTTGCCTGAAGCAGTGCCATCCACGAGCCAGCAATCAAGACATAACCTTATGGAGCAGTCTCAAAATAGTAAGCATTCTATATAAAATTACCAAATCTTTTAATTAGATATTGTCCCAGTATCATTCTAAAGAAGTAAATAGAGAGATTTATTGCGAATGAGTGGTTGTTACTAACACACAGGTTCGATGTTTTTGACTGTCATTAATAATAAAGCCTGTCATTTAAAATATTTACCCAATTTTATTTTAAATAAGAAAAAATTAAGATACTTTTATTATTAAAAATGAAACAATTATTAAACCTTGATTGAATATCAGGTGGTTCCCAAACTATTTTCAAATCATAATATGACATATCATTTCAGATCTTTTGCCTGAAGCAGTGCCATCCACGAGCCAGAAACTGTTACATACCCAGTCTCAAAAGAGATCTACATTTGGAAAACTACCAAATGCAACACCCAGTAGGTAAGTACTTTATCATTATGATATACTATACATAGTTATACACCCACAACTTCATACCACTCATAAGACTCATAAAATTCATTTTATTTTATTTCTTAAATGTGGTTTAAGATTCAGATTTTTTTTAAAGAAAAAAAATAAGTATTCTTTATTTAAATTTCGTTCGGATGTTGGCTTTAAGCCGCGTCGCTTCGCCAACTGCCGGTTTGACCGCCCGCATTAAATGTTTCACATGAAAAATGGAATCAAACTAGTGAAAAAGCTTTTGCCTATTATTTATTAACTAGCTTTTACCCGCATCTCCGTCCACGTAGATTTCGATACTTACCCAGGAAGTGATGGTATCAAAATGTACCGGTGCTTCTACATATCATACAAATAAATCATAGCACTGAGAAATTAAAGTACAGCTCGCTGTCACTAAAAGAATTTTGAAAATCAGCTCAGTAGCTCCAGAGATTACTCTCTAAAAACTTTACCTCAATTACCCATATTACTGTTTAATGGTGTATTTTTCAATTGTCCAGGTTCAAGAACCACACTATCGTCGCGTCGCAGCGAGTGGAGTTTTATCAAAATACTCGAAAACAGCTGCAAAACCTCAGAAGCGAAATATGTCGGCTACGGAAAGGGGGAAAACATTTTAAGGAAAGTCTGCAAAAAGCGGAAAAGTTGTCTAAAAAAGTTGTGTTGCAAACATTAACAAAGAAAATGTCTTTACCAGCAAAAATTTTCACTGTCTTGCAGTTTAGGGAATGCGGTAAAAAACCGAAAGGACGCCGATTTCTCAAGGCAGAAAAAGTATTGGCACTTTCTTTATATAAAAGAAGCACGAAATGTTATGCCTTACTGTCGTAAGTGTTTTACATTGCCACCAGCAAAATCTTTAAAATCTTCTTGCCAAAATAGTGATTAAAGAAGGGGTTAATCCTATCATATTTAATAAATTAGCGTCAAATGTGAAAGATCGTCCAAATTACGAAAGGTTGTGCATTTGAATGTTTGACGAAATGTATATTAATCCACAAGTCCATTATTATGAAAGGGAGGATAAAATAAAAGGTATTGATTCATTCAATAACCGAAAAATTGCTGATCATGCACTAACCTTTATGGTTAAAACCATTAAAAATAATAATAAGCAACCTGTAGCCTATTATTTCACAAATTGCCTAAATGCAATTCAACTTAAACCGGCTATAAAAGAAGTAGTGCATGAAATGAATTCCGCATATCTAAAAAATTTAGCAACAGTTTGTGATCAAAGCCGGGTAAATGTTTCTGTAATTGACAGTTTAGTGGGGGGTGCCAAAAGATCATATTTACGAAAGGGTAAAGAATGGCGATATGATATTTTCATTGTGGATAGTGTCACTATTGTTACACCTATTAAAACAATTATATCAATTAAACAACGACAATAGTTTAAAGTGTGTATTTAATTACGTCCTTCTAGCATGTGGGTACATAGGTATAATTAAGAAAGTTATTGGAACACCATAAAACAATATAATTTAATCAATTAATCACATACGATTCAAATACAATTCCAGTAAGCTACAGCAAAGCTATTCCCAAGAAACAAAACACCAATTTCACATAACAGCGAATATTACATTTAAATGAGTAAAATGAGAACATAAAGATCAATTAATAAGGGAAATACTTAGCTTCTTGTTTAAAATCAGAATATCCTATACTTTTTACTATTTACTGCTCCTGTGAGATTACAAAAATTGACTGCCTACCAAAATGTCCCGGCCAAACTCGATACCTCGTTATTCTTTATTCAAAATCAGTTCTGCAACCCGATTGGTTCACGGAGGTGGCGCGATGATATCGCCTCGTTATTCGTCGACGCCCGACGTTAGTTTCGCAATCATCTACCGATGGCAGCACTTTTTGCCTTGACGACAACCGTAGGACGAACAGCTCACTGTTTCTACGCGCAATGTTGCGCCATCTAGCGCCTAATATGTGGAATGTTCACACTCGTCCATCCTGACGCCTTTGCGACTCTGCAAAGGAAGAAATAAAAGACGATATGTAATTGTTCAAAATAGAGTACCAGTCCTAAAAGAAGAAAAAAAAATCTATTCTATGAACTGTAAAATCATTGGCCCATACCTAATACAAAATAACATAAGTATTTCCTATAAGTAAATCACTATCAGTCATCAAGTAAAGTCAGTCCAAAATTAAGTAGGTACCAGTTACCAAAAAAAGTTTCCAAACATAAATACGTACTTGTTTACCAAAACAAGTGTCCAAAAATAAATACTCGTTTACCCAAAACAAGTTTCCAAAATAAATACTCGTTTACCTAAAACAAGTTTTCCAAAATACATACTTGTTTACCCAAAAACAAGTTTCCAAAAATAAATACTTGTTTACCCAAAACAAGTTTCCAAAAATAAATACTTGTTTACCCAAAACAAGTTTCCAAAAATACATACTTGTTTACCCAAAACAAGTTTCCAAAAATACATACTTGTTTACCCAAAACAAGTTTCCAAAAATAAATACATCATAGTTCCAATCACAGTCCTAGTTAATTATTTGTATATACAACAAAACTGAAATCCCAAAACCATCACCTTATTTCACTCATCATAATTAGTATCAATCTAATTATTCCTGGAATTCATTTAAAGTTCAGCCTTCAAGCAAGTCGATCAATTCCTCCGTGCTGTCCACTTCTGTATCATTTGAGCTAGCGCCCGAGTCCTCCTCCCCCTGAAAAGGTTTTAACGAGTCTGACGACACAAGAGCTCTGAATCGCTTATAACCTTTCACACCTTTCAGCGAAGTAATCATGTACCTATCATTTCCTACTACCTTCGTTACCTTATAAGGTCCACTGTATTTTTCCTTTAGTTTTCGTCTAACGTTCATATTTCGGTCAGCAGCTCCTTTCCATAATACTAAATCGTTTACCTTGTATTTTGTTGGAGGTTTACGCTTTGCATTAAAATATTTGCGCATTTTTTCCGCCGTCCGGTTTAGGTTCGCTGTAGCTTCGGCCCTAGTTCGTGCAGCCGTCTCCTCATTATCCACGATATTATCTCCCATACCTTGATACCTGCTTCGAGTCGCGGTAAACATGAGCCTGTATGGTGTAAATCCAGTCGAACCGTTTTGTAAATTATTAATTCCCCAGGTGATATTTGTGATCCGGGTATCCCAGTCCTTTTCATCTTCCACGCTTGTGTTGAGTGAATCTAGTAATGTACGATTATACCTCTCCACTTGTCCATTTGCGCGTGGACATGCTACAGCGTAGATTATGTGTTTTATTTGATTATTTTACGTACGTAACGTACGTAAGATAACGTACGTTTGAAATGTTTACTTTTGAAACTCGTACCGCTGTCTGATATCATTCTTTTTGGATAACCAAATAAACAAAAAATATCATTTAAGGATTTTATTACCTCTCGAGTCTTTGTAGTTTTAACTGGTATCGCCCATGTGAACTTCGTGAAGGAATCGACCACCATCAGCACAAAACTGTTACCCGCTCGACTTTTGCAGAAAGGACCGAGATGGTCAATGTGCAGAGTGTGCATTGGCTCCGGAACCTTTTCAATGGGATGTAACTCACCTTCAGGTCTTCCATACTGTCCCTTCTTGTAAAGACAGTCTAAACATGAATCGACATATTTTCGTATGAAACGTGTCATTCCTGGAAACCAGAAGTTACCTTTGATTATTTCCTCACAACGCTTCAGGCCTGGATGTCCGATACAATCATGATACTTCCTCATGACGTTCCACCTTCCATATTTAGGGACTACTAACCTTTGTTCTCCATCCTTAACTAACTTGTATACTCGACCATCTTTCAGCTTGTAATTCTTCCTTATATCTGGATCGTTATCCCCAGATTCTAATTTTGTTCGAATTATGCGAATCTTCTCATCTTGATTTTGAAGACATACTAACCAATCAAAAACGTCAATCACGTTGATGTCTACCACTGTGGGAGGGTCAACCGGAAATCGGCTCAGCGCATCAACGTGCCCATGAGACTTACCCGGCCTATGAATGACTTCCATGTCGTAATCCTGGATGGATAACCACCATCTTGCTATCCGAGGTAGTAGATCCTTTTTCAAGAAAGTGTCTCGAACGGCTGCACAGTCTGTCACCACCTTAAAATGATTACCTGCTAAATAAATTCTAAATCTCCTCAACGATTCCACTACAGCTAATGTTTCCAATTCGTAGGAATGATACATAGCTTCTTCTTTGCTTGTTTTTCGGCTGAAATATGCAATTGGTTTCATACCCCCATTCTGATCCTGAAAGAGAATTCCAGCTACACCTTTACTGCTTGCGTCAGTGTGAACTTCTATGTCACCTTTCCTACAAAACAATGAGAGTATTGGTCGAGTCGTCAAAATCTTCTTCAGCTGATCAAAAGCACTTTGCTGTGCTGGATACCACATCCACGCTGCATTCTTTTTTAGCAACCCGTACAGATCATACGTGACAGACGCATAGTCTTTAACAAATTTCCTGAAATAACTAGTCAGACCTAGGAACATCCTAAGCTCGTGTACATTCTTAGGTTCTTTATAGTTGGCCACAGCATCAATTTTCTTACTACCAGGCCTAATACCTATTTCGCTGATCTCGTAACCGAGGTAATCTATATTTTTTTGCAAGAAAAAACACTTATCAAGATTTAACGTCAACTTTGCGTCCCTTATTATTTCCAAAACTATCCTAAGTAGATCGAGGCCTTCTTGTTCTGTTTTGGTGGGTAGCAACAGATCATCAATAAAAGGAAGCACCTTATCATGACGTAACGAAGAAAATATCTTGTCCATAAGTCGCTGGAAAATTGCTGGGGAATTGGCCAAACCGAAGGGCATGCGCAAAAATTCATAGTGGCCCTCAGGCGTAACAAAACCAGTTCGGTGGATTGATGTCTCCGCTACAGGAATCTGAAAAAAACTTTGCGACAGATCAAGACTCGTAAAAAGTTTCTTCCCACCTAGTTTCTCGATTTGTTCTTCTATGATGGGCAGAGGATATTTATCTTTCACTGTCATACTATTTAATTTTCTAAAATCCACACAAAACCGATAATCTCCGTTCTTTTTCCTAACTAATACTATTGGACTGGCATAATTAGAAGACGACTCCCTAATAATACCGTTGGATATCATATCTTCAATTTTTTCTCGTACTATTACCTTCTCTGAAAAAGAAAGCCTGTAAGGACGATAACAAACCGGCTTATCAGAGTTAAGTTCAATATTCAATTCTATTTTGTCAGTCCTACCCAATTCTCCTGTATCTATCGAAAAACATTCCGAATATTCCTTTAAAATCTCTACCAACTCATTAACCACCTGTGGATCTCCGGATCCACATTTTATTTTTGTTGTATCAATGCTCATGATCGAAACAAGATTATCTGCAGAATTTCCAGGAGAACAAACTATTTCCCGAGTAACCAATCCCCGGGCAATAACCTGGTCTTTCTGGAAACAAACTGGCTTTTTACCGTGATTTACTATGAAAATGGCTTGTACCGGAAAACGATGCACAGAAGCAGGAATGCTATAATTGTAATCATTATAACCAATTGTGCGCGTATCCACAAACAGTAGAGTTGACTTGTCAATTTCAACATCATTGTGGGTGTCAACAAATAAGGATGAATAAGCTGGAACGACAGTGTCTGCAGAACACAAAATGTTAACCTTACCTGTACATGTACCTACTTGCAAAGAATTTATTTCAACAGATTCAATTTTATTTTCATCTCTATATGCATATCCTAAAAAGACGGTAGTACCACTAATTGTAAGCTTGAATTTTTCATTGTTCAAAATAGGCTGTCCAATAAAAACGTCGGCGCGGTTCACGGCAGCGTCGACGACAATAGCATCTGAACAAACCCTAACTTCATCTATAACGAACTCTAATGATACGACAAAACGACACAAGGTTGCATGGCAACACCGAGCTTTAGAACACAATCATGAGTGATAAGGTTGACTTGAGCCCCCGTGTCTAAATAAGCGGTAGCTTTTAAACCATTAATCAAGACATGTTTAAAATAACATTCATTTACCTGTATTTGTACAATGCTGACAGCCTTTTTATAACACTGCTCCTTTTTGTGGTTGGTTTTCCCACAGATTTTGCATTTTATGGCGTTAGGATTGTTGGGGCATGATCGGACAACATGTCCCGACTCGTTACAAAGAAAACAAGTTACACCTGGCTTTCGTTCTTTTGGATCTCCGATTGCTTCTTTTGATGACCCTGATGCGGAGTCTCGACCTCGAGGAACGTTTCTCTGACTTTGATTAATTCTCTTGTCGTCGTTCATGCACAGAAAGTGAGAATAAAGCTCGCCTGGGGTTTTATAGTTACCAGCTCTTGCAGAAGTCCTTATGTGGAACGGCAGCCCTTCTATGATACACGACACTGCTTTCTCTCCAACGATGTCACATTTATTTAGCATTGTACATTTCGAATAAAAAGAATGAGTCATAGTTTCAGCAAATAACTTTATCCTATTTAACATTTCCCTCAATGCGTCTGCGTAATCTATGCTTTGAGGGAAAGCCTCCAGAATTTTTTGTTTCCATTCCGGCCACGTAAATTCATAGCTGCGTAGTGCATTATGCCACAACTTCGCTAACCCAACAAGACGTGCCTGCATGTAATAACTTTTAACGTTGTCGTTCCATCCATGTATGGCACCTAGTTGCTCTACTTTGTTAAGCCACTGAGATGCAGGTAGCTCCGATTTTTCAGGATCGAATTCTGGTATTATATCTGGCTTAACCATCACACCCGAATAATATGGAACGGACCTACCGGGTTCGTTTGAAAAGCCAGGTGGAGAACGACCTCGACGGTCCCGGACTGGCGAAGGCCCCGGTCGCCAGGTGTCGCGGGAGCAGCTGCGTCGCTCCTGCTGCGGTCGTTCCGCCCGCCAGCGACTCCATCTGACAGGGCTGCGAGATCGGTTGCGAGACCGGCTGCGACCCTCTGAACTCATGTCTTGCCTGAGAACTACTCCAGATCACGATCCCACTTCTGAAAAATGTTACACCTATTAAAACAATTATATCAATTAAACAACGACAATAGTTTAAAGTGTGTATTTAATTACGTCCTTCTAGCATGTGGGTACATAGGTATAATTAAGAAAGTTATTGGAACACCACAAAACAATATAATTTAATCAATTAATCACATACGATTCAAATACAATTCCAGTAAGCTACAGCAAAGCTATTCCCAAGAAACAAAACACCAATTTCACATAACAGCGAATTTCTTCTTTTCTCTCTACCATCGCAAAGTCCCCAAGGCCCACTACACTTAGCAAGAAACACTCCACTGATTTTATCTCCTTCTCCTACATATATTCCATCTACAAGCCCTCAAAATATGCAAATCAAACCCAAATATTCTGTCTCTCTACCATCGCAAAGTCCCCAAGGCCCACTACACTTAGCAAGAAACACTCCACTGATTTTATCTCCTTCTCCTACATATATTCCATCTACAAGCCCTCAAAATATGCAAATCAAACCCAAATATTCTGTCTCTCTACCATCGCAAAGTCCCCAAGGCCCCCAAGACCCGAAAAACTCCTCAGCCGCCTCATCGTCAACAATTCAAACCTATATTACACAGTTTACAGAAGATTCCGAATTGTATGACATCTGCCAGGAGTACAATATCAACCAACATGAAGAATAATTAAAGAATATTACATTTCAATTACTTTTTTGATTTTTGATTATAGTTAAAAACTACTTACTTTAATTTGTATAACATTTTTGTATTTTCATTAAAATAAACAATTTAAAATTACATAATATTCTAATTACTTATATTTACCTCAAAGTAACAGCGAGTCTTTCTTCAGCCGGAACAGACAATCTCATGTTTGTATTTTCGTATGTCAACGCAGGTCCTAAATTGCGAAGTAATTCATCAAAACTTCTAACACTCATTCGAAAATACCCAAAAAATTTCTTTGGATGTTCCCGAAGTTTATGAAACATGGTGTAAAACTTTCCATTTATTAACCTGTCACTCCAAAGGGGGTGTACCTAGTATTCTTTTCGCTTTTTTTCTCTTTTGAGTTTCCTTATAAGCTCACAGATGACGACCGTCTCTTCGAAATCCATTTCGACAAATGAAGCTTGATGAAAAAAAAAATTGTCACTGTCACCTTTCGTGAGCGCACCTCGCTTTGGAGGCGTGACGTGACAGCGACAAAAACTTTTTTGTCATGCTGACAAAAGTCACCGGTGCGCGCTAGCTCTTAGACTTTTATTTGTGGGGAGAAATAAAAAGACTCGTTTACGAACGCGAGTCCGAAACTTTAGACGAGCTAAAAAAAACAAAATCAGGAGTGCATTCGACACTGTAAAATCACAAACTTTTGTATTAATAAAACTTAAGGACAATTTGCGGCGCCGTGCTCAATTGTGTTTACAAAACGGAGGTGGACGTTTTGAACAATTAATAAAATACACGTAAGTGTACCGATTTGATTTATTGTAAATACTGTGATTCCAACTTTTTAAATACGCCAAAAATACAATACATACAATTTGTTGTTGTAACAAACATTATTCAGGTTATACCTCATACTAAAACATTGTTTTACTATTTTACTTTTATTGTATTTTTGATCGTCCTAAGCCGACAAAAGTATGAAGGGAAATTTGGTTTCACAAAATTTTTATTAATCGTGCGCGCGCGCGGGAAAGAGATGCGCGGGCGGCCGGGTGGACGGGGGCGCGCGGCGCGATTTGTTCATAGCGAGAATGTACTAACCCGTGCGGATAAGTTGGGACCTGAGCGCGGTGACGTCACAGTGGCATATTTGTACCGCCCGCAAAAAAGCGGTACAATACGGGCGCCATCGCCATCGGGGAAGTGCAGGGGAAGCGGGCGGGGATTCGCATTCCAAGAAGGTCCCAACTTATCGCGCACGGGTAGTACCCACTACACGAAAACGGTAGTACGCGAAATTCTTTGATACTTTTAATTATTTTAACGTTTTTCGTAACACTGATATTTTTTTATTTTATTTTACATTTGATATGTTCTAAATTTTCTTGACAACACGTATTATTGTATATTTAAATTTGTCGCGTCTATTCAATTTCACCCTGTATAATATCTACCATTTGAACATTTAATGAATGATACCCTTTTCTATTATAAAAAAGATGCTCTTCATCATTGGGCTTTACCAAAGCTATGTGGGTACAATCTATGCACCCAATTACACCAGGCAGGCCAAATCTTCTTGGGAACCTGAAACAATAATGGTTAATTTGAAATACATTACATGCACTTAATAATTTAAATATTGTTAAATCATTTGTTAATACCCTTTTCTATTATAAAAAAGATGCTCTTCATCATTGGGCTTTACCAAAGCTATGTGGGTACAATCTATGCACCCAATTACACCAGGCAGGCCAAATCTTCTTGGGAACCTGAAACAATAATGGTTAATTTGAAATACATTACATGCACTTAATAATTTAAATATTGTTAAATCATTTGTTAAGTACCTACTCACTATTGTTTTAGAAATGCTCTGTCTTGTCGTGTTTTCGGAAATACAATCCATTTTGCCATGACAGCAGGATGGTTAAACGCATCAACAACTTGTCTGATGCATCGACTAGCTGTGCGTTGGGCAAGATGCTGAGTGACGCCGACAATACGCTGATAGGATCCTGTGGCTAGGAAACTAAGAGCGCAAAACACCTATCAAAAACAAAACAAAAAAAATTAAATTTAATGATAGCTTAATAAGAAAATTGCCAATACTATACGTCAGTCAGCTTAATGCACTTACCTTAACTTTTAGGGGAATCTCGTTGGTTCCTTTCAACGATGTATTTTGGCGGAGTTCTTGACAAAGGGCTTGGAAAGTAGTTTTGTCTAGGCGAAATGGCTGCACAAATAAAGTTTCCGTCATTTCGCGTATTGTCAAACTCAAACTCAAACTCAAACTCAAACTCAAACTCAAAGCATTTATTTCAAATAAACCAATTACAGGCACTTTTGAATTGTCAAGGGGTCGGTCAGTCAGAAAGATGAAGCTAGTTGCCCATTCCAAAGCGTAGTAGGTACCTATGGAGAAGAACGGGCAAGAAACTCCATGGACACTCTTTTAAATCAAAATATTGTTACAATAGAGTGGTTACATCATTCATGTTGTAATTATACATGTGAGAACGATGTAGAAAGACGTGCACGTTAAAAGCGTCCGTAATAAAAAGATAAAAACAATTATGGAATTAAAATAAGCCGTGGCAGCTAAGAAATGACCAGTGCCTACTGACGGCGCCCGTTCACGAACATGACGTATGGATCAGCACCATTCAGCTCAACCATTTTGAAGGGAACTCAATGATCCAATACACACGCCACCACCAGCGACACATTTGAGTGAGCATGACATACTCTCAGCCGCCAGGGCACATTCAAGTCAATGAAAGACGAACCCAGTAAGCTTTATAGTGGGTACATAGTGCTCACACATGTGCTATGCAATTATACAATACTATGAGATTGAATTTATACAATGCAAAGATAGGTTGTACAATCTTCATCAGCTCCAACACTATTTTCGAATGCTAATTAATTAGTTTACGCGCCCTTGTGGAGCAGGACCAGCCCTGAGCCAAGCATTTTTGTCAGCGATATAATCCCCCAACTTATAATATGCTTGGCTGTATAGTGTGCGTTTTATACAGGATTTAAATTTCGTTTCATTCAGTTGGAGTATGTGGGGAGGTATTTTATTGTAACATTTTAAACAGTACCCCATGAAGGATGAGTCTACTTTAGCCAGTCTGAAACCTGGTTGAACTAATTGGTCCCTATTTCTAGTCCTATAATTGTGTCTTTCACCTCTTTTACTGAAAAGATTTAGATTTTTCCTGTGTCTTGATGTCTCCATGTGCCTTGATGTCTCCATGCACTGACGATTTACGTCTCTTTTTCGGCGTCTAAGCAAAACTTCTTCATTATGAGCGCACCACAACATATTTAAAGTATGCATTTTAAATGCTAAATGGTAAATATGTATAGTTTAAAATTATGGTAAATAAACAAAACACTTCTCGGTCTCAACACAGCTGTATCATAATAGACGCCATTTTTTTATCGTTTACTATTGGGTCTCGGCGATCGCATAGCTGTCGTTCAATAACTTCGACAAACATTTTGAACGATTGTAACTTATTTACGAATTTTCTATTCGTTTGTTCTGACTACGTGACTTAACGTTGAGATGATGTCATTCCCATACATTTGACTAGTTTTCTAATAGCGTTATCGATTGTAGATTGTCAACTTGGCTAAGCCTGCAGGTGGTTCTACAACTATTTTCAAATCATATGACATATCATTTCAGATCCTTTGCCTGAAGCAGTGCCATCCACGAGCCAGCAATCAAGACATAACCTTATGGAGCAGTCTCAAAATAGTAAGCATTCTATATAAAATTACCAAATCTTTTAATTAGATATTGTCCCAGTATCATTCTAAAGAAGTAAATAGAGAGATTTATTGCGAATGAGTGGTTGTTACTAACACACAGGTTCGATGTTTTTGACTGTCATTAATAATAAAGCCTGTCATTTAAAATATTTACCCAATTTTATTTTAAATAAGAAAAAATTAAGATACTTTTATTATTAAAAATGAAACAATTATTAAACCTTGATTGAATATCAGGTGGTTCCCAAACTATTTTCAAATCATAATATGACATATCATTTCAGATCTTTTGCCTGAAGCAGTGCCATCCACGAGCCAGAAACTGTTACATACCCAGTCTCAAAAGAGATCTACATTTGGAAAACTACCAAATGCAACACCCAGTAGGTAAGTACTTTATCATTATGATATACTATACATAGTTATACACCCACAACTTCATACCACTCATAAGACTCATAAAATTCATTTTATTTTATTTCTTAAATGTGGTTTAAGATTCAGATTTTTTTTAAAGAAAAAAAATAAGTATTCTTTATTTAAATTTCGTTCGGATGTTGGCTTTAAGCCGCGTCGCTTCGCCAACTGCCGGTTTGACCGCCCGCATTAAATGTTTCACATGAAAAATGGAATCAAACTAGTGAAAAAGCTTTTGCCTATTATTTATTAACTAGCTTTTACCCGCATCTCCGTCCACGTAGATTTCGATACTTACCCAGGAAGTGATGGTATCAAAATGTACCGGTGCTTCTACATATCATACAAATAAATCATAGCACTGAGAAATTAAAGTACAGCTCGCTGTCACTAAAAGAATTTTGAAAATCAGCTCAGTAGCTCCAGAGATTACTCTCTAAAAACTTTACCTCAATTACCCATATTACTGTTTAATGGTGTATTTTTCAATTGTCCAGGTTCAAGAACCACACTATCGTCGCGTCGCAGCGAGTGGAGTTTTATCAAAATACTCGAAAACAGCTGCAAAACCTCAGAAGCGAAATATGTCGGCTACGGAAAGGGGGAAAACATTTTAAGGAAAGTCTGCAAAAAGCGGAAAAGTTGTCTAAAAAAGTTGTGTTGCAAACATTAACAAAGAAAATGTCTTTACCAGCAAAAATTTTCACTGTCTTGCAGTTTAGGGAATGCGGTAAAAAACCGAAAGGACGCCGATTTCTCAAGGCAGAAAAAGTATTGGCACTTTCTTTATATAAAAGAAGCACGAAATTTTATGCCTTACTGTCGTAAGTGTTTTACATTGCCACCAGCAAAATCTTTAAAATCTTCTTGCCAAAATAGTGATTAAAGAAGGGGTTAATCCTATCATATTTAATAAATTAGCGTCAAATGTGAAAGATCGTCCAAATTACGAAAGGTTGTGCATTTGAATGTTTGACGAAATGTATATTAATCCACAAGTCCATTATTATGAAAGGGAGGATAAAATAAAAGGTATTGATTCATTCAATAACCGAAAAATTGCTGATCATGCACTAACCTTTATGGTTAAAACCATTAAAAATAATAATAAGCAACCTGTAGCCTATTATTTCACAAATTGCCTAAATGCAATTCAACTTAAACCGGCTATAAAAGAAGTAGTGCATGAAATGAATTCCGCATATCTAAAAAATTTAGCAACAGTTTGTGATCAAAGCCGGGTAAATGTTTCTGTAATTGACAGTTTAGTGGGGGGTGCCAAAAGATCATATTTACGAAAGGGTAAAGAATGGCGATATGATATTTTCATTGTGGATAGTGTCACTATTGTTACACCTATTAAAACAATTATATCAATTAAACAACGACAATAGTTTAAAGTGTGTATTTAATTACGTCCTTCTAGCATGTGGGTACATAGGTATAATTAAGAAAGTTATTGGAACACCATAAAACAATATAATTTAATCAATTAATCACATACGATTCAAATACAATTCCAGTAAGCTACAGCAAAGCTATTCCCAAGAAACAAAACACCAATTTCACATAACAGCGAATATTACATTTAAATGAGTAAAATGAGAACATAAAGATCAATTAATAAGGGAAATACTTAGCTTCTTGTTTAAAATCAGAATATCCTATACTTTTTACTATTTACTGCTCCTGTGAGATTACAAAAATTGACTGCCTACCAAAATGTCCCGGCCAAACTCGATACCTCGTTATTCTTTATTCGAAATCAGTTCTGCAACCCGATTGGTTCACGGAGGTGGCGCGATGATATCGCCTCGTTATTCGTCGACGCCCGACGTTAGTTTCGCAATCATCTACCGATGGCAGCACTTTTTGCCTTGACGACAACCGTAGGACGAACAGCTCACTGTTTCTACGCGCAATGTTGCGCCATCTAGCGCCTAATATGTGGAATGTTCACACTCGTCCATCCTGACGCCTTTGCGACTCTGCAAAGGAAGAAATAAAAGACGATATGTAATTGTTCAAAATAGAGTACCAGTCCTAAAAGAAGAAAAAAAAATCTATTCTATGAACTGTAAAATCATTGGCCCATACCTAATACAAAATAACATAAGTATTTCCTATAAGTAAATCACTATCAGTCATCAAGTAAAGTCAGTCCAAAATTAAGTAGGTACCAGTTACCAAAAAAAGTTTCCAAACATAAATACGTACTTGTTTACCAAAACAAGTGTCCAAAAATAAATACTCGTTTACCCAAAACAAGTTTCCAAAATAAATACTCGTTTACCTAAAACAAGTTTTCCAAAATACATACTTGTTTACCCAAAAACAAGTTTCCAAAAATAAATACTTGTTTACCCAAAACAAGTTTCCAAAAATAAATACTTGTTTACCCAAAACAAGTTTCCAAAAATACATACTTGTTTACCCAAAACAAGTTTCCAAAAATACATACTTGTTTACCCAAAACAAGTTTCCAAAAATAAATACATCATAGTTCCAATCACAGTCCTAGTTAATTATTTGTATATACAACAAAACTGAAATCCCAAAACCATCACCTTATTTCACTCATCATAATTAGTATCAATCTAATTATTCCTGGAATTCATTTAAAGTTCAGCCTTCAAGCAAGTCGATCAATTCCTCCGTGCTGTCCACTTCTGTATCATTTGAGCTAGCGCCCGAGTCCTCCTCCCCCTGAAAAGGTTTTAACGAGTCTGACGACACAAGAGCTCTGAATCGCTTATAACCTTTCACACCTTTCAGCGAAGTAATCATGTACCTATCATTTCCTACTACCTTCGTTACCTTATAAGGTCCACTGTATTTTTCCTTTAGTTTTCGTCTAACGTTCATATTTCGGTCAGCAGCTCCTTTCCATAATACTAAATCGTTTACCTTGTATTTTGTTGGAGGTTTACGCTTTGCATTAAAATATTTGCGCATTTTTTCCGCCGTCCGGTTTAGGTTCGCTGTAGCTTCGGCCCTAGTTCGTGCAGCCGTCTCCTCATTATCCACGATATTATCTCCCATACCTTGATACCTGCTTCGAGTCGCGGTAAACATGAGCCTGTATGGTGTAAATCCAGTCGAACCGTTTTGTAAATTATTAATTCCCCAGGTGATATTTGTGATCCGGGTATCCCAGTCCTTTTCATCTTCCACGCTTGTGTTGAGTGAATCTAGTAATGTACGATTATACCTCTCCACTTGTCCATTTGCGCGTGGACATGCTACAGCGTAGATTATGTGTTTTATTTGATTATTTTACGTACGTAACGTACGTAAGATAACGTACGTTTGAAATGTTTACTTTTGAAACTCGTACCGCTGTCTGATATCATTCTTTTTGGATAACCAAATAAACAAAAAATATCATTTAAGGATTTTATTACCTCTCGAGTCTTTGTAGTTTTAACTGGTATCGCCCATGTGAACTTCGTGAAGGAATCGACCACCATCAGCACAAAACTGTTACCCGCTCGACTTTTGCAGAAAGGACCGAGATGGTCAATGTGCAGAGTGTGCATTGGCTCCGGAACCTTTTCAATGGGATGTAACTCACCTTCAGGTCTTCCATACTGTCCCTTCTTGTAAAGACAGTCTAAACATGAATCGACATATTTTCGTATGAAACGTGTCATTCCTGGAAACCAGAAGTTACCTTTGATTATTTCCTCACAACGCTTCAGGCCTGGATGTCCGATACAATCATGATACTTCCTCATGACGTTCCACCTTCCATATTTAGGGACTACTAACCTTTGTTCTCCATCCTTAACTAACTTGTATACTCGACCATCTTTCAGCTTGTAATTCTTCCTTATATCTGGATCGTTATCCCCAGATTCTAATTTTGTTCGAATTATGCGAATCTTCTCATCTTGATTTTGAAGACATACTAACCAATCAAAAACGTCAATCACGTTGATGTCTACCACTGTGGGAGGGTCAACCGGAAATCGGCTCAGCGCATCAACGTGCCCATGAGACTTACCCGGCCTATGAATGACTTCCATGTCGTAATCCTGGATGGATAACCACCATCTTGCTATCCGAGGTAGTAGATCCTTTTTCAAGAAAGTGTCTCGAACGGCTGCACAGTCTGTCACCACCTTAAAATGATTACCTGCTAAATAAATTCTAAATCTCCTCAACGATTCCACTACAGCTAATGTTTCCAATTCGTAGGAATGATACATAGCTTCTTCTTTGCTTGTTTTTCGGCTGAAATATGCAATTGGTTTCATACCCCCATTCTGATCCTGAAAGAGAATTCCAGCTACACCTTTACTGCTTGCGTCAGTGTGAACTTCTATGTCACCTTTCCTACAAAACAATGAGAGTATTGGTCGAGTCGTCAAAATCTTCTTCAGCTGATCAAAAGCACTTTGCTGTGCTGGATACCACATCCACGCTGCATTCTTTTTTAGCAACCCGTACAGATCATACGTGACAGACGCATAGTCTTTAACAAATTTCCTGAAATAACTAGTCAGACCTAGGAACATCCTAAGCTCGTGTACATTCTTAGGTTCTTTATAGTTGGCCACAGCATCAATTTTCTTACTACCAGGCCTAATACCTATTTCGCTGATCTCGTAACCGAGGTAATCTATATTTTTATGCAAGAAAAAACACTTATCAAGATTTAACGTCAACTTTGCGTCCCTTATTATTTCCAAAACTATCCTAAGTAGATCGAGGCCTTCTTGTTCTGTTTTGGTGGGTAGCAACAGATCATCAATAAAAGGAAGCACCTTATCATGACGTAACGAAGAAAATATCTTGTCCATAAGTCGCTGGAAAATTGCTGGGGAATTGGCCAAACCGAAGGGCATGCGCAAAAATTCATAGTGGCCCTCAGGCGTAACAAAACCAGTTCGATGGATTGATGTCTCCGCTACAGGAATCTGAAAAAAACTTTGCGACAGATCAAGACTCGTAAAAAGTTTCTTCCCACCTAGTTTCTCGATTTGTTCTTCTATGATGGGCAGAGGATATTTATCTTTCACTGTCATACTATTTAATTTTCTAAAATCCACACAAAACCGATAATCTCCGTTCTTTTTCCTAACTAATACTATTGGACTGGCATAATTAGAAGACGACTCCCTAATAATACCGTTGGATATCATATCTTCAATTTTTTCTCGTACTATTACCTTCTCTGAAAAAGAAAGCCTGTAAGGACGATAACAAACCGGCTTATCAGAGTTAAGTTCAATATTCAATTCTATTTTGTCAGTCCTACCCAATTCTCCTGTATCTATCGAAAAACATTCCGAATATTCCTTTAAAATCTCTACCAACTCATTAACCACCTGTGGATCTCCGGATCCACATTTTATTTTTGTTGTATCAATGCTCATGATCGAAACAAGATTATCTGCAGAATTTCCAGGAGAACAAACTATTTCCCGAGTAACCAATCCCCGGGCAATAACCTGGTCTTTCTGGAAACAAACTGGCTTTTTACCGTGATTTACTATGAAAATGGCTTGTACCGGAAAACGATGCACAGAAGCAGGAATGCTATAATTGTAATCATTATAACCAATTGTGCGCGTATCCACAAACAGTAGAGTTGACTTGTCAATTTCAACATCATTGTGGGTGTCAACAAATAAGGATGAATAAGCTGGAACGACAGTGTCTGCAGAACACAAAATGTTAACCTTACCTGTACATGTACCTACTTGCAAAGAATTTATTTCAACAGATTCAATTTTATTTTCATCTCTATATGCATATCCTAAAAAGACGGTAGTACCACTAATTGTAAGCTTGAATTTTTCATTGTTCAAAATAGGCTGTCCAATAAAAACGTCGGCGCGGTTCACGGCAGCGTCGACGACAATAGCATCTGAACAAACCCTAACTTCATCTATAACGAACTCTAATGATACGACAAAACGACACAAGGTTGCATGGCAACACCGAGCTTTAGAACACAATCATGAGTGATAAGGTTGACTTGAGCCCCCGTGTCTAAATAAGCGGTAGCTTTTAAACCATTAATCAAGACATGTTTAAAATAACATTCATTTACCTGTATTTGTACAATGCTGACAGCCTTTTTATAACACTGCTCCTTTTTGTGGTTGGTTTTCCCACAGATTTCGCATTTTATGGCGTTAGGATTGTTGGGGCATGATCGGACAACATGTCCCGACTCGTTACAAAGAAAACAAGTTACACCTGGCTTTCGTTCTTTTGGATCTCCGATTGCTTCTTTTGATGACCCTGATGCGGAGTCTCGACCTCGAGGAACGTTTCTCTGACTTTGATTAATTCTCTTGTCGTCGTTCATGCACAGAAAGTGAGAATAAAGCTCGCCTGGGGTTTTATAGTTACCAGCTCTTGCAGAAGTCCTTATGTGGAACGGCAGCCCTTCTATGATACACGACACTGCTTTCTCTCCAACGATGTCACATTTATTTAGCATTGTACATTTCGAATAAAAAGAATGAGTCATAGTTTCAGCAAATAACTTTATCCTATTTAACATTTCCCTCAATGCGTCTGCGTAATCTATGCTTTGAGGGAAAGCCTCCAGAATTTTTTGTTTCCATTCCGGCCACGTAAATTCATAGCTGCGTAGTGCATTATGCCACAACTTCGCTAACCCAACAAGACGTGCCTGCATGTAATAACTTTTAACGTTGTCGTTCCATCCATGTATGGCACCTAGTTGCTCTACTTTGTTAAGCCACTGAGATGCAGGTAGCTCCGATTTTTCAGGATCGAATTCTGGTATTATATCTGGCTTAACCATCACACCCGAATAATATGGAACGGACCTACCGGGTTCGTTTGAAAAGCCAGGTGGAGAACGACCTCGACGGTCCCGGACTGGCGAAGGCCCCGGTCGCCAGGTGTCGCGGGAGCAGCTGCGTCGCTCCTGCTGCGGTCGTTCCGCCCGCCAGCGACTCCATCTGACAGGGCTGCGAGATCGGTTGCGAGACCGGCTGCGACCCTCTGAACTCATGTCTTGCCTGAGAACTACTCCAGATCACGATCCCACTTCTGAAAAATGTTACACCTATTAAAACAATTATATCAATTAAACAACGACAATAGTTTAAAGTGTGTATTTAATTACGTCCTTCTAGCATGTGGGTACATAGGTATAATTAAGAAAGTTATTGGAACACCACAAAACAATATAATTTAATCAATTAATCACATACGATTCAAATACAATTCCAGTAAGCTACAGCAAAGCTATTCCCAAGAAACAAAACACCAATTTCACATAACAGCGAATATTACATTTAAATGAGTAAAATGAGAACATAAAGATCAATTAATAAGGGAAATACTTAGCTTCTTGTTTAAAATCAGAATATCCTATACTTTTTACTATTTACTGCTCCTGTGAGATTACAAAAATTGACTGCCTACCAAAATGTCCCGGCCAAACTCGATACCTCGTTATTCTTTATTCAAAATCAGTTCTGCAACCCGATTGGTTCACGGAGGTGGCGCGATGATATCGCCTCGTTATTCGTCGACGCCCGACGTTAGTTTCGCAATCATCTACCGATGGCAGCACTTTTTGCCTTGACGACAACCGTAGGACGAACAGCTCACTGTTTCTACGCGCAATGTTGCGCCATCTAGCGCCTAATATGTGGAATGTTCACACTATTGTACCAATTTTTGATGTACCGCATCTTATAAAGGGAATAAGAAATAATTTACTAAATAAAGACGTGACCTATGTAGATTTTAATGACAGTGACAAAGAAAAAGTAGTGAAATGGGAATATTTCCAAAATATTTACGAAGCCGACAAAATTGATGGCGAGTTAAAAGTTTTACACAGATTTACTGAGGAACATGTTTATGTTGAGAAAATGAACAAAATGAAAGTGAAAATAGCTACGCAGTTATTAAGCACCAGTGTTGCTGTTGCAGCAAACCACTGGGCAAGTGGACCCTGCGTGTCGCCAAGTCATACCTTTTGAAAAAATGTTTAACAACCTTTTTGACTCCCTAAATTGTCACAATTTTTGCGAGGTCGATGGAAAAATATATAGGGCAGGTGTGAAACAAAATTCACCACACCATAGGCTGTGGACAGAAGCAATCCGATTTAAAAAAAAATTTTTTTTTGAAATGAAAGTAGATGGCAAGAATGTTGAGAGAAAAAATATTCCGTCAGTTAAAAATTGTATTAAAACAATAGAGGGTATGCAGGCCACTTGGAAGGTTTTAAACATAAAATACGGTTTTTATGTCATGTGTAGAAATTTCAATCAAGATCCTATAGAAAACTTTTTTGGCAGAATAAGAGGTGTTGGCGCCCGAAATGTGTCCTCTAACAGCATTTGCTTCGAAGGTGCCTCTAAAGCACTTTTGCTACATAATTTTTCGTCCTCGCACTCCATAAAATCGAATTGTGAGGACGACATGGGAGCATACTTCCAGTCCCTAGATTTCCTGATTGATTTAAAAAATGATGAAGAGCAGCATTTTCCAAATGTAGAAATTGTTCTAAATGAAGAGTTACTGTTGGGTACTTTAAATGTACAGCCTATGGAAGGAGCTGGGCAAAGAGGGTATGTTTGTGGATGGGTAATCACAAAGTGTTTAAAATATGTTTGTAAAACTTGTAAAAAGATTTTCTTGACCAAAGTAATTTGGAAAGCAATGCTTTAATTAGAGCAAAAGAAAATAATTACAATAAAAAATCACTTATATATCCCTCGATATAGGTGACGAATTTATTTGCAGAAATCCAAAATATAACTGAATCAATATTAAAAAATAATGTTCCAAAACAAAAATTACGGAATAATATAATAATGTTTGTTGACATGTTTGTCGCGTTTCCTTCTCAATGTGAAGAACACAAAAATACACACGTAATAACATAAAATAATTGTTTTTTATTATTTAATCGTTTTATTTTTATATCGATTACTCAATTGATTAAAAGTTGGCATTAGTTATTTAATTCTTTGATACCTGGCAACTTTTTTTTACCAATCAAACCACAGACCACATTGAATCAAACGGATGTCGACGTAAGCTGTTCATGTCTCCAGTAAAAATAAGTTATAACGCTATTACATTCCGCATAAAATTTCGTGTTTACGTTATCAGTGTTATCACTGTAGTGTTACTTACGAGTGTGATTATTTGCAAAGCTTAAATACTGCAGTTCGGTAGTGTAAATCCGTTAAAGAAATCGAATTTTATTTGTAACTTTTTAGACTTTAAGTTATTTGGAAGTTTTTGATGCCACTGGTACCTCCAAAAAGTGTGACTTTTGTCCTAATCTATGACTTTTATAACTGTTGACAAGCGTCTTGACATTAATTTACCACAGATCTGTGCATTTCGGTCGATATTTCATGCATAGCCAGCATAGCAGGCGCCATCTGGTTGCTTCTAACCGTACTATTATGGTGAAGTGTGCAGCCTGCGGAAGATTTTTGTCGGCAAAAGGGGGCGCCACGTGTAGCAACACTGCGTGCCACAATCGCTATCACCTTGCTTGCTTGTTACTGCCCGATACAATACAGATAAGTGGTGATTGGCTGTGCCCCAAGTGCAAAAAAAAGGTGCCCAGGGGAGACAATAGCGCCACACCCGTCAAGGACTCGGGTAGTGGTCCCCCTACAATTCCAACAGCAGCGTCGGCAACGGCGGCAGCCGCTGTTGCAACAGCGTCGGCAGCGGTAGCATCTCCAGTTGCAGTAGTCCATGGCGCTATGTTAAGGTCACCTGTCGCGGTGACTCAGGGTCAGGGCACTCTGAACAAGGCCACCGTTGCCGTGGCTAAGGTACTTTCTCGGGCTGGGAGCGAACAGGGTACTGATGGGGAGCCTTCGCCGGATACCCAGCTGGCCCTCCGTGAAGAAATTAGGCCCTTCCGATCTGAGCTGCGGGAGGTTCGAGATTAAATGAGGGAATTTCGTCGTGAGATGGCTGGCTTGCAATCATCGATGGGAGTCTGTACCGAGCGGGTTGGCAGCCTGGAGGCCAGGATCGATGCTCTGGAATGTAGGCAAAGCGCGGCAGTGCCAGACGGAAAAGTGGGCCGGCTCTTGCAGCTCGAGCTCAACGATCGCGAGCAGGACTTACTAGGATCAGATCTAGAGATCGCCAACATCCCGGAGATTCCTGGTGAGAATGTTGTGCACACCGTCGGGCTGGTGGCTACAAAGCTTGGAGTGACTCTCGACGAACGGGACATTGTGTTCGCGCAACGAGTGGGCCTGCGAGCTGAACGAGAGGTACAGACGAGCTCTGCGGGCGGCGCAAGTCCAGTGCGATCAGCGGCAGCGACAGCGCGCGGGCGGCGCATCGTAGTGCGCCTGACACGGCGCGCACTGCGCGATGACCTGCTGCAGAGCGCGCGCGTTCGGCGCGCAGCCACCACCGAGGACCTAGGACTCCCTGTGCCCCCGCGTCGTTTCTTTCTGAACGAGAGGCTCGCCAAAGCAAACAAACATTTGTTTTACCGCGTGAGGCTGGCAGCCGTCTCGGGTGGAGGTATACGAGTATACGTAGACGAAGTTCGGCCGCATTCTGGCAAAGCAGGGTGACGGCAAGCCTACCCACTGCATCCGTTCAGAGGAGGACTTTGCGCGTGTTTTTGGTTGCGAGATGCCTACTGAAAAGGAAATCTAATGGGATGGTTCCTGGAAAGCACCACGATTTAGTCAATTGTATTCCAAAACTTAACCTTTTTATGTCTGTTTTGTTTCTAATTAAGTGTTTAAGCTTGTCTTGTGCGAGGCCGGCTATTTTTTTGTCTCAGTATACCTTGGTTTTTGCTAGTGGCCCAGCTGCTCGACCGATGACTAGATATGCACATTTTATATGTATCTCACTTCCGCTTACTATTTTTACCCCTTCAATATTTCTAATTATATATTTATTTTTACGGACTTTATATACTAAAGGGTGTCCAGTGGAAAATTTTCAAGTTTAAATTGTAATTACTCCTTAACTAGCGGGGTGAGGTAAGTGAGAGGGGTAACGTTCAGCGCGCGATTTGCGGATTTACTAGTCACAATGAGTCGCTGGTCGGGAGCGCAGCGCGCGTTCGCGGTTGAACAATATTTGAAGTGCGATGATTCGTTGGTCCGTGCGCGTCGTGATTTTTGTACTCACTACAATATTCGACGAGTAAGTGATGGACCGAGCACGCAACTTATCTGGTCGTGGGTCCAAAAGTTCAGACAAGAAGGGACAATGGTTAACCAAACTCCCCCGGGACCAGCAACGTCAGCAGCGACATCAGAACATGTGGCTCAAGTTCGACGTGAAATTCTTCGCAATCCACGTAAATCGATAAGGAAGATTGCAGCTTGCACTGGAATAAAAAAATTAACAGTGCACGTTATTCTGAAAAAGAAACTACAGTTTCATCCATACAAAATGCAGATTGTGCAGTTTCTCAACGAAAATGACTATTTTTTACGAGAAACTGTAGCGAGAACGATGCTGGAACGTTTTCGAACAGCACGAACGCTTGGAAACATATTGTTTACCGATGAAGCACATTTTCATATCGATGGCTCTGTTAATAAACAGAACATGAGATACTGGTGCTCCGAAAACCCCAGGGAACGCCACCAAAAACGTTTGCACTGTCCAAAAACGACAGTGTGGTGTGCAATTTCTGCCCGAGGAATAATCGGCCCTTATTTTTTTAATCAGCGAGAGACAGTCACTGCTAATGTGTATTGCCGGATGATCGACGAGTTTTTGGTACCGCAGTTGCAGCTGTTCCCCGGGTTCAACAACAGAACACAATTTCAGCAAGACGGGGCCACTCCACACACAGCTAGAGTTTCGATGTAGAAGCTGAGGGAAATTTTTCCCAATAAATTAATCAGCAAGTACGGAGACATACCCTGGGCACCTCGATCACCTGACCTTCCACCGTGTGATTTTTTTTTGTGGGGATACCTTAAGTCGAGGGTTTACAGTAACAAACCTCGAACAATTCAGGCCCTACAAGAAAATATCCGCTGTGAAGTTGCTGCCATTGAACCAACGCTTTGCTCACGCGTGTTCGCAAATTTAAGAGTCCGGTTGCAAGAGTGTCTTGAGAGAAATGGGCGGCATTTAGACGATATTGTTTTTAAGACATAAAATCCGCATCGTCAAACTCCATTCCGTTTATATAAATTATGATGAGAATAACAATGTAGTTTTTTTTTATCCACTATTGAACATGAAAATTTTCCGCTGGACACCCTTTAGTATATAAAGTCCGTAAAAATAAATATATAATTAGAAATATTGAAGGGGTAAAAATAGTGAGCGGAAGTGAGATACATATAAAATGTGCATATCTAGTCATTGCACACATTGGAGTAAGAGGTGTTCCCCACGCCCGGTTTAACGACTACTTGAGTGAACGCAAGCAAAAGGTTAAGATCGGCAATACCATAAGCTCTGAAGAGGTCGTCCAATTCGGAGTTGGTCAGGGTAGTGTGCTCGGACCGACATTGTTCCTGATATACATAAATACCTTGTGCAGCATGAGACTGGTGGATGGACATATTCTATCATACGCAGATGACACTGCCATAGTGTTCAGTGGTGATACCTGGGACAATGTCCGGATAACAGCCGAGCGTGGACTGGCACAGGTAACGGCCTGGCTTGACCTTAACCTTTTAACCCTAAACAGTACCAAAACCAACTTCATCTGCTTCACAAAGTACAACTCCTCTCAACCCTCTCCTGTATTCAAAATTAAGATTCATAAATGCAATTTCCCTATTAACACAATCTGTTCTTGCAAAGAAATTACTAGAGTTCAATCTACCAAATACCTGGGCATTATGGTTGATCAACGATTATCCTGGCATAACCACACTGAACTAATAATGAAGCGTGTACGGAAGCTAATCTGGACTTTCAAGACATTACGTCATGTCATCTCGAAAAAACTTCTCCTACAGATTTACATTTCACTGGCTCAGTCCGTCCTGCCTTCCCGTCTGGGGAGGCGCCACTAAAATCAAATTTCTAGATCTCGAGAGGGCTCAGAGGTCCCTACTAAAAGTTATGCTTTTTAAACCCTTCCGCTTTTCAACCGAGAACCTTTACCATATTTCAGATGTCCTTTCCGTCAGAAAGCTTTACATAATTAATATAATTCTGACAAAGCTTAAAACTCTATCGTTCAACCCACAGAAGACCAAAGGCAGAAGGAAAGACACGGTTGCTCCAAATGTGTCAGTAAAGTCTACATTCGCAAAAAGACAATACCCTAGGCAATCATCCAATTTATACAATCTTCTTAATAAAGAACTTGACATATACCCACTAACTTACCGCGAATGCAAAAACACTTTGTCTAAATGGATTAAGTCAAAAACCTATGACGAAGTGGAAAATATGGTGCAATCAATGAGACTGTAATATAATTTATACTTTGAGTAACTCTTATTATAAATTACGCCAGAATATTTCTCTCGCTAATGGAAGATAATGAATGCTCTTCATTAATTCCGATCCCAAGACTTGTCGTAGGGTTAGCTTGCAAAAACTGCCTAAATTACCGGTGATATTAATCTCCACCTGTATAAGGTGCGGGTGCATCCCCCAATCTCAATCCCTGACTCACACATTAACTCTCACCACTACTACACACACACGCACACTACTCACATATACACTCACTTACACACATTACACACATCATAGCGCGTTAGTTATTTTCATGAAAAAACCGTTCTATTCCTTTTAATTTGTTCTATACCTTTTTAATTTTTAATTGTATAACTTCAAATTTTATAACAACTACAAAACCTGGGGAAGGGCGGAGAATCCTAAAACAAGCATACTATTTGCTTAATTGGATTCTCCCAATTGGAACTAGCTTAAGTTATTTAAGATAAGATGAAGCAATAAACATTTATTATTTATTTATTGGCGGACTACGTATATTTCTGCAATATTTACAATACTTTACTTTATATTTTTACGAATTACCCTTAACACCATGTATTTCAGTACTTTTTGACCTCGTATTATTATGCTAAACTTTACACTACATAATACATCCGATATTATCTACTATAAATATATTACTATTAATTACAACAATGAATAAGACAAGAAATATAAAAGTTGGTTATTTAATGCGGGGTCACTCGGTTCGCGCCATGAGGAGTTTCTTGTCGCTATGGAGAGCCTATCGGTAGACATCATGGCGATAAATGAGACCAGGCTCAGACAGGGAGAGGAGGGTCGCGCGCCGACAGTGCCGGGCTACCGGCTGCGGCACATGCCGCGCGCGCGCTCCATGCGCGGCGGGCGCGGGGGCGGCGTCGGCTTCTACGTGCGCCGCGGGGAGCGCGTGCGCGTGCGCGCCGTCACAGATTACTAAATAGTTACTACGTAACAGATACTTCACTCAGTAGAAAATTTCCAATACCTATTGAGATAATAGCCTACTCCGTCGCCTCAGCAACCACTGCATGCTAAAATGTGCCTAAATGCTCAAGCGTACAGTTGTGATTGCTTCGCACCGCGCGATCCTACAGCACGCAATTTGGACCGCAAGCGGTCCGAGAGCGCTCGCTCGAGCGCGTAGGTAATTATAGCGCGCAAGTACATGGAGTGACGGAGGCCTGGCGCCGTGCCGCACCCGCCGGTGCCGCAGGTCGAGTAGATGTGGCTCAGGCTTAATATTAACTCGCACTCAGTTATCATAGGTACTGCATACAGGCCGCCGTGGCTAGATGTGAATGTCTTCCTGGATGCGGTTACTGATTCTCTCTCCTCCTTTGCTAACGCTGACAAGGTTATCTTGCTTGGCGACTTTAATATTAATGTCTTAAACCAAACTGACAACAAATCTAAACTACTGAACAATTTTATACATTGCTGCAGGCTTAGACAAGTTGTTACTTTTTTTTTTTTTTTTTTGTTTCCGGGGTGGAAAATCCTCATGGATGTCCGCCGCCCTGGGGCGGACGGCGGGGTCTGTCAGACTCTTACTGACTAAAAACCACCCCGGTGTTCCATCTCACACCTACGCCGGGGGTCGCGGGAACGTACGATCCTTCCGCAACCCCCGACTGGTGCCGGCCCGCCACTGCGGGCCACTCCGGGTCTGGGGGGAGTGAGGTGTTTGACTCCCCCCGCGACGTCTAAGAGGGGCGCGCGTGGAACACTACGCGCCGCCACCTCGTGTCCTGGTGTGTGGGGGGCGACAGACGTCCCCGAGTCCGTCGCCCTGGACCCATTTAGGGGGGCTGGAAGAGGGCGTTGTCCGCCCTCCGCCGACGCCCGGTGCGCTTTCTGCGGGCCGGGTGAGTGGACGAGATCTCCCTCTCCCTTTCCGCAGCCTCCTTCTGCGAGACGACTGTCTCACAGAAGGAAACCACCGCGTCCCAGGACTGGTCGCTGCCGACCATCGACTCGACTACGGCCGGCAGCGACAAGTCACTGCCTACATCTGAGATGAGGGCACGGCGCGGCTCCTCCCAAGCGGCACACTCTGCCAGCGTATGCCGCGCCGTGTCCTCCCGGCAGTCGACGCAGTGGTGACACCGGGCGTCCGACTCCCTGTTTATGCGACACAGGTACTTCCCGAAGCAGCCATGCCCCGAGAGCACCTGCGTCACCCGAAACGACAGGGAGCCGTGCCTCCTCCCGAGCCAGCGCTCGAGCACCGGCCGGACCGCCTCGATGGTGACGAGGCCGGCGGTAGGGCGTGAAAGCCTGTACCGCCATTCCGCCACCAGGACTTCGCGAAGCTGAGACCGACGCAGCTCTATGTGTCGCTGCATCGGTCCCTCGCCCCGCACCCTCGCTTCCTCGCGCCACCGATACAACGAAGCGAGTAAGACAAGTTGTTACTGAGCCAACCCATTTCACAGATCATAGTGAAACTTTAATTGATGTTGTGTGCACTGATGCCCGTGTGTGTGATGTATCTGTATCACACATACCGGAGCTCGGTCACCACGCTATGATATCAGTCGAATTTAATTTTAAATTAGAGAAGCCTTCCCCGCACTGGATTACTTATAACGAAATGTGTATAAAAAATGTGTGTGTTTATGTGTGAAAACTAAACTAGAACATAAATATCTATCCGGCTACAGAGTAATAAAATATGGCGTTCCCCAAGGCAGCGTACTTGGGCCTTTATTGTTTCTGTTATATATTAATGATGACTTGCCTCGCCATATCCAACAACCTATGGTTTTGTTTGCGGACGACAGTACGGCAATAGTAAAATGCGGCAATATAAAAAATTACCCACCGACATTAATATTACATTAAAAAACATAATAAATTGGCTGAATAAAAATAATTTAATTATAAATATTCAAAAAACAAAAGTCATGCATTATCATCAGCGCCTAGTAATAAAAATAATTTAAATATAAATATTCAAAAAAACAAAAGTCATGCATTATCATCAGCGCCTAGGGACTGTAAATAATGATGCTGAATTCAATGGACAAATAGTAGACTCGACAAATGTTACAAAATTCCTTGGCATTCTAATTGATAACAAACTGACTTGGAAACCGCATTCAGAGGAAGTTTGTAAGAGGCTAAGTGTTGATGAGCAAATGGACTGTAGGTGATATGAACTGAAGGATGATGGAAACACGGTAATAAGTTAATAATAATTGCTATTTAATATCACTAAAATAGGTACAAGGCAATATGAACATTGACACACTTATAAACTTCTAAAAAGAAAGGTGGCATTCCAGCCAGACGCCAACATACCGGACCCCCAGTGGAACACTAACAACCGGTGGCTACTGACTGGGAAGCAGCTTCCATTAAAACGAGCTTACGGGCTGGTCGGCGCAGTATGCCACCCCTAGTGCGGACGTCTGCCACGCGGACCGCTCCGTCGGGCCCTGGGTAGATCGACACTATTCTTCCTAACGGCCATAAGCCACGAGGAAGGGTAGGGTCGGCGATCAGCACCACGTCTCCCTCACTGAAACTGAATGTGTTGGTGGAGGGTCCCCTTGCTCGGAGCGTGGGCAGGTACTCGCGCAGCCAACGTGCCCAAAACTGATCTGCCAGACGTAAGCTTCGACGCCAATCACACCTTCTGTCTAAGTCTGCGTCTGTGAGCGTGCTGGTCCAAGGTGCGACTGAAGAGGAACCCAGGATGAAATGGAAAGGAGTGATCGCTTCTGGTGAGTCGGTTGAAGATGGCACATACGTGAGAGGTCTCGAATTTATTATGGCTTCTGCCTCAAGGAGTAGTGTAGATAGTACGTCTTCTTTTAATACTTTTTCGGCCAGGCAGGCTCTCAGGGCTGTCTTCACGGTTCTTACCAATCTTTCCCATGCTCCGCCCATGAACGGTGAGGCCGGTGGGATGAAACGCCATTCGATTTTGTGGTTTGTGGCGTATTCTTGCACTGCGTCGTCTTGTAATGAGCGTAGCTCTCGGGACGCTCCGACAAAGTTGGTGCCATTATCGGTGAATATTGTTGAAGGCGATCCTCGGCGAGCAATAAAACGTCTTAGACTCATAATGGCAGCATCCGATGAAAGTGACGTGACAAGTTCTAAGTGGATGGCTCTCGTTACTAGGCATGTGTACAGCGCGACGTAGCGTTTTTCGTGGCGTCGGAATATTGTGACAGTGATCGGACCGAAATAATCTAGGCCCACGTGCGTGAACGGCCTCTTGTGATGGTCGAGTCGCTCTTCCGGTAGATTGCCGATTTGAGGTCGAGCAGGTTGGCCCTTCCACCTTCTGCATTGGAGACAGGCTTTGGCTACGGATGCTGTCTCTTGCTTTGAGTATCCAAAACTTCTGCCTGAGCTCATTAAGGACAAGTTCTTTGTAACAATGTGCGGTGTGAATATGTTCGTGAAGGATGAGGAGTCGTGTAACGTGATGGCGACCATCCATAATTGCAGGTGAAATGGCTCTCTCACTCACTCCTGGCGCATACGTTGTCCGTGAGTCCAGTCGCAGCAGGCCATCCTGGCCAAGAGTTGGCGCGAGTTTTGCTATTCGGCTGTTTTTGGGCACGGGCTGTGAAGATTTGACTGCTTTCAACTCACCGGGGAAGCTATCTCTCTGAGCTCGTTGGAGTATCATCTTCTCAGCTGTTATGATGTCCGCCGCGATAAGTTGTGACGAAGATGTGGTGCTGTCGATGTAGATATTAGAATTTTGATCTATTGGCCGAGACAGTTTAAGCCGGAACAATCGCGCACACATGGAAGCTGCTTCCCAGTCAGTAGCCACCGGTTGTTAGTGTTCCACTGGGGGTCCGGTATGTTGGCGACTGGCTGGAATGCCACCTTTCTTTTTAGAAGTTTATATTTTTATAATGACGTTTATTTTTGAACTAGAAGTAATGTTCTGCTTTTTGTTCCATGTCAGTTGTCGTCCTAGTGTGTCAATGTTCATATTGCCTTGTACCTATTTTAGTGATATTTAATAGCAATTATTATTAACTTATTACCGTGTTTCCATCATCCTTCAGTTCATATCACCTACAGTCCATTTGCTCATCAACATTTTGGTTCTTCGAGAAGAAAAAACAAACCATTTTCAACATTTTCATTTTGACGTAAGTTTTTCATTTCACCTAGTAAACATTCATTTCGTCATTCATAATCAATAATCATGGTGGAAACACGTAGTCAAAGCAAGGCAAACACGGACACTACGGCCACGGAAGTCGATCAGACGCAGCCCGAACGTCGCGAACGTTCACAGGGCGGCGACCGGCCGGCTTTGGCCACAGAAACAGAGGGTGCTTTGGCATTTCCAACTAGCTCGACCACACAACCCGCGGGCACTGAACCTCGTAACCAGGCACAACCTAGCCTTGCAAATCGCCCAAGCGTTCGATCTAATTCGGCTTTAGACGCAAATGCAAAGGCACCTTCACGCAGCGCACATAGTGTTCACAGTATACAGTCGTGCAGTAAACGCACTCACTCTTCGAGGTCTTCGGCGACCGTCCGCGCTCAGAAACTGGCCATCGAAGCTGACGCAATGCGGCGCCGAGTGGAGCGCGAACGACAACAAGCGGAGCGTGAGCACGAGCTTGCGCGACATCAAGCTGAGCGCGAGCTTGCGCGACAGCAGGCAGAACGTGACCGCGAGCTTGCCCGTCTCGAGGCTGAGACGGAAGAGACGGAACTACAAGCCA
Source organism: Brachylomia viminalis (assembly GCA_937001585.2). NCBI lineage: Eukaryota > Metazoa > Arthropoda > Insecta > Lepidoptera > Noctuidae > Brachylomia > Brachylomia viminalis. Next base: position 3,566,374 of record OW443294.2, read on the forward strand.
AACTAGCCGCTTTGGATGCATCAGATAAGCCATCTAAATCCCATTGTTCACGTTTGTCTAGTTGTCACTCCGCAAAACGCACCGCGACGTGGGTTCTCGAGCAGAACATGACCACGGTAAGTAACGCGAACATGCCTGATGAGGCACCGACTGTCACCTTGGGCAACCCCCAAGGACAAAATTCACAGCCGGCCGCTCCTACCAACACGGTATCGTTCTACGTACCGAAGGTCAATCATGCAGCCCCGTCGTCAATAACTCAACTTACCCAAGCAATTAACGCTCTTTCTAATAGGCCAAACAGACCCGAACTAGTAACATTCTCGGGCGAAACTAGTCAGTGGATGGCGTTCAAGAGTAGTTACGAACGAACTAAATCTTATTTTTCTCCGTCAGATAACTTAGATCGTTTAAACAAAGCTGTGCGCGGTCCGGCGTACCAATCCGTGGCTTCTCTTCTGTGGACTTCCGGGGAACCGGAAGACGTCGTGAACGCCCTAGAGCAGACGTACGCGCGCCCGGAACTTCTCGTCGCCCGGGAGGTCGCCGAGCTGCGCAACAGTCCTAAGCTAAGCTCTCCCGAAGATTTAAACCTTTTAGCAATTAAATTACGCAACTTCGTGACAACACTTACACCCGTATTCAAGAATGATACTTATTTAAGTATGGCAGCAACACTATGCTAAGTAAGGCATTTCTCACTGCGTTCGTCATGACAGGCTAAATAGCAATTCACAAACAATACTCAAGCGACACTTCACTAAGCGAATGCACTGCGCCGAATAAAGATCTGTGATTGGTCCGTTTCTGTTGCTAAGTTCTCTCTAATGTTTGGCAGATTGACGGATGACATAAATATAACGAGACGTCAAATACACTTACGTGCAAAAAAAACGACCCACCCTGTAAGTTTCGATTCGGAACACAATATATAAAAAATAAGATCAAACAAACAAAAACTAATAATGTAATTTGAAGGTATGTTTCATAAACTTTATTTGTACATACCCTATATTTCAATAAACGGGATGTTGTTGATGATATTGACTCGTTTATTCGGACACCCTCATTTCTCATTTTTAATAACGCAATCTCAGTGACATTGCATTGTGTTAGAAGTTAATCAATTTATTGTTTATTCAATAATTGGTTATTTTACTGATTTAGTGACCATTTACCTTGAGTTTAATTGTTTCTACTCTCTGTGAAAATGGATACTACTCCGTCTGAGTGCGCTCAAGTTGTAGCACTGATCCAGGCTGGATTGAGTCAGCGCGTCGTGGCCAGACGTCTACACCTAAGTCGATCAGCAGTAAGACGAGTGTATCGAAGGTTCTTAGAGACTGGGAGCTTCAATAGACGATCAGGTTCGGGAAGAAATCGGGCTACTTCAGAACGAGATGATCGTTATATGGTGTCTACAAGTTTAAGAAATCGACATTTGACTGGTGTTCAGGTGCAACAGCAACTTCGTAATGTACGCGGTGTAAGCTATAAGTGAATGGACTGTACGACGAAGACTTGCAGAAAGCGGATTGCATCCTCACAAACCCGCTAATGGTCCAAAATTAACCCCCGCGCATCGCCAAGCGCGGCTTCGATTTGCTCGTGCTCACGTCGATTGGACACTCGAACAATGGAAGGTCGTGCTGTTCTCGGACGAGTGTAAAATTAGTCTTCATGGAAATGATGGGCGCAGGAAAGTTTACCGAAGAGAGGGAGAACGATTTGCACAGGCATGTATTGAAGAACGAGTGGCTTTTGGAGGAGGTTCGTGGACTGTTTGGGGCGGAATTTCTTTAGAAGGAAAAACGAACCTTCAGTTCGTATCCGGACCTCGTATAGGCAATCTGAATGCACAGCGATACATCCAGGAGGTGCTAGAACAACATGTTATGCCATACGCCGGATTTGTAGGTGAGGGTTTCACGCTAATGCAGGACAACGCCCGACCACATACAGCCACGATAGTATTCCAGTACCTACGTGAGGTGGAAATTCCTGTTATGGAGTGGCCAGCAAGGAGCCCTGACCTTAATCCCATTGAACATCTATGGGATGAGCTGAAGAGAAGGGTCAGGGCCAGAAATCAGTCCCCAGAAACCCTCCAGGAACTAAAGGTGGCTATTCAAGAGGAGTGGGAAGGCATACCCCAAGAGTTCATAAAAACATTAATAAGGTCAATGAAAAACGAGTCCCGTACGGTATATCGAATTACCCTTGAACGATATAACTGTCTACAGAAAGCATGGTTCACCGACGAACGGTAATACGAGAAAACTATTAGTCGATACCATTATTTAGCGACAGCACGTTTCGCCGAATAACGCTACATAGAATGAATGGTTGGCCGATACCAAGATTTGCCGATGTCATGGTTCGCCGGAACACGCTTGAACTAAATAATCCTTTATCGATAGCAGTTTGCATCGAAAACACCTTTTCTTACACCGCCTATCCAAAAAAATTGTCTTTAGTTTCTCGCTTGAACAATTTTGACAGACATCGATTAAATTGCATTAACTGCTATTTTCATGCGTTTATCTTAATAATGCATAAACAATTGTTATGTGTACAACTGGTTACGGAAACAAATTACATGATTCTCATAATTATTACATTGGCCACATTGTAAAAATGATAAACATTCTCGCTTGTCAGTGTATTGTTGCAAATATGTGGGTAGTTATAAACTATTTCCGACTTGAGCACAAAATACATAATAGTGACTTGAATCAAAACTACGTTCCCGTTTATTTTCGTTGTTATTGCGATCAGTCAATTAATTTGAAAATGAGTGCTTGTAATGTAATGCAATCAAAACGCGGCGCTAGTGTACTAATTGTGGATTGATATTCATATCACCTCAACAAAAGATTGGACGACAAATATTACTGGAGATGTACGCTGAAAAGTTGTAAAGGTTGTGGTGCTACTGTGACAACAATATTTTGCACAAATGAACATTCGATTTTAAATCAAAACAATGGACATGGGCATCTGCCAGAGCCAGAAAAGCGGTTACAGATGAGCTTTAATGCAAAGATAAAAGAAATTGCAAACAATTCAATGGACTCTCCATCACAAATTGTTAATCGCTGCTTGCAAGATGTGCCAACTACGAGTGCTGCTCAATTGCCTAGCAAAGCAGCAGCAAGAATGATTGTTCAGCGCATTAGAAGTAAAGGCGAGCCATCGATTCCAAAAACGATTGATGAATTTAAATTACCAGAGTGTCTTTGTGACCTTGACCAACAACAGTTTTTAATTGGTCACTATACAAATGAAGGTGAGAGCGTAGTCGTATTTTGTACTAAAGAAAATTTTAAACGATTAATGAGTGCACAATGCTGGGTAATGGACGGAACATTTTCGACATGCCCGAATCCATTTACTCAAGTATATTCAATACATGTTTTAGTTGGAACTGAACGGGGCACAAGCAAATTTTTACCATTAGTGTTTGCCCTATTATCGCACAAGACTGAAACCTGTTACATAATATTATTTGAAATATTAAATAGGTATGGGGTCAATACCTTTAATACTAATTTGTCTCCAGAAAACATACTGACTGATTTCGAAATTGCGGTGATAAATGCTGTGAGAAAACAATTTCCAAACTGTGCACACAGACTGTGTCTGTTTCATCTCACGCAAAGCCTTTGGCGGCATGTACAGGCGGAAGGGTTGGCAAAGCGCTATGGTACTGATTTCGTATTTGCACATAAAATCAGACATTTATTTGCTTTAGCATTTTTGGAACCAGAAGAGATACCGGAGGCCTTCGAGCAAGTAAAAAACTTAGTATTGCCAACTGAAGCCGAAGGATTGGCACAATGGTTCAATAAGCATTATGTATCTGGAGTATTTACAAAAAAATCTGGCCCAGGGACGAAGTTAATTCTGAGCAAAAATCCACCATTGTTCCCACCAGCTATGTGGTCAGTGTCTAATCGTACTTATTCTATTCCGAAAACACAAAATGCTCTGGAATCATGGCATAACCGGTGGAACACACTTTTAAATCGCAAGAAGTGGAATGTCTTCAACACTATTAAGGAGTTTGCTAAAGAACAAAAATATACCGACTGCGAAATCGAGCGCATCACTGCATCTGAGCCAATGCCAAAGCGTCGTCGTTCGTCGCAGATTGAATATGAAAAGAGACTAGAAAAGCACTTATCCCTAACGAGTGAGATGAGCATAGAAAGTTTCTTAGGTGGGCTAGCTCACATCATGTACATCAAAAATCATTAATATAACACATAACTGGTAGATTTTTTTTTCAAAATTGATTGTTTTCTAACATGTTTTTTATGATTGTGCAGTTTGCAACCTTTATTTTTGTGATTTACCATTTAATTATAAAAATAATCAAATTTGCTGTTTTATTATTTTCTTTACATTTATTTTTATTGAATTACTAAGATAAACGCATGAAAGTAGCAGTTAATGCAATTTAATCGATGTCTGTCAAAATTGTCCAAGCGAGAAACTAAAGACAATTATTTTGGATAGGCGGTGTAAGAAAAGGTGTTTTCGATGCAAACTGCTATCGATAAAGGATTATTCAGTTCAAGCGTGTTCCGGCGAACCATGACATCGACAAATCTTGGTATCGGCCAACCATTCATTCTATGTAGCGTTATTCGGCGAAACGTGCTGTCGCTAAATAATGGTATCGACTAATAGTTTTCTCGTATTACCGTTCGTCGGTGAACCATGCTTTCTGTAGACAGTTATATCGTTCAAGGGTAATTCGATATACCGTACGGGACTCATGAAAAACAGGATGGAAGCTGCAATAAGAGCACGTGGGGGGAATACAAGCTACTGAACAAAGTATTCTTTAGAAATTTAATGCTTTTTTTTATTTTTACTGTCAAAATTATTCATAAAAAAATTGAGAAATTCTAACCGTCTTTGTTTTTCTGTCTGTAAAATGAATAAATCAAAATCTGTTACACTAAAAACTGGTGTATTGTAATCTTAGACTAACATTTAACAAACAGTGTGAAAAATATTCATTAATTAATTTTAGATTTTTATTTATCGTGTTCTGAACGAAAGCGTACGGGGTGGGTCGATTTTATTGCACGCAAGTGTAGTACGGTCACGTTAATTCTGCTCTGTAACTTAAATTCTAAAATCATAGTAATAAGTTATTTTACGACTGCGTGCTGCCTAGACACTCAAAAACGAAACCCTATGGGCTGCAACCACATAATTTTAAACGATCAAAGTGTCCTAAATGTGTTATTAGTGAACACCAAAGTGTACTGTGGCGGTGATCTAACAAAGGTTATTTTATTGCAAGTTGTCAACATAAAATTATTTTCAATCTACCGCCATTTGCGTTTACTTCGTGTAGTAACCACACGGGATCCATAATTTCGTGTGTCACTCTAAAGTATCGTTGGCAGTGAACGCTAACGTGTGCCCTGCGTAAACAAGGTGTCGTGAGTTCGCGTCCGACACTTTGTCTTTTTGGATTTATTGTACTGTTTGGGAGATTGTTTGTGTACTTAGAAAATGTCTAACTGCGATACTTGTGGATTACCAGTTAAACAAAATGAAAAAATAACTTGTTCTAATTGCGATAAATTCATTCATCACCTCTGAGTGCTACTGCATTTAAAAGGCTCAATAAAACTGCACGTTCTAAGTGGAATTGTCCGAGCTGTTTGTCTCAACATGAACATAATAAATCGACGTCTGAGACAGTTGAAGATAGCTCTGAAGGCGAGGATGATAAGGTTAGCGATATACGTCTTGTAATACGGGAGGAAATTCGTAACACATTACGTATTGAGGTTAAGAATATGATTAGCGAGCTTAGGTTCGAAATGGATGATTTAAAGAAACAGATTGATGAGTAGAAGTTATCTGGTTCCTTTGATATATCTCAAGTTGCTGACTTAAAAACTGAAATCAAGAGTGTGCAGCGCTTGGAAACATGCTGGTCCAGCTCCACAGGACAATCTAGGATCTTGACAAAATTAAAACTTGTTGCTACTTTAATTGTATGGTTTGTTATTTTTATGACATTGGTTTACATTCTGTGACTACTTTAACTCACACACTGACATTTTAATTGGTTACATAATTTGGGAAATCGTATACTTTTACAATGTTTGTAAATATGTGAACACCATGTATCTATCATTTAATTAACTTATTTATCATTGCTACGTTTATTAAATTCTTTTTACCTATTTTGGTAGGGTAATTTTTATTATAGATGCATCGTCTTCACATATAATTATATAATTAATGTATACAAAGTATTGTAACACATTTTAAAAGAGTAACGATGGAGTTTCTTGCCCATTCTTCTCCATACGAAACTACCTTTTGGAAGGGGCGACTAGAATCAATTCTATTTAAATGTAAATGTTGACGTTCAAAAGTGCCTTTTATGTGCCTATTTGAAATAAATGCTTTGACTTTGACTTTGAGAACACTGAAATTCGTTCACAGAACTCCGATATGCAAGTCTATGGCTCAGCTGAAAATGCAAATAAACACCCTTGATCAGAATATGCGGGAGGCGAATCTGGAAATTCACGGCTTGCCTGAAAATAGGAATGAAGTTTTACCGACCATCGTAACACAATTGGCTAATGTTGTGTCATATAATTATAATTGGTCTCAAAATCCATATTGTCTTTGTCCCAGTGTTGTAAGCTGTGTTTTTTTTATTTTGCCGAGATAATTAGCAAACCTGGGAAAATTAGCCAACAGGATAATTTTTAGTATTAGAAATTACGTTAATAATTTGTTAATTAGTCTGGGTCTTGGAAGTTCGGATTGTTTCAGCGTTTAAACGTCATGTTGGACAGTTGTCGGTGAATTTCAAGAAGTTTGTGTCATAAGTTCAATATTTAACTTCCGTGACCTTAAAAGAATTTTACCCGAGTCAAGGGAGATTTTATGAATGTTGTTCAATATACCTACAACGCCACCTAGCAGCGAATGGCGCCACCACTCTGCGACGTGAACATCGTGCGTTCCCGTGCTCCCGTTGGGGGCAGCACCGTCGCACCAAACTTCACTCTATAAAATTTTATCGTTAACTACTTCTTATGTCTCACCACGTTTTTTCTTATTATTGTAATTTATTGTAAAAATATACGTTTATATTTCAAAAATCAATAAAATAATTCATTGAAGATCCTTGCCCTCATCACATAGGGAATTGTCTAAACATTTGGTCCTTGACGAGTCGGATATACGATGAACCACGCGACTACGTGGAACGTCGCATCAAAAAGCATTGGAGGAGAGGATTATCCAGGATTGTCGCAAGTAGCATCCGGTCAGGTCACAAAACCCATCCTCCTACTCCATGTCCAACAATTTGCGTTAATATCGTTATTTTTACGTTTTAGTTGTTCGTTGTGTTGTGCGGTGCTGCGCCGGGGTGGTGCTGAGCGGGAAACTGTAAGTACTCGTGCTTTCTATAACCTTCCAAAATGAGTGACGATGAGTGTTTCCAATTGGCCCCGGTTCAGGATCCCGTTAAAATAAGAGAAAGGTCTAAATCTCCCCGTTTAGGTGTTAGCACTATGACAAATAAACGTCTCGCTGATTTGAAAAAGCAGCGAGGCACGCTGAAAGGCAGAATTACGTTATTTGAGAAATGTATTGCAAAATTAGACAAATTAACATTAAATTCCAATAGCAAAACGGAATTAGATTTACGAATACAGTCAACTTGCACTATTTTTCAAAGTTTTAATGATATTCAAGGTGAAATTGAGCAATTAGTTGACGATTCCGATTTATCTACTCAATTAGAATACCGCGAATTATTTGAACATCAGTACTTTTCCATCATGGCTGACGCGAAGTGCTTAGTGAATCCTAACAATAGTGAACAAACCCAGTCTATTTCTCATCAAGTTTTTAATCCTGTGTCTATTAAATTGCCAGTAATAAAGCTACCTGCCTTTGATGGTTCTTATGATCAATGGTTAGAGTATAGGAACTCGTATCTCACTATGATACACAATCGTGAAGATCTTAACGACATACAGAAGTTTCATTATTTAAAATCGTCTCTTGGTGGTCCTGCCTCTCATGTAATTAGTGCGTTAGAATTCACTGCCCCAAACTACTTACACGCATGGGATTTACTAGAAAATAGGTTTCACAACAATCGTTTATTAGTACAAAATCATGTAAGAGCGTTATTTGCTGTTCAGTCACATCAAAGCGAATCGTATGATCAAATTAGGAAACTAATAGATTCAACATTACGTAATTTGCGAGCACTTAAATCATTAAACGAACCAACCGATGCTTGGGACACGCTAATCGTTTATCTTATTGTTTCTAAACTCGATCAGTCCACGGAACGCGAGTGGGAAACACATAAAGGTTCCCTTGTGTCTAAAAATAATGCAAATAACATTAAATTAGATGATTTATTAGAGTTTCTGAGAAACCGTACGGATATGTTGGAAATGATAAAGTCGAATAATATTAAGGGTGTTTTTTCGTCTAAGCACAATAAAAATGACTCCGTTAAGTCGAATTCCAATCAAAACAAAAGATACGCTAATAAATCAAGCAACATAAACTCGCAACCTATCACACATTCATACGTTAGTAACTCAACTCAAAATAAAAATAATACGGATAATAATAAACAAAGACGTGTTTGTGTTGACTGCGGTGGTGATCATTATTTGTATTCATGTCCGAAATTTTTAAATTTGTCCGTGCAAGATAGATTTGTAATTGTGCAAAATAAAAAGCTTTGTCAAAATTGTATTCGGACTGATAGTCACTTGCCAAGCGAATGTTCATACGGTCCATGTAAATTTTGCAAAAATAACCATAATACGTTACTACATAATAATACTTCTAGCGAAAGAATAGGTATGGCCGTATCCACGTCTATTTCACGTCCATTGCCGAGCATAGGCAATGGACGTGAAAAAAACGTGGTGGCAAAAAACTCTTTTTGCGAAAAATATAACATACTTGACGACAGCCAAAACGGTTTCCGTAAAAACAGGTCCACAACGTTAGCAGTCTACAAATACGTACAAGAGGCTCTAACTACACTCGAGAGCAATGAATCCGGGTCACTTAAAGAATCCTAAAAATCTCGGAAACTGAAAATGCTAGGTTAATGCAATAAATTGTATTTAATAGACAATGTAATACTCCTTAAATGAAGGTATTAAAACTTCTTAGTTATTGTAAAGTTATATCATAAAAAAATTTGAAAAAGGGCCACTTTCGAAGATGGAACTACGAAATTACAGCATTTGGTTTTGCTTTTGTTTGTAATCTGTCATTTATGTGGGTACATAAACCATGTTGATAGTGCTCTATATTCATTATTCAAGCTGAAATTATGTCGCTTACGCCTGAAGAATGCACCAGAATACTTACAATGCTGGAAACCGGCCGGAGTCAGCGCGATACAGCCAGGACTGTCGGTGTGTCGCTGTCAACAGTACAAAGAGTTCTCCGACGTTACGAAGAAACTGGTTCTAACCTACGCAGACCAGGAACGGGCAGAACCAGGTGTACCACAGCACGAGAAGACCGATACTTGGTGAACACCATGCTTCGAAATCGCTTTCTCACAGGAACTGAACTCACCAATCAGTTTCGACGCCTCGGAGGAAGTAACCCAAGTGCATGGACAGTAAGACGTCGGCTTGCTGAATCTAACTTAAAACCCCTTAGACCTGCAAACGGCCCTAAACTGGAGCGTGGGCATCGTATTTCAAGACCAAGATATGCCCAGAGCCACGTAAATTGGAGTATTGAAGATTGGTCAAAAGTTATGTTCTCCGACGAATCAAAATTTATGCTCTACAAGCACGATGGAAGACACAGAGTGTATCGAAGACCAGGGGAAAGATTCAAGCAAGCATGCATCGAAGAAAAAGTAGCCTACGGTGGTGGGTCTGTACTTGTGTGGGCCGGAATTTCTTCTGAAAGTCGCACAGAGCTGGTGATCATAGAAAACGGCTCTTTAACTAGCGTAAGATATGTGGAAGAAATCCTCAATGATCACGTTGGTCCATTTATGGTCAATTTAGGTGAGGATGCTATATTTATGCATGACAATGCCCGACCTCATACAGGTAGGATTGTGAATGACTACCTTCAAGAGATGAACATTACTCGTATGGAGTGGCCAGCGCGCAGCCCGGATATCAACCCGATCGAGCATGCTTGGGACGAGCTAGGCAGATGCGTAAAACAACGAAACCCTCCCCCAATCACGCTTCGTGAGCTCAAAATTGCTCTCACAGAGGAATGGGAGAATATTCCCCAAAATCGTATAAGGAACTTGGTGTACAGCATGCCAAACCGCGTAAACGCAGTAATGGAAGCACGAGGAGGCAATACGAAGTATTAAAATTCAAGAAAATCGTAATAAAGTTCAAAAATTTCATGTTTCCTATTTTTGTTTTAAGAAGAGATCAGCAGTTTTTTTCTTTATGTAATTTTGTGTTAATAAAATGTATTTTTTTTTACTTTCATTTAAGGAGTATTACATTGTCTATTAAATACAATTTATTGCATTAACCTATCATTTTTAGTTTCCGAGATTTTTAACATTCTTTAAGTGACCCGGATTCATTGCTCTCGAGTGTATTATTAATAACAAAAACTACGCTGTAGGTATGCTGCTTGATATGACCAAAGCCTATGATAAGGTGAAATTTAACATTTTATTAGACAAGCTACATGGGATAGGAATACGGGGAAAAGCTCATAAATGGTTTGCTTCATATCTGAAGGATAGGATACAATTGGTAGAAATTGAATATTTCGATCATAACACAAACGAAATAACTAAAATGAGATCCGACAGTAAACCAGTAAATGCGTCAATTCCCCAAGGTAGTGTAGTAGGTTGCCTTTTGTTCCTAATATACAGGGTGTCCAAGAACCTGGCGTCCAACTGGATTCCCACGATGCCCCAAGTTCTAACAGTACTCAGAAAAATATTTTAAAAAATCCACCCCATGTACTTACAGAATTATACTGATTTCAAAAAAAAAGGGGAAATGAGCACCCTGTGACATACTTTTGAATGCTGTGACTGCTAATGCTGATAATTTCGATATTTCTTGGAGGTTTTGTAATCTAGGGTATTGCTGTGTCTAAATAGAATGTAAAAATAATGTACTTATTGTACCATTTTAAAATAAAATATTATTTTAACTAAAGGTGATATGGAAAACTATTGAATTTCGCAACTTTGACCGACTGTAGTGTAAAAAAAATGTACCAAAATAGTATGGCAAGTGACGTCAAATTTTGACGCGTTTATTCCTCTTTTTAAAAAGGTATAATACTTACACATTAATTTGAAAAAAAAAATTTTTGATAATATTTTTACTCAACAACCCAATTTTTACGATGTCTTACAGAATTCTTAGAAAGAAAAATTTACGACGAATTGAATCTAACCTCTAAAGAATTACTATTGTATGCTCATAAAAATAACAACAGGCCTCTCAAAAAACAGGTTAGACCGTAAGGGACGGTATGTGCATGCATCTCACCATAGTGATTCGTTATTACAACAGGAGGGAGCAAGACAGAAACTATCTTTGCGATTTGCTGGTTCTTCTTTATGGTACCCCATTATTCAGGTAAGAGTGAGGGAGAAAAAGGTTAGAGGTGCGAGTGAGATAGATAGTGACGCTATCTGGGATCGTGCTATTTAGGATAACAGTACGGTCAGTACGCGTCACTGCCTCCTGCCGTTACTACGCACCTCTCTCTTATTGTTACCATTGATCACGTACTACGATTTAAAGCTTTGTTTATTGGACTCGATTACTCTTTGTGCTCTGGACTTTGAAACGAACTCTTTACGACGACCTTTGCCTGTGTTTGGACAGTTTGTGTTTTGTGTGTGCTACCATGGCGACCTACACTCCGCAAGAATACGCAAATATGCACTACATTTATGGAGAATGTAGAGGTAATGGACGAGCTGCAGCGAGACTTTACAGAGAAAGGTATCCGAGGGCTACGCGATATCCCGACCATCGAGTTTTCATTAATGTGAACAGATCACTATGTGACGGGCGGTTCCCCAATCAAGTAGCTGGTGAAGGACGACCCGTAAATGACTTCATACGCGATGAAGTTTTAGAGGCGGTGTCGGCAAATCCAAGCATCTCTGTGCGAGGAATAGAAGCTGATACGGGGATACCGAAGAGCACAGCACACAGTATTCTCCAAAAAGAAGAATATCATCCGTACCACGTACAGCGAGTGCAAAGTCTTTTACCTCGAGACTATCCGAGCCGAGTCGCGTTTTGTGAAACAATCCTGCAAAAACATCGAGAAGACGAAAACTTTATCGACAAAATTTTGTGGTCAGATGAATCAACATTTAAGAAGGATGGCTACATGAACCTACACAACTTGCACGAGTGGCATGTGGAAAATCCGCACTTGATGCGAGAAGATAGATCCCAGTACCGGTTCAAAGTGAACATGTGGACCGGTATTCTCTGTGGGAATATTATTGGTCCATTTGAGATGCCCGAGAATTTGACTGGCGAATCATATTTAAATTTTCTTCAAAATGATTTGCCAAACTTACTAGAAGAAACCCCACCAGATATGTGGTTCCAACACGACGGCTGTCCAGCACATTTTCGCGTATCCGTTAGAGAGTTTTTGGACGAGCAATACCCGAACAGGTGGATTGGGCGATCAGGAACAATCCCGTGGCCAGCCCGCTCACCTGACTTAAATCCGCTGGATTTTTTTTTCTGGGGAACTATGAAGGAGCTCGTTTATGCGAAGCCCATTAATGACATCGCTGACCTTCGTGAGAAGATAACACAAGCAGTGCAGGTGATACGTCAAAAAAGTTACTCGCGAAACATAAAGCGGTCCTTTTTAAGGAGAGTGAGAGCTTGTATTGCCGCGGGTGGTCAACATTTTGAACATTTATTGTAATAAAATATCTTTAAACTAACATTCTTTGCTTTTATTCTACTGGGAACCCATCTACCTGTGTGTATTTCCTTCTTGCTCACTCTTGGAACCGAAGTAAATAATAGTAGTAACATAACAGTTTCTAAGATAAGAAAGGGTCCGACAGTTACCGTTAGTAGGTAGGCACTTCGTAAAAATTGGGTTGTTGAGTAAAAATATTATCAAAATTTTTTTTTTCAAATTAATGTGTAAGTATTATACCTTTTTAAAAAGAGGAATAAACGCGTCAAAATTTGACGTCACTTGCCATACTATTTTGGTACATTTTTTTTACACTACAGTCGGTCAAAGTTGCGAAATTCAATAGTTTTCCATATCACCTTTAGTTAAAATAATATTTTATTTTAAAATGGTACAATAAGTACATTATTTTTACATTCTATTTAGACACAGCAATACCCTAGATTACAAAACCTCCAAGAAATATCGAAATTATCAGCATTAGCAGTCACAGCATTCAAAAGTATGTCACAGGGTGCTCATTTCCCCTTTTTTTTTGAAATCAGTATAATTCTGTAAGTACATGGGGTGGATTTTTTAAAATATTTTTCTGAGTACTGTTAGAACTTGGGGCATCGTGGGAATCCAGTTGGACGCCAGGTTCTTGGACACCCTGTATATAAACGACCTTCCTAAAACTATAAACGGACCTTGTGTTCTCTTCGCAGACGATATCTCCTTGCTTACCTCATGCCAAACTAATGACAATATAAACGCCAAATTAAACTCTCTTCTTTCGACGGCTGTAAACTGGATGGACAATCATAATCTTGAAATTAACTTTACAAAAACTAAATTAATAACATTTCATCCCCATCAAAAGTCCCCATTAAAACTAAATTTCATGTTTAATAACACTAAAATAGAACAAGTCAACGAATTTACTCTACTTGGTTTATCTATAGATACCCACATAAATTGGAAATCCCACATACAGAAAATAAGAGCCAAACTATCAAAATTCTCATACGCCTTACGCGAAATTAAAAAAACTACTAACCTCCAAACTGCACTTGTTACTTACTATGCATATGCACAAGCATGGCTCAGCTATGGGGTCATGCTGTGGGGTAACAGTACAGACTCACAAACCATATTTATCTTACAAAAAAAGTTAATCAGAATAATAACAAACATAGAACAAACAGACAGCTGTAAACCACACTTCCAAAAACATAAAATACTCACACTTCCTTGTTTATATATTTTAGAATTATGTAAATTTGTCAAAACACATCAAAATTACTACACCAGTTGCGAAGAGACACAAAAAAGATACACTTTCAGACATAACAAAAACAAAGTAAACAAACCTCAATCCCGAATCAAAATGCACTCAACAAGCCCCTTAATTATGTCCATTAAAATCTATAATAAACTGCCAAATGAAATTAGAGAAATAAGCAAAACACACTTATTTATAAATAAATTGAAGCGATTTCTGGAATCCAAGGCATATTACACAGTAAAGGAATTTCTAGATGATAAAACGATTGCAAAATGAAATTACTCTATCAAAAACAAACTAGTAAAAAAATAATATAGTATGGAACACAGAAATTCTTGTATAAATATGAATAAATAAATAAATAAATAAATAAATAATGTATCTACATAATTAAAATAAATAAAATAGATAATTTAAATACAAAATTAATTTAATATAATATACTTATAATTAATCTATTTAAATACATAATTCAATTAATACATACATATTATAACAAATACTTCTAAAATTACTTTTATTATGAAATGATAATGACCTATTGTTATGCAATACCTAAAAAATAAAAATAAATATAATGTACCTACACCAACATAATAATATATACATATAAAATTATATACCGAATGAAACACACCTAATAATTTATAATAATATTGATTTGATTAAATTGCTATGCAGCCCTCTTCCTCTCTCCTAAATTTTTGCGTGCCCGACAGGGTCCATATTGTATCTTTTAATTTGCTATTACCATCTCTGTAACATATGGAATGCAATAAAAAATTGAGTATTGAGTATTGAGTAGGCAGATCAGCTGATACGCAAGTACATTCCGAGCGCAATGTACTCACGTGCAGTGCGGCGGTACAGCCGGTTTTGTTGTCGACAGCACTCATCGATGTTCCTGATTCAAGGAATAATTATCACACAGTTAAAGCACTTCTTGACAACGGAAGTCAGAATTGTTTTATCACAGAATCGTTGTGTAATCGTTTACAATTACCTATTATACAGTCCACATTTCATATTTCGGGTGTAGGGCAAAGCATCTCAAAAAGTTCTCACACCTGCAAAGTAAACATTCGTTCTAAGGTTAATGATTTTAATACGAATATTCAATGTTGGGTTATTTCTCGTATTACATCAAAGTTACCTTCGTTAGACGTTCAATGTCAATTTATAGACATACCTAAACATATTTCGCTCGCGGACCCTACGTTTAGCGTTCCGTCGGACATCGATGTACTCTTAGGAGCGGACATATTTTGGGATCTAATAAATAATGATAAAATAAAGCTTAGTAGTGGTCCATATCTGTACGATTCTAAAATAGGATGGATCATCTCTGGTCGTCTTTGTAATAATCATTCGTTTAAACCTGAAAGAGTTCAATGTAATTTCGTTCAAATTGATACTCAATTGCAAAAATTCTGGGAGTTAGAAGAATTGTCAGATTTACCTAATGCCATGTCAAAAGATGATCGTTATTGTGAAAAAATATTCACAGAGACTACAAAACGTGATGAACACGGTAGGTTCTCTGTTCGCATTCCTTTAAAGGAGTCACCCGAGTCGTTGGGTGATTCATACAACATGGCTAGGAATCGTTTTATATCACTCGAAAGAAAGTTAGATCGTTTACCTAACTATAAAAAACGTTATAGTGAATTTATTCACGAATATGAGGCACTTGGTCACATGACCCTAGTTGCATCAAAGGATATTCCTGATATATTAAGCAAACCGCATTACATTCTACCTCATCACGGTGTTTACCGAGAGGATAGTGTCACTACAAAATTACGCGTTGTGTTCGATGCGAGCGCGAGTACGTCGAACAACAAATCGTTAAATAATATACAACATATAGGGCCGCCATTACAAAATGATATATTTTCCATTTTACTCAGATTCAGGCAGTATCAATACGTAGCTTGCGCGGACATTCAAAAAATGTACCGACAGATTTTAATTCAATCGGATCAACGTAACTTACAATTGATCTTATGGCGCGTAATTCGAGACTCACCTTTACAATTGTATATTTTAAATACGGTGACGTACGGCACTGCGTCGGCTCCTTTTCTTAGCATGCGATGCTTAAAACAATTGGCATTAGAATGTAATGATGATTTAGTTGCTAGGACGATTAACGAGGACTTTTACGTCGACGATCTTATTACAGGGAACGATGACCTTGATTCGTTGATGCAGTTGTGTAATAAAATCTCCGCGTTATTAAAAGGGGGTTGCTTTCCGTTACATAAGTGGACGTTTAGTCATGACGTGTCGCCTGAGAATTAATGATATTAAACATCGGTGATAATCACTTGTCTAAAACGTTAGGGTTAGGTTGGTATACTGAAAGTGATGGGTTTTATTTTACAACAAAATTTACACATAGTGACACAGTAGTGACGAAACGGATAATGTTATCAACCGTCGCACAAGTGTATGATCCTTTAGGTTTGTTGGCACCCGCAGTAATTATAGCTAAATCATTGTAACAAAAACTATGGTTAAATAAATTAGATTGGGATGACGAAGTTCCCGAAAACATTGCGACTACATGGCTCAAGTTTCTAGCTGATTTACAACATTTACGCGATATTAAAATACCTCGTTACATATTTAGTGAAAATTATAAAGAACTTCATATATTTACCGACGCGTCTCAAAATGCCTACGGAGCGTGCGCGTACGTTAGATCGTGTCTTAATCATTGCAATAGTACCATACCTGTTTCAGTGCGTTTATTATGTGCTAAAAGTAAATTGGCGCCGATTAAAGCAGTTAGCATTCCTAGGCTTGAGCTATGCGGAGCTCTAGTAGGTGCAAAATTATATAACAAAATAAAGAAGTCCTTACGTATAAATTTCGATAAGGTTTATTTTTGGACTGATTCGACCATTGTGCAAGGGTGGTTGCGTATATCACCGCATCTACTCAAAACTTTTGTACAAAATCGCGTCGTACAAATAAATGAATTAACATGTGATACAATTTGGCGACATGTCAAGGGTACTGAGAACCCTGCGGACATTATAACGCGAGGTGCTACGCTAGACACGTTAAAGTACGATAATAATAATACTTGGTGGTGCGGCCCTACGTTTTTACGAGAATCTAGTCTCATGTGGCCAAAGACTATTAATAAAGAATCGTCATCCGTTGATTTACCCGAAACTAAGTCTGACACTATTAATTTACACTCCGTTCAATTAACTTCATCGTTTGACTTTGAACGCTTTTCGTCATTTATTCATTTGCAAAGAGTTTGTGCATATCTATTGCGATTTATAGATAATGTACGAGCAGCGACGCGCGGCGGCATCTGTATGCGTAAAACCGGTCCGTTATCTGTAGAAGAGCTGCAGCGATCGCTTGATACGTTGACGCGTTTTGTTCAACAAGAATCGTTTAGTGAGCAATATCACAAACTAAAAAATAATATACCGTTAACCCTTAAAGTGACTTTGTATAGAATACTATACGTCTAACTTTAAAAAAATATTGTCCAATTTTATTTTATTTTATCTGTAATATTTCATCATAAATTACATTTCTGAACGTTTTTTTCTAAGTCAATATGACAAAACTTTTTTAAACTGTGGTAAATTCAAATCAGTTGTGAAAAATAACGAACGAGTCGCAGCCAGAAATTATTATCAAGGTGAGTTTTGGTAATTTTAGTGTTTTTATTACTAATTACAGATTTCCAATGCATAAAATGTAAAGGTGAATAGTTATTCTACTAATTTTGCTAGATGAATAACTTGGAAAATGTGGTGTTTGTATTATTTTGACTAGTTTATATACATGTATAGTATACTATACAATGCTACAGTTGCTTACATTTACCACTATTTTTATTTGTATAGTATACTATACAACGCCACAATTGCTACTATGTGATGAAACTAACAATTTTTTGATAATTTGATATGAAACGAGTTCTATAGAGTGCATAAATAACGTCTTGGCTTTTATTTGGGTGGTGGTTGACTTGCATGTTTGCTTTATGTTGTTTTAGACCACAATGAACGGAAGAGCTAGACGAATATTAGCTTTGGTTCCTGCACTAAATGCTAATTCTGATGCTAGTGATGAATCGAGCAGTGGTGATGAAGCGAGAACAGCTGAGAGTTCACCAGCACCGTCACTAGAATCGTCATTTGAAAGGCTCGACATTCTAGGCTGTCCAGTTTCGCCAGCCAACCCTTCAGAGGGCGATGTAGAATCAAACGCAGAAGCCCTTTCTGATGTTGAACAAGAAAATGCTCAAGTTCCCCTCACACCAATTCTGAATGCTGTATTTCCGAGCCCTACGCAATGCAACTATGATGCAATTCCTTCAATTGGTTCTGTGACTTCTGTTCAACCATCTCCTGCCATGGCAACTAACACACCTTTGACGACACGTGGACAAAGAAAGCGTACTGGGCCTTCTATTGCCACTAACAGAGTCAAAAGACGCTGTATCAAAAAACTAAACTTACGTTTTCGTTGGAAGAAAGTGTCATTTCAACACAGGGCTGACATATCTAATCCTACTTTTGAAGATGCAGTACCTACTGATTGGTCACCCTTAGACTATTTTTATCGATTTTTTCCCAGAGTAATGATGAGTGATATAATGACGAATACCAATTTGTACAGCGTTCAAGAAAATGGCAAATCAATCAAAGTTACAGAAGAGGAAATATTAGATTTTTTGGCCATCAACATTCTTATGGGTATAGTAGTTTTACCTTCTTACAAAGACTATTGGAAATCGTCGTTTAGATATCCGAAAATTGCAGATGTCATGTCCTTGAAGCGTTTTCAGCAACTAAGAAGATATTTACATTTTACTGACAACACCCAAGCTGATGTTTCTGACAGGTATTATAAACTGCGACCTCTAATTGAATGTATTCGGTTTCAATGTTTATCCCTCGAAGAAGAAAATACTTTCAGTATAGATGAGATGGTTATACCATATAAGGGTAAAAAAGCAGGCAGTCGTCGTCAATATAACCCAAACAAGCCAAGTAAGTGGGGCTTTAAAAATTTGGTTCGAGCTGGTGTTTCTGGAATCATCTACGATTTTATACTCTACGCTGGCGATGATACGTTTAGAGGTGTGGAATTTACCGATGAAGAAGAATCCTTGGGTGTTGGAGGAAAAATAGTTTTAGCGTTATGCAAAACTATAAGAAATCAAGCATGTAGTGTCGTTTACTTTGACAACTATTTTACGTCTTTAGAGCTAATATATATATTACGAGAAAACTATGGTATATTTAGTTTAGGGACTGTTAGGAAAAATAGATTGAAGGATGCAGAGAGCAAAATGATTGACGATAAATCGCTACAGAAGAAAGGAAGAGGAGCTTTTACTCAGGTGGTTTGCAATGAAAACAAACTGAGTGTGGTCAAGTGGTTTGATAATAAGCATGTGAGGTTAGTAAGCTCTTATGTTGACGCTTTTCCCCTTGAGAATATCAAACGTTTCAGCAAAGAGTCAAAAAGTCGCGTCGATATACAATGTCCACAAATTGTGAAGCATTATAATCGCCACATGGGAGGTGTAGATTTGGCGGATATGCTAATAGCATTATACCGCACAGGTATAAAATCTCACAGATGGTACATGAATATTTTTTCCCAGCTTTTGGACATATGTGTAAATAATGCTTGGCTGTTACGTCGTAGACATGACAGACAAATAAATAAGAAGAGGAAGCAAGATCGTTTGAAAGACTTTCGATACGAAATCTACGCTGGACTTCTGAAACGTGACAGAACCGTGCCTGTAAAGGAAGTTGAATCTGTACCTGAGAGGCAAAAGATAAAGAAACCATTGGCCGAGAGGCCTTTTGATGATGTGAGGTATGATAAATACGATCATTGGCCTCAGTTAACCGGGTATCAGAGATGTAAATATTGTAAAGGAGGTCAAGCAAGTACAATGTGCACTAAATGCAAAATACATTTATGTTATGTCAAAGGTAGAAACTGTTTTTTGGCTTACCACACGAAGCACTAAAATAGCGCAACGTATAGTATGCTATACATTGCTGATTTCTTATTGTTTCGAGCAAAAGTGGCACCGTATAGTATACTATACATAGGTTTTTCCAAAAAACAGCAGGTCTAGATTTTTTTTAGTCTTTTTTGTAACTTTTTTATATGCCTAATAAACCATTAAAATTAATTTTACTTGTTTTCATTAACAAAAATCATCATGCGACTTTAAGGGTTAAATACTAATAATAATAATAACACAAATAAGTTATTATATAACAAAATATCGGGTTTAAATATATTCTTAGATAAGTCTAATATAATTCGTATAGGGGGTAGGCTATCTAATGCGGTTGAATTTAATTATGACAAAAAACATCCTGTATTGTTGAGTGATAAACACCGTTTCTCAAGGTTGTTGTGTGAATATGAACACAATCGACTACTTCATGCTGGACCTCAACTTTTAGTATACTCTTTGCGTGAAAGGTGGTGGATCTTAGGAGCTCGCAACTTAGCCAGACAGGTAGTACATATTTGTATCACATGCAAACGCATGAAAGGGAAGGCATTGACCCCTCTGATGGGTAACTTACCTTCTGAAAGGTTAGAGCCTAGTTTTCCTTTCATGCAATGCGGTGTAGACTATGCGGGACCATTGTCAATATTGGACCGCAAAGGCAGAGGTGCTAAGTTTATTAAAGCTTATATTTGTTTATTCGTATGTTTTACGACCAGAGCCGTACACTTAGAATTGGTAGGCAGTTTAAGTACACAAGATTATATTTTAGCATTAAAACGCTTCATAGCACGTCGTGGAAAGCCATATCAAATATTTTCAGACAACGGAAAAAATTTCGTTGGGGCTGAAAAGGAGTTGTCAGTAATTTTTAATAATACCAATGATATTTTAGATTTTCTTAATAACAATCAAATTCGTTTAACATTTATACCCCCATATAGTCCTCATTTTGGTGGGTTGTGGGAGGCGGGAGTCAAGTCCTGCAAGTATCATTTACGGCGGGTACTGGGCAATGCCAAACTAACACGTGAGGAGTTTGAAACGGTATTAACGCAAATTGAAGCCGTTCTCAACTCACGTCCTTTGTCCCCTCTGTCCTCAGGCCCGAACGATTTCCTTCCACTTACTGCAGCACATTTCCTGATCGGTCGACCGCTGACTGCACCCATCTGCGAGAACCTGACGACAATCGAGCCTACGAGACTGGGACGCTACGACCGTGTGGAGCAACTTAGACAACACTTTTGGCAACGATGGTCGAAAGAGTATGTTTCAGAACTCCAACAACGAACAAGATGGAAGGTAAACAGTGAGGACATCACACCAAACAGCCTAGTTCTTATCAAAGAAGAGAATGTTCCTCCCCTCAAATGGAAGCTGGGTCGAATAACACAAGTATTCCCCGGAGCTGATGGAATATCCCGTGTAGCTGAAATCCGTACAGCGCACGGCACCATACGGCGATCGTTCTCAAAGATCTGCCCGTTACAGTCACCATAATCGAGAAGCTACAGCGACCAGTACTTCGTGTTGGAAGACAACATCCTGATGCTTCCAAAGGGGCCGGCATGTTCAATATACCTACAACGCCACCTAGCAGCGAATGGCGCCACCACTCTGCGACGTGAACATCGTGCGTTCCCGTGCTCCCGTTGGGGGCAGCACCGTCGCACCAAACTTCACTCTATAAAATTTTATCGTTAACTACTTCGTATGTCTCACCACGTTTTTTCTTATTATTGTAATTTATTGTAAAAATATACGTTTATATTTCAAAAATCAATAAAATAATTCATTGAAGATCCTTGCCCTCCATCACATAGGGAATTGTCTAAACAAATGTTCCATACAATATCGGTTGTGTTGGTTGTTGATCTATGACAGGATGATTGATGGGAGATGGCGTTTAATAGCCCGTGATGTGAACACGCTTGAGGTTAATAAAAACCGTATTCCATGTTTTAAAAGGTGAGGAGTTTGGTCTATTAGTGTCTGTGAGTGGTCTTCCCTTGTTGTTAAAACAATAATGACGTGATCTATGGATATTTATTACAGGATTCAAAATTGCGCAGAGCCGCATTGATATCTAGCCAGTCGAGAGTCTTGCAGTCAAGTGATTCCCTCCTTCATCAACCGTGAGTATTGGAACCGCTGACTATTTACCATAGATAGGCCATGGAAAATTCCTCAGTGTTGACCTCGGTATTAAATTATAGTTCAAGGGAACCCAATGAGCCCTTGTTACGGAGTTGGTAGACGCCACGTGGGTAATCCTCATTCTTATTTTTCCACCACGCCATGATAACCGGCTAATGTTTTAGCCTCCTAGATTTCCAATCTCGGTCACCTCTCTTAAACGTCAAGGAAAGTAATTTAGTTTCCCCTTATATTATGAGGTCTCCGTATTGTCGATTCCAGGAGAGGCACCTCGCGAGATTCGTCTCGCCGCCAGGATCTAGAGGAGTGTCTGGAGCCTGGACGCGAGACCCATTCCTCGAGTCGACCAGAAGCCTCGAGCGGAAGCGACTGTGCGGCTGGCAGAGTCCGTCTAGCGATAGCGCAGGCGGGACGTTTTTTTTTATATATCATTTTAATAATTCCAAACGGTTCCGGTCAGAACCGGTTTATTACCTGACAGGTTTCCCTAGTTGGAAGCCTGTGTTCAATATCTAATAAAAGACCCCGGGTTCGACACATGCCTACCGGCTTATCTGGAAGTGAATTCAACATCTTCGTCGGCTCCGGGATCCGGGACTTATAGTCCCTGGCGCCCATTCATTTACTGATTAACAACACGTCATAAATGGAAGAATCCAGTTAAAGTTTTAATTTAAGTAGGAACAGTACTGGGTTTATCTCCAACCCCCCACGACCATAGTTCTATTACCGAACCTTAAGCTGGCTGGCATATGGGGTGACATTTATCGTCACCCACCTAATGTATTTAGGGTTTTAATTTATTTTTATAAATATATGTTGTTTCCAACAGTTTGAAGTTTCCTTACCCTCTAATACCTAACCACCTTGCATCTGGGCTTGGGTTCCATTACCTCAAGAGGGATAAAAGCTCTAATGTAACAGTATGTCTTCCATTGGCATTACTGAAAACGACGTTAGTGATAGCATCAAAAGGTTAGATCTTAATAAAGGAGCTGGTCCGGATGGACTTCCTCCTATTTTCATTCGTCTTTGCATTGATGCTCTTATTATACCACTACAGATAATATACAATAAATCCCTTAAGGAAGGTACATTCCCCGATTTATGGAACATCTCACACATTATCCCCATACATAAGTCTGGTAATATGAACGACGTAACTAACTATAGACCTATCTCTATTATATCACAATTTGCAAAGATGTTTGAGGGTCTTATATACAATGTAGTTTATTCCCACCTCCGTCATATTATTAGTTTGAAGCAACATGGTTTCGTGTCCAACCGTTCGACTATGTCTAACTTACTTATTTACACTACTTTCATTACCTTACCATTATTTACACCTTTGAAGCTAGGGGTCAGGTTGACGCTGTTTACACAGATTTTGCAAAAGCCTTTGATCGCGTTGATCACTCAATTCTTTCTATGAAATTGAATTACGCTGGTATTCACGGTTCTCTTTTGCGGTGGTTCGAGAGTTATTTAATTAATCGTTCTCAAATAGTTGCCTTGGCGGGCTATGAATCTGTACCTTTTTCTCCTGGTTCTGGTGTTCCACAGGGCTCTAAGTTGGGCCCTTTGCTTTTTTTGGTATTTTTAAATGATCTTTTAGATTTAATAAAGTGCAATTGTTTAGCCTACGCTGACGATTTAAGATATATTGTAGGATATTGGACCTAAGTGATTGTATGAACCTTCAAAGAGATCTTGATGTCCTTCAGGAATGGTGTTTGAAGAATAGAATGACGCTCAATGTTAAAAAATGCCAGACAATTACATTCACGAATAAAGTGAATTACATTAAATTTAATTATCATATTGATGGATCGGTGCTGAGCAGAGTGTCGGTTATCCGTGACCTAGGGGTACTCTTCGATACCACTATCTTTCCGCGATCATATACAATGTGGCGCTACAATGGTGACTTTAATTTAATACACGGGTAGGGCTAGTGCCCATTAACCATATAAATATTGATAGGTTAAAATAATACGTAAACTGAAAAAAAAAATTTTTCAAACAAACTAAATAATAAAAAAGTCATTAAAATTGGGATCACCCTTGCAAAAATTCATTCATGAAATTACTTACCTAGCTCGCTTACGTTAACTCGGAGCGGCAATGGGTCGGTTCGCGGGCTGGCAACCGCGCGCATCGCGTCTTGTACCTACTCGTGATCGGTCCGATTCTTTGACGGCATATTATCAAAGAAACCGAGCGGCGCAAGTGGTACAAACACTTATCACATCACCCTCTCTTGTTACTATTAGTAATAACTGTCATCACTAATCACTGCCATCACGATCATAAGTTTACACAAGCACTAATAGCACAAATAAATGCGTCCGTATCGCAAGAGGTGTAAACGTACCTACTAGAAAAGAAAACGAAAACCAATCAAAGTGTCTTTATCGCAGTACCATGATCTAATTACTATCCTAATTACACAAAAAGAAATAAATAAAACAATAGCTAAGAGTCTTTTTCGCGACGTAATTATGCGCACTAGAGTAAATAAGTGCGTCAAGGACACGGGTTCGACTAGCACTAGAAAAGCAAAAAAAGAATTCGTGTTCGGTGCGGCGGGTGGGTGGAAGGGAGAGCGCGCGTCGCCTGCGCTGCTCGCCAACAAAGGAAATTTCCTTAAATTCGCCTACTCTATGCATTTGTTTCATCCTAATAGTATTGCTTATTCGTTTTAATTTCATTGATGCGAAGTTATGATCCGTGACCGAGGGAAATGACCGCTGCGCGACAGTTCTTTAAGTACAGGTTGCTCTAAGATGCTATTTCCTAAATTCTTTAATAAATCTGTAAATAATAACGTTTAATGGAAATAAAAAATTGTCATGAAACGAAAATGTGAAAACGTATATGTGTGTTAAATTAAGGTCACCATAGCAGCGCCACGCTGTAGATGGTATAGTGACCAAGGCTAAAAGAATGCTTGGCTTTATAATTCGTACGTCGAAACCTTTTCGTAATTATAGTAGTATTATTTTACTTTACAACGCACTAGTAAGGAGCTTCTTGGAATATTGTTCCACTATTTGGTCTCCCTATTATTCAACTTATTCTAATAGTGTTGAATCTGTTCAGGCCCGTTTTGTCAGGTATTTATGTGTGAAGAATGGGATTCGTAAAGCTATACCAGATTACAATGACAGGTTAAGGCATTTTAAAATGATGAGCTTAAAAGAAAGACGTAGCCATTCTGACTTACTAATACTCCATAAAATTATAAATGGTTCCATCGATGCACAATTGGTAAACTATTTTAACTTTAGGTCTAGCCAACGTAGTAAGCGTCATCATCGTATTTTTGAATTGCCTACATCCACCTTAAATACCACATTTAATAGCCCTCTAACACGTATGGCAAGGCAATATAATGAAAGGTCCAACTTGACAGATTTTCCTATTGATATTTTCTCCATGAGTTTTGCTTCATACAGACGTTCCCTATTTAGACAGTGTGAAGAGTGCACGTCTATGTAACTCAAAGTTTGTTTTTGTAGTGTTCTAGGAGATCTACTAGAAACACTTTTTATTGTTCTCCTTTGTCTCTAATATATTTTTTAAGTTAGATGTCATGCATACCTGTTATTTGCATGGTTACTGAAATGCTAATTTTAGTTGATATTTTATTTGAATTGTAAGTGACTGTGCTGTTGGTGTGCTTATTATAAATAAATAAATAACCTTTAAAGTTTTAAACGTTTTGTCAGTTGTGAACTAACAATTTCCTATATTTCTTTTTAATTTTTTTGTGTGCTGAATACTAGTGATTGTTGCTTCGATTCCTAAAAATATGGATATAAATAATATAACTACGTCTTTGGGTTCATCAAGCTCAACTGTAAGGTTAGTAGAAATACTTGAATTTACTGTTTTCATTCAATAATAAATCATTGTGATAGGAATAGTTAGTAAAAATGCGTGTGATTATTTTGCAGTTCGAAAAAGGTGCCATTTTCTTCTGCCGAGAGAGAGCTGGTTGTGGCCTTAGTACGTGATCGGCCTATCATTGAAGATAAACGTACACATGCAAAAAATATTGAATTAAAAAAGCAGGCCTGGGAGGATCTGGCAGTGGCCTACAATTCTCAACCATATGTCACACAAAGGCTCAGTCAGCAACTGAAAAGATGCTGGGAGAATATAAAAACCCAAAGAAAGAAAGAGCTTTCCCAGGAGTCAATGAGTATGATACGCACAGGTGGAGGCCCTCCAGAAACTAGCTCCACAGTGCCCTCTGATAACATTATTGACAATTTGTCCATTTATTAATTTGAGAGTCCCCGGAGTAGTAGATTCGAATTCAATAGAAAGTTAGTATGCCTAAAATAACAATACTTAGATATTTTTTTACCTATTTAAACTAATTGATACAATAATTTATTGTTTTAAGTTTTAGAAGATACGAAGATACCATTTTATTGGAAGAGCCCCGAACCAAAGGATGTAAATTCTACTGTTAAAGGTACATATCTCACTGATTTATATGGACAATATTCATATATGTATAAAACATACATAAACCCATATTACCTATTATTTCAGTTATTGATTTGAGCATACCGGATGAGCAAAACCAAAACAACTATAAAAGGAGGCTTGCAAATTTACAAAACGAAATGGATGAGAATGTTTGCTCACAGCCAAAAATTAAATGTAATAAAGAAACTTTCTCCACCCCCACTAGTAAGTAATATTTAAAATATAATAGTTCTTGTAGCCTATTCATTGTACTTTATTTTCATTGTCAGTTACATATTATAATTAAGGCGATACCAAAATAAATTGAGGTCTTTTTCGTATCCATTTATTTCACTATTACAGCATGTATCGATTTTATTTTTGGATATTATGTTTATTGACTATTTGATGAATACTTAGACTGAAGGAAAATACAATTGGGTTAAATTTGCTCGATAGAATTTAATTCCGAAAAGACCTCTACTTTTTTATTATTTTGTCTGTAATTCTAAAATCCTAATTAATTTCATTGCAAAATTGAATTCAAAATGTGCGTATTAGGTAATAGAAAATTCTGACTGAAGACATTTTTGATAGATAGCTTAATTTATTTTTAATTGGTTTGGCGCTTACGTTGTTTTATTCTGGTCCCAGCGCATTGTTGCGCTCTCTTTTTTCGCATGTGGTAGTAATTGACTCTGTCACTTTCTTATTCCCGCCCAGTTCGCCTGCGGCCTTTGTCAGTAACAGACCTGTGTCGGTTCCTCCCGCAACCGTGATTACATTTTTTTTATCTCAATAGTTTTTGTTTAGTGTGTTTCATGACCTTTATCTACACTGGTCATCAAAAAAATCGACCCACCCGTTTTTTGCTTAATATTAGTCGATTGTTTCACTGATAAGCTGTTTCACATGTTTGTTTTTTATTTTGAGGGTCGATATGATGATTGACGTCTTGTTTGTCATAAATCTTATTGCACTTGAAGGTACTTAACAATTTTTTTATACAGAAATACTGTTGAGTGCTGATTTGACGGTTTTACATCGGAACAAATCGACCCGTTCTTCCAGTCAGAAACAGACATTTGTAGGGAATTCATGTGCATATCGTTAAGTTTAATTGCTGAGGCTGTAGTTTTGATTAATTCTGTATCAAAAAAATGGACACTACTGAAGCTGAGGCGGCCCAAGTTGTGGCTTTGCTGCAACAAGGCTTAAGTCAACGTGTCGTGGCCAGGAGGTTAAATCTCAGCTGTTCTGCAGTTCGACGAGTTTACCAAAGGTTTCTGGAAACTGGGCAGTATCGAAGAAGATCTGGATCTGGGAGACATAGGGTGACAACTCAAAGGGATGACCGATTCATAGTGGTATCAGCTTTACGAAATCGACACCTTTCTGGTGTTGATCTCCAACGACGCTTACGTGAAGATCGGGGTGTGGCTATAAGTGACAGTACTGTAAGGAGGAGACTACGTGAGCAGAATTTAAGACCACACAAGCCAGCAACGGGGCCACAATTGACCACAGCTCATCGACAAGCCAGACTTCAATTTGCGCAGAATCACGTCAACTGGACTATAGGCCAATGGGAGTCAGTTCTTTTTAGTGATGAGAGTCGGATGACTTTATACGGTTCTGATGGACGCCGTAATGTCATGCGACGGCCAGGTGAACGTTATGCCCAGTGTTGCATAAGAGAAACAGTCAGTTATGGTGGAGGCTCTGTAATGTTTTGGGGCGGGATATCTTTAACTGGACGCACGGAGCTGGTTTTTATAAGAAATGGTGCTTTAACTGCCGTACGCTACATCACAGAGGTCTTGGAAGATCATGTGGTGCCATATGCCGGCTATATTGGAGAAAATTTTGAATTAATGCATGATAATGCACGGCCACACGTGGCGCGCATTGTCACCGATTACCTTGACGAGGTCGGCATTCGGGTTATGTCGTGGCCAGCAAGAAGCCCCGATCTGAACCCTATAGAGCACATGTGGGACACCCTTAAACAAAAGGTTAGAGCCCAAGATCCAGCCCCTACATCCCTCGCAGACCTGGAAACTGCCATCAGGGAAGAATGGACGGGATCCCCCAAGAGACCATCAAAACCTTGATTAGGTCACTAAAACGGCGAATGCAGGCCGTCATTCGAGCAAGAAGGGGAAATACGCAATATTAAACTGCAATAATTGTGTTCATAACACTTAAGACTCAAAAATTAGAGCGTGTTGAAAATTTATCCAAAAAAAGTGGGAAATTATTCTTTTTAATTTTTTAATCAATATTTAATTTTTATTACTAATTTTTATGATTATTTTGTGTTTAAATTAGTGTAAATAAACAAGTTAAATTAAACATATATCATTACTAAATGATTTTGTTTTGTTTCGCTAAAGAAAAAACGTGATTTGCGGTAAAATTGCAGGTGGGCCGATTTTTTTGATGACCAGTGTATATTTGTCAAGAGAACAAGGTATAAATAACATTACATTGCCGTTATGGGGAATAAATATAAACAACGAAAGATAAACAGATCCCAAAAGTTGAAACGCCTGAGGGAACATGCTCGTAAAATGACGGAAAATAAAAAGTAAGTCTTTATAAATAATTACATATTGAGTAAGTGAATATATACTTGAATGACTCGATTGATGATTGTGGAAAAAGCGAAAGAGGTATGTCAGGATTGTATGTAGACGCCAGCAGGTCAAGCTGCCCGAAACTGTCAAATTTTCCCAATCAACCTTGAACCTTATGCTGTAGGGATAAGATTGAAAATATATTAAAGAAATTTGACATATTGTAGTAGCTTGACGTGCTGGCGTCTGTACGTAACGAACGGCAGCGCGTGAGCCTTTGGTCGCCCTCGGCGCCAGGGGTTCAATGCGCTGCCGCCAAGCGAGCCGAGCGCCAGCTGATTTTACGCTTAGATCGTTTAGTACCTATTAGTATTATATTATTATTATACCCAAATCTAAAGAGTATTTATTATTTTAGTATTTCAACATCCATTGCCGATTTATTTATTTTTGCTGTTTTATTTACATAAATGGAGTGCCGCGTACAGAGAATGTTATTTTACATTGAAATTTAGGAATAGTAATTGAAAAAAAAGATTAAAAAAAACAAGATACCGCCTCTTATGATATTATTTCCTTTCATATTAGGTTTTTTTTTATATATTTAGGTACTTACCAGTTTTATTTTACAGAGCAAACCGATCCTCAACACACAATAAAAGCGACAAAATAACAGCGCCGGAGCAGACCCCGGACCAATGTGATTCGGAAAATAAATTTATTGAGTCGCCATTATCATTTTTAAATTTGGACGATCAATGTCTAACTACTAACTTGTTGGAAAAGAATGGGTAAGCAAATTGTTTATTACCTATTGAGATGATTTTCTTTTAATTTTTAAACAAAAAAAAACCAGCTAAGTGCGTGTCGGACCACGCACAATGAAGGGTTCCGTAGCCAGCATGAATTTATCCCAGCAACAAACATAACTTTGCAGTTGAAAAAATGTTCTCCCATAGATCGAGGAACGTCACGGTCAATAGGGTATTTGACTGTTATTTTTATTTGATTTTTTTTAAACCTTATAATATATAAAGAAACAGTAAAAAAAAAGAATATCTCAAAAAATGGCGAAGTTGTATGCGTTTTAAAGTCGATGCCAGACAGAGACAGCAATGATAGCATCTGACGTCACAACACAGGAACGCCATAGTAACTTCGCGCCATTCAGTACAATGATCGTTTTGCTTGACAAGGATAGAAGAATAATTTCAAAACTGGGTAACTTCTCCATTTTTACCCCGTTTTCTTAAAATAAATATCGTATTTTTATGGACGTCTTTTTAATCTGTATCTTTTTCATGTATATTTTTGATAGTAATCAAATACCCTATTCTCCAACTGCACATATAAGTTTGTAATAGCAAAAAAAATCCAATGAAATTACAAATTAACGATTTTCGGACTTTTCCTTTACTTGTGCTGTGAGATCCTACTTCTTGGCCAATTTCATGATTTTAGGTCAACGGGAAATACCTTAGAGGTATTGATTTATTTGCGAGTATCAAAATGTGTCGCATATACCGCCGTATTTTTTTATTGCGTTGACTTAGAAACTTGTTTTACTTAGATTGATAGATACATTAGATCGTGGAATGTGCATGCATCGACACTGTTGATAAACAGACGTGTTTTGCAATTAAATATGTCCTATAAATTTGTTTTTAGAACAAGAAATATTTCAAGGAAGAGACAGCATGACGATAATTTGGAGCATTCGCTGGAGATCAGCGAAGATGATGAGCCTCTACCATATGAAATAGAGATTGACAATAATGATGTGAGTTACCTTATAAAAACGCTCCAAGAAAGCCCACTCCCTCTCGAAGAGAGGAGGCCTCTGTCCCTGCAGTGTGAACATTGTAGGCTGATTTTTCAGTGACTACTGAATTAAATTTTTATTATTTATCTTGTTTCAGAATGTAATAAACAGCAGTGTAAGCGGCCATAGAATAATCGACATAAATATGTTTTTTAATGGACTGCTTGAAATAGCACAACACAAATCATTGTTTGAATGCGGCTTGCATACTATACAATTAGTATCAGAAAAACAGTCTGGCCTAACATCAGTATTTTCATTTGCTTGCTTACTATGTAAGAAAGATTTCACTGTAAAGAATTCATCAGAGAATTTAAATAAAATGGCAGTTTCGGGGATGCTAACGGCGGGCTGTGGTAATGCTCAACTGAATCAATTATCAGCATGTCTTGATTTACCACTCATGACAGATTATAGATATAAAAAAGCCCAAGACGAGGTTTTTGGTGAATGGGAAGTGACAGCTTGGGAGGAGATGAAAAAAGCTGGAGAGCATGAAAAAGAAGCAGCTTTGAAAGAAGGAAGGGTGACCAAAGATGGAATACCTATGATTGACGTCATCTTAGATGGTTGCTGGTGTAAACGTTCGTACAAGACCAATTATGCAGCATTATCCGGTGCTGCAGCCATCATTGGGAGGCGGTTTGGCAAAGTTTTATATATGGCTGTCAAAAACAAATATTGCTGTATTTGTGCAAGAGCAGAAAAAAGGAAAGAGGAAGCTAAACAACACGAGTGCTTTAAAAATTACTGTGGAGCTTCGACTTCTATGGAGTCTACGATAATTGCTGAGGGGTTTAAAACATCAATAGAGATGCATGGACTTATCTATGGGAGATATATCGCAGATGGCGATAGTAGTACTTATGCAAAAATTTTGGACACAAGGCCGTATCCTTCCATTACAGTGGAAAAGATAGGCTGCAGAAACCATATTTTAAGAAATTTTTGTAACAAATTGCAATTGTTAAAAACAGAAACAGCATATAACTTAGCAGAACGTAAATTGTTGACAACAGAAAAAATTATGAGCACACGCAAGTACATCTGTGATGCCATCGATTACCAGGGTTCTCAAGCTAATAAATCTGAGGGTACAACAAACTTTCACAAAGATGTAACAATATCTGTTTCTCATGCATTTGGATCCCACGAAGAATGTAATAAAAACATATGCAGCGATCAAACAGTAAATAATGTAAAAAATATATTTAACAGCCAACTTTGGCAACGGATTAGACACTTGGTAGGGAATGTTGCGTCACAGGCAAGAAGTCTAATTGAAAATGTGGACAGCAATGTTGTGGAAAGATTTAATGGAGTGGTGGCGAAGTTTGTTGGCGGAAAGAGGGTGAATTATGCTCTCAAGCGATCTTACCAAGCAAGAGTTGCCGGAGCAGTTGTGTCATTTAACTCTGGCAAAGTATCGACCACGGTCCATAAAAATATTCACCATCGAAGCCCATTAGCAAAGATAAAGAAGTACGAAGAAGCAGTGGTGGGTAAAAGAGAATATAACCGGACTTTAAAAAGAAAAAAAAATCGTAATTTGGTATGTAGGAAGATAAATTTCGACTACGGAGAAAATGTCAATAAGCCTGATATGGATAATGAAACATTTGAGCTTGCGAAATCAACCTTTTTAAGAAATTTAGAAAAAACGGAGGAACAACGCAAAGAAATAGAACAAAGGACGATATTGCAAAGTGACAGTGGGGTGGGGAATGGCTAGAGCTACGGCGAAATCTGTTAACTGCTTCAAATTTCGGCAAGGTAGTTAAGAGAATAAAAACGAATAGTTGTGCCAGCATAGTAAAAAACATGCTGTACAGGCCAAATATTGACCACGTGGCCTCCATAAACCATGGAAAGAAAAATGAAAAAGTCGCATTAGAGCAATTATCAAGGCTTATAAATCAAGAAATACGAGGATGTGGGCTTTTTATCGATGAAACCTACTCATTTCTTGGTGCAACACCAGACGGCATCACAGATGATATGGTGATAGAAATTAAATGTCCAATAGCACCATTCAAAATTGGAATTGAAGCTGCCATTCAACAAGGAAAAATGCATTTTTGGCGTTGTGATAAGAAAACAGGACAGGTACAAGTAAATCACAAATCCGACTGGTATTTCCAAGCCCAAGGCCAAATGCACATATATTATGTAAAAAAGATAAATGCTTGGTGGCAGTTTGGTATGGTGACGACAAAATAAAAACGCAAATAATTTACAAGGATGAAAAGTTTTGGAAAGAAAAAATGGAGCCAAAGTTATTGTCTTTTTATTTTGACTGCCTCTTACCTGAACTGGTAGA